>VZRS01009360.1:0-328645 GCA_013398055.1 Ifrita kowaldi
TGAAAGATTGCATAAAGTGGTTTTGAAGACCTTCATCCCCTGAATAAAGTTTGGCTTGGTCAAAGTTTCCCCAGAAGTTGAAATCTTGCAAAAAATGGATGAGGGGAGAATGTGGTCTGAATACCAAGTGTTCTGGCAAAAGAGCTGTTCAGGGTAGTAGGATGTTGGTAAGCAGTTATTTAATGAGTTCTATTTTGATGTCCTCATTGCTATGGTAGAATAACTAACGCTTCTCTCTCCAATAGTTTCATGATTTTATGTAAAATCAGTGGATACATGCTGAATTTTTTATTATTAATCAAATTTAGTATCGCAAAAATCAAAAGAAATGTGACGAAATGTGATAAAAATGTGGGCTATGTTTTTAACATGACAATTAAACCTGTTACACCTAAATTTAGAAAAAACCTCACAAAACACTGTGTCTTAGCCTTTTTGTCTCTGCACTTGCCACCTGCAAGATATTATCTCCAGTCTTGCCTGAAGCACTTTGAGATTGCTTTATTTGTTAAAAACTGGCAATATGCTAAAGCAGTCCTTTCTGTTAAGTGTGCCATTAATTACTAACTTACATTAATTAAAGTAAATGCAATCATGAGGGCAAGCTGGCAGTGTTAACGTTAATGACCCAAGACATTATTGCTTAGCACAATTTTGAAGTTCATTCAAGCAGTTTCAAACTGTAGGAATTAGATCGAGCTATGTGGTCATAAAATTCTAGAAGCCATGATTTTGGCCTTTGTGTGAGACTCCTGATGGATTTCATGTCAGCTTCAATAAATTGAGGGTGTAGATAATTGTCCAATATCAGTGTTTTTGCAAAAACTTGAATTTGAAAAAATGTTCATGCTCAGACTTTACTTAAACATGCAAAGTTTGTGTGTTGATAAAGGCAAAAGCCCAAAATGCATTGAAGTACCCATTGTCTAAGTGGTGCATCAGCATTGGGAAGCCAGTGTCCTCACCTGAGATGTCAGCAGCAAATTTAGTATAAAACAAAGGATGATTCACATTTTCTAGGCTGTTTGACAATTTCTTGCAGATGACTTTAGATTATTGGGACACAACTGTCTGGAACAGTGGGGTTATGTCATGGAGACTGAAGAATCTGTCTGGTTCATTTACGATTGTGTTTTGTGATTCAAATGGCTATTCGCTGATGTCCTATCCAGGTGTTTTTTTGGGCTGCTTCTAAGGATTTAAGTCTTAAACCATTTTTTGATGCATTTGTGTCCATGATAAAGATGTAATTATAAGGAGACCTATTAAAGGATCTCTTTCACAGCCTCTGCTGAAGCTTCTGCTTGTTTTGAACACTATGGCTCTGAAACTTGATATTAACAGCATAAACAAGACAATAATGACTGAAGCTGTAACAGCAAGAAATTGTAACAAAGTAATTACTTATAAAGTTATGCAAACAAAATACAGTCGGTGTGACGAGAACTGACTGGTTAAATCCAGATGTCTGGTGTTTGTCTCGCTGTGGGGTGAATACAATCAGTCTCCTGAGCTGGTGAATGAGGTTCTGCCCACTTTGATGTCTCAGCTCACTTTCTTCAGTGAAAAGCACTGAATCTGATCTTTGTTAGTAAAGCAATCTTGAGAAAAATCTATGCTTTCACCTTTTCTACTTAATATTTAAATGACATCATTGAGGGAGATAAAAAGGCTTATGCTGACAGAGGTGTGTAAGGATTAAGTTACATTACTCTAATGTTTTACAAATTCTCCTTTTATTAAAGAGAAAGAAAATAATTGTGAGCACTTATGCATGAAGGGAGGAATGGGGAACTAAACTAATAGATTGTAAGAATTTCTATGCTCATGCTAACATGCAATATTATAGTACTTTCTGTAGTCTAAATCTTGGCTCAAAACTCATAATCTGAGTCTGATTTCCTTTGTCCTTAATAAATTATTAAGAAATAAAAGGAGAACCAATGACATGACTATTCTATGGAAAGGAAGTGAGCAGAACCTTACATCTGATGTTTTTATGACAAGCCAACCCTAGAAAATGTTAGACACTACACCCTTTCCTGTGAGAGCAGCACATTTAAACCCATAATCTCCCCTGTGTAGTAGGAACAGGACAGCACATGTGGTGAGAATTCTGAAGCATTATGATGAAATCTTCTGTGGTAGTTTGTACTGGAAAACAACTTTTGAGGGGAACTAAATTGCCCTTTTCTCCAAAATTACTGCTAGATATCTCTTTCATGGCCATGCTGGGTATGTTTACAGAGTGCCACAAGATTTGCCTGGGCTTTTAATGTATCTTCTTTAGGCTGTAATTCTTCTTCAAGGCTTCTCTCCTCCTAGGATCTATTACTTTCAAACTGTCTATCTTGGCTTAAGCATTTTTTTTCAGGTTCAAATACCTATCAGAGAGCAGAATAACTCAATGTGACAAATTTGCTCAAAGCACTCTACAAGAAATCCTGTGAATGATTATACATGTCTTGCAACTTCTTCAGGAAGCAGTGAGGGAAATAAGTGAATCCTTGCTGAGGACACATTGCTTAGATTTCCTGCCAGCAAATAAAAAATCTGATGTATGTAGCACATAAAGCAGTACTGAAATGGCAGCAATCTGATCAGTGGCAGTGTGGTAAATAGCTACCCCATTAGTGATGCTGGGGTGAGAAGGCAACAAGAATGCCAAAATATAATTATTTACAGCAAGAGTGGGGAGTGGAGAGAGAGAGAGATGGTGAAAAACAAATGAGGCAGCGTGTGGCGTGCTAGTTACTATTGAGGCGGACAAAGAACACCACAACAATAAGTCATTGTCGTCTTCATCTGCCTTTATTGCAACATCAGCTACATTTATACTGTTTTGATATGTATATATACTGTTCTAAAAATAGCATAGCATTATTTCCAAAAATGGCGTAGCAATAACTCATTAACTAGTTTCAGCGTCTTGCGTAGCTGTCAGTTCTAACATCCTGTCTTATCGTTCGCATCCTGTCCACAGCAATTATCCAACAGTTGACTTCCCTGCTTCTCTTGGCTTGCTTCTGCTTTCTTGTTCCTCCTCACATCTCAGGGATATATGATGATCAGTTCGTGGTCAGAGGGCGATTCTGCAAGGTCATCGGGCCAGCCGATGGCCTTCACAGTAGTGTTGTCAGAGCATGAACTAGAGAAAGCTCTGGTGGTCCTTGGCCTGTATTTATGCAGCTGCAACTCTGCTGTAAAACACTTCCGTGCAGTTCAGGGGTCTAAATATAGATGTGTTCGTGGTGAGACTGATTTCACAGGACAGTGCAGATGTCTAAACAAAGCATCTGTGAGACTGAAGCCGTTCTAAAGGATTTTGTTCTTTCTACGGGTAAATGCACAAAGCAAGGAATGTGGAGAACCAGCAAAGAACTTCATTCTGATAAATGTGCCAATAAAGAAAGGATTTTCACTGCTGCTCTGTGGATCAAAAGACATTTCCCTAAAGTTAAGAAATTTCTGTCATGCTTCTGGAAGGGATGAATGCCAGGGAGTGTTCTTACATTTCTATGTCCCCTGCTATTTTTCCCAGAAAATAGAATAATGTGACCAATACAGTTCTTGGTATTTGAGTTTAAAAAAAAAACAAACACAAACAAAACCCCAAAGCCACTAAATATTAACAAATAGCTCAAATAAAATGATATATTAGTGTAATAGTCTTATTTGGTTTTGATACTTGGTAGACTTACAGACACACGATTTATTTTTTTCAGCATATATAATAATGGGCTTCTGATTTTGGGATGGACTTGAGTGTCTCCTCAGAAGCAATGCTGATGATCTGGTACAACAAGTATTGAAATCTGTGCCTGTTATGTATAGTTACGTGCTAAAGCCTCACTGGTTAATACTAAACAGCATCTCAGAAAGTAAATAGAATTCCAGAAATATCACCTCTATTTACTGTGGCTGTGTGGTTATTTATTTGAGTGTAGTTGTAACTGTAGTGCAGCTGTGTTTGTAGCACAAATTGCTTCAATGAGAAACAGAAATCTGTTGCATCTATTTCTGCTTCATATGTTCCAGCCATAGCTACACAGCTGCTCACTCTGCACGGCTGAAGGACTTGCTGTGATACTCTAAATACAGCCTGAGAGAATTCGGGAGTTGTGGGTTTGGGGTTTGTTTTTTCTCTTAATCTTGTCATTTGTTTCTTTTACTTTGTAGAGTGTGTGTCTGTAATATAAAAATAGATGGCTATTATCCAAAAAGGAAGGTATCAAACACCTGGCTTTGTACTTATCTGAGGCATGTCTCCTTGAATTTCTGTTTATGGCTTTCCAGTCATAGAGATTGAAGAGTTAGTAGGTTTTGTGAAAGCTGTGTGTAGTTTGTTTCAAGCAACGTGATTAATTGAAATGTCTGGAGACATCAAACCGTTACATGGAAGAATTGGTGTAAGTTCTGAGTAATGTGTGTAAGTGAAGAAGTTCAGTTCTACTTTTTCATTAACTTTCTAATTTCTTCCTTTCTACACTGAGGACCCCATCAGCCTCTCTTTCCTACTCTGCATTTGGATTCCTAATGTTCAAGGTAAATTTCTCAAATTTCCTCCAGGGAGTAATGTTGATAAACCAGTGCAAAATACCCCACAAATGAAAACAATAAACCACTCACAACCTACCCATGTCAAGAAATCTTAGACAATAACATTATGGTGGTGCTTTAAGGGAAAGAAAAAACAAAAACAGAAGAAACCAAAAAAACCCACCAAGCTGAAAAAAAAACTCAAAACAAAATCCACCAAAACCCAAACAAGACCCAACAAAAGGCTATCAGTATGTTGGAATGCTTAATTTCTGTGTTAGCCATTACATTGTTATTTTACAATGTTTTATGAATTTAAACCTGGGTTGCATTGTCATATTTACAGACTTTTAAATGAAGAATTCAGATTTTTTTTTCATTGTTTGAGGGATGATGATATTGCATGATATCAGTGAGTTGCCAGTTTTGAAAAATAACCTTCCTGGTCTCTGGAATTTAAACAGGTGTTATAGACATACTGTCACAGTTTAGAATGTATTTTGAGCCTGTATTTTGAGACTTAAAAGTCAATGTTGCAGATTGAAGATATACAGCTAATTTGCAACAACATTCAAAACCATCTTGTTGGCCCAAGCCTGTGTGTGTTCAGATGAATCCCCTAGAAACTAAAATAACAGGGTAGCATAGCAGGAAATTACTTTGTGCATAGATATTTTATATTTAACATTTTAATATCTTTATTTTTATCATAAGTATATTACTCGTGACTTTTACACTTATAGAACAGTAGGAAGACTTGTGCTGCAAGTTAAGACTGTATATATAATGTGGAATTTATCGTGTTGTGTGTATTTGCTAAGAAAGAACACAAGGTGCACTTCCAGTGCTTCCCTCTATGAACTAATATGTATTTAAATATAGGATTATGCTGGGGTCTTCTATGTGTGAAGAGAGCACCATAAACCCCATGCAAAATATCATTTTAATGTGTATTTCAAGTTTTAATAGGAGTGCCAGAACTCTAAGATAATTAACCAAGTATTTGAGAGTTAAAGTCCTCTTAGGCCTTAATATAGAAAGGTATATAATTCAAATCATTCACTATTCAATTATTAAAGGTGGCAAACACTGCTGACTGGAGTTTGGAATGATGTCTCTTCTAAATTGCTGAGGCATTCATTAGTCAAGTAAAAGAATAAATTTTATTAATTGTTCACCTGCTGATTTGTTGAATTGAAAAATAGGGAAATTCATTATTGTTCTAATTAATGTTGGCCTTTTTTAACATGTTAACTAGGATAACATCACATAGCAGACCTAGACCTAGTTGATAACAACACTGTTAACCCTTGTTCCTACTTTTCAGTTTCTTGCTAAACTTCTCAGCACTTCCTACATTTCCTGATCCTTTTTGGGTGGGGGAGCATTCTTTTCAAAGCAATTGAGCAAGTTACTGATCTGTACCAAAGATTCTGACAGTAAACTGGGAGACAGTCCTTGTTACTGGGACATGTATTCAAGTAATTCTGAAGTTAGTTTTGTTAATAACGAAGCTGTGTAAACTCTACCTGAAGATCTCCAAGTTTATGTATTATTTTTGTATTCATGGAAGGAAAGACATCCAAGACTAGCTCTATTAAATCAGTGCTTTCAAGACTACGTATGAGTAAACCTGATTCTTGATTCTTTAGAGTTTTGTCGAGAACATTTCTGGGGAATTAACTGTAACTCCACCAGTAGGTTGCACCATGTCTTTTTTAAAGACTGCAGGTGGTTTTAAAGTGACGGTTCTTGCCTTCACGTTTAAACATATATTTGAAGATGAAAGAGTTGACTTGAGAAATCCTTGTTACAAATTTAGAAAGATGTTGAGAATTAAATGGATTATGATATTGTATTAATATTTATGAACAATTTTAGAAGTTAAAAACTTCAGTTGTGTAGGAGGCTTTTCTACAACATGGTATGTCATGTTTAAATATACCGGTTTTTATTTCAAGAAATCTGTTCTTTGTTCTGTATACTTGCTGTGGCTTGAGGTTCTTTAACAGATCAGAACAGGGCTATTAGCTTCATGGGCTTTGATATCAACTTAATTATCAGCTTCTAACATGCAATCTACTACTTTAATTAGCTCAGTATACAAGAAAGTTTGAGTTCTTCTTTGCATTATGCTGCCCTGGAAAATAGGTGGTAGTGGTTGGGTAGGTGATGCAGGATTTCTGCTCCTTTTCTAAAAAGTTGGCTTGAGAACCCAAGTTGGCTCTTTGAGAAATCTACTTGAATGACTTTATTCTTGTAAGGCATGCAGTATTTCCAGTTTAAGCATAGGTGAAGGTCTGCTGAATTATGCTGTCCTTGCTCCACGTAGTTTTATATTATGATTTCTAAGGGAGTGCTAAGGTAATTTATGAAGAACTTAGGAACTGAGCTGAATTACTCCCTGTGTGCTTTTATTGAATAGCCTATAGCATTCTTCTTGCTGCAACTCTACAGAATAATTCCCAGTGCTTTTTAAGCTCTTCAGATTTTCCTATGTCCTGTTCCTTGGGCATTTAATGTCCTCTAATTGACTCTCAAAAAATCACAAACTCTTTCCTATTTGAAACACTTTTATCTGTAACTGGTTTGCTGATCTAAGTGTTCATAATTTTCTCTTTCCTGAAATTATTTCCTGAATTGCTTCTCATGGAATGACTGAGTCAAAATTTGTAATTAAATTCTTAATTCACTTGAGAATAACGTTAGGAGAAGATGAGTTGCTGTATCTTCAGGTGGAGTGTGCTCTCCAAACTGTATGTGACTTCGCTTTATTTCATTACTGCAGCGATACACTACAGATATCTGTGCAGTAACAGAAAATCCTCTCTGGGAGGAGTTGACATAGATTCAGTCTGACCCATACTGTCTTTTCTTTCTGAAGTACTGCTTGAAGGTCACTGTGAGGTAGTCAATAATTAATAACAGCAGTGTACTGGGGAACCAGACCTGATTACCCTTGATGTGCCTTCTACATCAATGTTCCTAATTCCCCAGATATGTTCCCATGTGGATCTTGGAGGGGGAGAGGGGGGAAGGAGCTGTTCTCTCACTACTTCTTGTTACTTGTTTTATTTTTGAGAATTTCCAGAATCTGAACTTCACTAGCAGCCCTGTATTGAAATTATGCTGCTTAAGAGACCAGAGAGGAAGAGATCAAAGCCTCCACCTCAGATTTTGGGCTACTGCTTTCTCTCAGTCTCTCCAAAAATTCTTGTCAATTCTAAACAGCAATCTGAAGATTACTTCTATGCACCTACAGATTAGACTGCTAGTCCCAAAATTTTCAGTGTTTCTGGAGATATTCACTAAGAACAAACAGCAAGATTCGAAGTACCTCGAGTAAAAATGCATGGGGGAAACTACAAAGGACTGTGAAACTGGCATAGCACAGTTTGTGTCTATTTATATGCTGTTTCATAAAACAAGAAAATAAATTGAGGGGGGAATTACGTACTATCCACAGACTATAATTAATTAACTGCTTCCATTCTAAAACATTTCTAGTAACCTCTGCTACTTCACAATTGTATGTTCTCATTTTAACTCCCAACCTTTGCGCTCAATTCCTGCCTTACTTGGAAATAAAACAAACCACATGCTCAGAATATTCAGGAGAAAACAATTGGATTTCTCATGAATTTGAAGGCTTTATCAATATTGCTTCTGCTTCTGTTTGAGAATGTTCGGATTACCTTATAGAAGATAGCAAGTGACAGACAAGCAGGGAGTTCCTCAGTATCCATGCTGTGCCATAAACTTTTCACACTTGCATCTGCATGTTTTTGTACAATGTCCTCATCAAATATATGACTTTAAAAAGTTAATGTGTTGTGTGTTAAAAGCTAATCAGTCTAATAAATGTGGACTACAAATGGGTCTAAATATTCTGCACTTGAACTCTTGGGAAATTGCCACTGATTTTCTTTGATAGAGACTACGTCACTCTCAGTTCTCAGTTTTTCTACTCCCACCCACAAACACGTTTTTGTTCTTTGCAGTTGAGAACAATATGAATTAGTACACAAGAAAAACCCTGAAAAACATTTCTTAATATTATTCTGGTTATAGTGTGTTCCTGTACTTCCAAGCTCTTTCATTCAATGGGGAAGAGTGTCTCAAAGCATATTTTTTCATATCATCCCTAGCTCTTATACTCTTTTCTGTGACTGTTGGAGCCTGAATTAAGATTTTTCACTTGCAATATGGTAACAGAGAAATTATGAGTCAAATATTTATAAGTTTATTGTTCAGTACTCCAGAGTCTACATCTGAATACAATGCCACACAAATTTCAGAATCCTGGCCTGGGTGCTTGAAAGATTGAAAAATGTTAGGAAGATTTAATTATGGATTGCTCATCATGATTTTTTTTTTTTTAAAGCATCCTGGGGACTGCCAAATAGCCATATTTCTTTTGCTTTGTGGTTGTGCACCTTCATGAATAGACATCAGTAAAAGCTTCGTTCCCCAGCCTTTGTTTCTGTGTCTATGTTTCTTTGCATTCCAAGGTGTCCTAGAGTGACATTGAGTCTACTTCCCTCATACCTCCTGAAGTGGACACCTAACTCCTGGAATTGCAAGAGGGCTTCTGGAATGCTTCTGATCTTCACATGAGTAGTGGGAACACAGATGTTTGAACTTGGGTTCAGGTTTGAACCAGCTCTATAAATTAGGCTACAAGAGTGCCGCTTCTCAGATATAGCCGTAGCCACCTCTCTGAGTCTAGCTTCTCCTTACTTTGAGATTTGCTAGAAAACCAAGGAAATCCCGAAGATTTTATTTGCTTGTTTTAGTTTCTGCACTATTTAAAATTATCAAACATTAGAGAAAAGCTTAGGTTTCTCATTGTAAGGTTTCTGGTGTGATATTCAGCCTTCCTGGCTTGAATATTGCATGCCTGCTTCATGCTGGCACTGCCTTGGAAGTGGCTGCACAAATTAATAGAGAACTGAGTGATTATTTTCACTCCTGAAGTGTCACATTTTGTGTTACTGTTCAGTAGCATGCTTTCCCTTACTGCAGCTCTATACATTTAAAGAGAAACTTGTCAATGTGATCTATGTCCCAGCAGTGCGTAGGCATCGCAGCAAGCGCAGGTGGCTGGTATATGAGAAGCCTTGTCCACTCTAGTTCCACAAGCCAAGAATAGCCGAAATACCTTCTGGATTAAATGGCATGTTCTGCAAATTTCTTTTTCCTCAGTTCTGAAGTGGCTAAAGTGATAAAAGAGTGACAACTTTAATCTATTGACTAATATGTTTATGTAAAATACAAAGCAAGAAACTAATTTTCTGAAGCTTGAATAAAAAGCAGTGGACTTTTTGTGGCAAAACCCCCTCATTTTCAGACAAACCAAGTTTTTCTCCTGGGCTTTCCTGCTGTTACTTACTATCTAGGTTTGGAAAATGAATCTTTTAAAAATGTGAATCATAGGAATGGTTCTGACAGAGGACTCTGTGTTTTTTCCCTCCCTCCCATGTTCAGTAGGTTATTGATTCTGGCCAAGAATAACTTTTTCCTGAGCAGAGATAAAAAATCTGAAGCAAAACCTAAATTTCCAGAAAAGTAAACAACATGCTAGTTCTTCTATTAAGTATAGTTTTGATCCGTAACTTGTAGCTGCGCACAAAACTGGAACACACTTTCTATTGCCCACTTCTGAAGTTCTTAAATTGGTTCTTGGTGTCCTGAAAAAAGTTAATTGCATCTCTAAAAAAAAAAAAAAATTGTAGGGAAGGATACTTATAAAAGGAAGAGGTGGTACTTGGTGTGTATTCAGTATTGGAAGTTGTGAGGTATTTGCTATTTTCCACTACGTTATTTTTTAATTTTTTCCCTGACCATTATTTTGTTTTATTTTAATTTTTCAACCTTGCCTCTAAGATGTTCACAGAGTGACATCCGTGATCCTTCCTGTTATACCTCTGTGCCACACTTTGTTCAATATATTACAGTGTTGCTACAAAAGTGCTGAACACGCTTTGGAGCTGAAATACATACCTGAAGAATTTATTTGCCATAAATGCTTTCTGAAAGCTTTTAAACTAGTACTTTAGTGAGAATCAATGCAATGCAGCAATACGATGTCTTCTGTTAAAGAAAATTCAAGTATTATTTCCAAGTCCACATCTAATACTATTTACGGAGTTCTGTATTATGATGCCCTCATAAAGCAATGAACACGTCTCCCTGTGTGTCTCTATTGAACACTGAAGGTTTTCTGACGGCCATGAGTCACTTTAAATGCCAGCTAATCACAAATGCAGGATATTGGTTTGGCAATACATTCAAAGCACCACAGACTCATTATTTTATCAAGTCCATAATAGATTATTTTGCTGTGAATTGACTTAAAAATGCTTGGATTCTTTTTAACTTTCAAACTGTGATTATGGATCAGGCAGAAAGAAAAACTAATTCCTTCTCCTACAGCTAACAGATGTTAAGCACCTCACAAATAACAAAGTTTACTTGAGGCACTCAAGAACTTGTGTCATTAACCCTAAACCCCCTGACTGACTTATATCATAGCATACTTTTCCAATAACTGATAATATTCCATGAATTACTTAAACATCTTATAATATCTTACTGCTGGTTACACACAGTCAATCTGTCTCCCAAACTGTACTTCCTACCAGCATAGTGTTATTTCTGTGTAATTCAAACAAAAAACTTGGTGCATATAGCAAAAACTGAGTAATTCACAGCTGAGGTTGCTTTAACAGAACAGGCAGTTTTTGTGCCACTGGGGGTGTGGTACCACAGGGGTACTGTGCCAATTATAATGGAAAAATATAATAGAAAAAGAGTTTGAAAATCTGTTGCAACTGCTTTGTCAGTTCTGCTTAGACTTTCTCTGGGAAGCATTAAATTGAGTTACAAGCCTGCCTGTACAGTCACATTCCTCTAATGTGGCTCTTGTATGCAATCTCTCCACTTCATTAATAGCTCCCTACCAATTTTGCAGCCTGTGAGCCATGAGCAGCTGTATACTGCCGATGTTCAACAAACTCAATGTATGAATACTTTAAA
Source organism: Ifrita kowaldi (assembly GCA_013398055.1). Lineage (NCBI taxonomy): Eukaryota > Metazoa > Chordata > Aves > Passeriformes > Cinclosomatidae > Ifrita > Ifrita kowaldi. The sequence goes on from VZRS01009360.1 coordinate 11,578, forward strand.
CTAATTTAGCACACTTGTGAACAATTTAAATAAGTGCTATTAAATAAACTACCAGAATGCCTCCATTTAGAGTCTCACAATACCTTTCTTACTGTTGCGCAATGACATTTGCGGAATACGAGAACAATTTTCCTGCAGCATGTTATTTTTTTTAGCGTAATGTTTGTCATGTAAAGCATACACAGCCTGAGTTGTTCACATTAACAATCTCCTCTGAGGCTGACTTTAGGGTTTACTAAATCAAATAAATAAAATTGTGTGTGTGTGTATGTAATAAAAGTAAATTTAGAAAGAAACCCTTTGGCTTCCTGCTTAAGATGTAGCTCCTTTTGCCAACGTTTTCCAGACTCAGGAAATTCTTCTCTGCATTGCTCTGATTCCAGATTGACTTCAGGGTTTGCACACCAGACCAATGCACGCTTGGTGAATCAAGGCCTAGCATTGCTTTCTAAAGCTGCCTATTGCTAGTCCCTCCTGCACTGTGGATAGCAAGTCCTTCAGTAAGAACACTTCCAAAATGCATTTTTAGGTAAGAATGTCCTTGCAGGATTGGGAATTGCCTATCTGTCCAGCTGGAAGCTTTGCCAGCATCCAATATCTTAAAGATACGGAAAGATTATAAAATATTACTGAAATTTGCTGAAGAATCTTACTCATCCATTAGGCATGTTAAGGCAAATAATGGATTTCATTTTTCAAGCACACATATTATAGCAAAGTAATGCTAGTGCTGAGACCTGCACTAATTGAAGAAATTAGTTTATCTTGGTACTTTCATGACCTTGATGGTACAAGGTAAATCATATATCTTTGGAATGTTTTTTAGGAGAAAAGAGTACATTGCTGCTGGTGAATGGAAGAAGGTATATGTCAAAGATTAGAACAACCTCTCGTCCTTTCTGTTTGTAGCTGATTTGTTATTTATACTTTGTAATGTTTACTACTAAATGATAGAACTTGAATTTTAATTGTATGCCTCCACATTTTATGATTTTTTTCCTCCTTTAAAAATGTGCTTGTTCTATATGTGGTGCAGGCTTTTTATTTTCTGACTAACTATGCGCTGGTGTGACAGCAGTGCCCATCCCTGGGACGCTCTGGGGAGGGGCTGCCCAAACACAGGTCTCTGGGCAAGGACATGGCTGCCTGGCATCAGGACCTGGGGGACTCCAGGGTCAAGTACTGAAGCACCGGCCACACCTTTGCCATGCTGGCATGGGATGGGCAGGGAAAGGCAGAGGGTTGGCACAGGGATGCAGCAGATCACAGAAGGGTTTGCTGTGCTGCAGCTGTGGCAGCACAAAGGGAAACCCTTGTGAGTGCGAGCTCCCGTGCTCCTCCCAGCAGCACTGCACGCTGGCACCTGCGTAAATAATTCATCTTTCTGCTTGCTGGGGTAGCCCGTGAGGGTTTGTGACTGGATTGAAACTGAAAAAGGAAAGAGCATGTGTTCCCTTGGTTCCAAATCCTCTAACATTGGCAGAGGAGAAAATTAGTTCATGTTTTTCTCTAAATCATTTGCTTGATTATCTACTCTGTCTGGAATTGTTTTTTCCTCTAAGCTCTACTTTCTTTCCTTTTCTCTTTATTTCTGTTTTCCTCCTCCCCACAGAAATAGCAGAAAATTATCCCCTTTCCCACAGTATTGCTTTGGGAGAGTGGCAAAAATGAGAAGTTTCTTCCTGGCTACAGTAAGGCTGAAGCCTATTTACAGGGTTTTGAGGCTGAGAACTACAGAGTGAGGTAATCTGAGGATTAAATGTAGTAAGAGTCCGCCATGAAGTGAACACCATACAAGATGGCACTAAAAGTGAAACATGGCCTAGATTTACTGGGAACTAAAATCGATGTGATGCATCTTTGCAGTTGGATGCCAGAGGAGGCTGCTTTTCATGTTCAGCCTATTTCACAGATGGCGGTGTGCTACTTCCATAAAGAAGGACTTATGCGAGCTCACTTGTGCCTTATCTAGCAAAACAAAATAAAACATTTATGCTACTACAAGAATGTTCCAGCAGGAAAACATTAGCACAAATAAGGTACATTAATTCAATTTTAAATCCTGGATATTTTGCAAAGTGTCAAGTGGAGCTTTCAGAGGCAGCTTGGATAGGAACAGCTAAGCCACTTGCCATTTTTAGCACTTATTTAGATATATTTTACCAGAGTTCAAGCCCTTATTACTCATATGTGAGTCCATTCTGTCTTAACCAGGAGATAAGTAAAATCACTTATGTGGCATTGATATTCTAACAGCTTTTCTCTGTTTAAGTCTTCATATAATATCAGCTAATACTGAACCTCAGCTCTGGTTTCTCTTCAGGGGCTGATTATTGTGGCAATTATTTGAATTAATTTATTCCTGATTAAATGAATTATATTTTGCTTCAAGACTTCATGATCATAAATTTCTGTGATCACAGTTAAAATGGCCCAAGCCCTGATTTATCTGTCAGGCATTTTATAAGTGAGTTAAATTTTTGGCACCATATTAGATCTCAAATTGCTGTTGCTGCCTACACTGGCATTACAGCAAGAGTTACAGCAGGTTTTCTGCTTACTGTTTCATTCCATTTAGCAGTAGTGAGACATCAATGTAGACAATTGTCAGAATAATTCAATGCTTATAATAAAAGTTAAAATAAACAAGCACTTAGTGTATTTTCCTGGCAGGAAACTCTGCTTTATGAATGAAAAGACTTTGATGAAAAAGTTGGTAATCATCATAGAAGTAATAAAGATTTTTATAGAAAAAGTATGCAAAATTATTATTTTGAATATTTTTGCAAACATTTAATAAGTTTGCAGATCAGCTACATCCATGGGGTTGTTAGGTATCAGTTGGTAGTTCGGGCAAGTTTTTTTTGGTATGTTTTCAAAGAGATTTCTTTTTCTGGAAAGTTACTTGAGGGTGATTGAAACTTTACAGATCTGACAAGAACAGTTTAATGGTTTTAGGAGTAATTTAAGGTATTTTGGGCAGTTGCTTTGCCCAGCTGAATGAAGGCTCTAGTTGGCATTGGCCCCTTGCGAAATGCAGACACACCCAGCAATCCTTTCATTGTTGAAGGTAATTCTCTGATCACAATAAATTATATGCCCTTAATAATTACTTGTTAATATTATTCCTGAATTAGAGGAGGGTTTCAAATATAAGTCTCTTTGGTGTTCATCTCTGTTCCTGGCTGTGCCTCTTAACAGAGCGTGTGCATTACTGGGTACTTGTGCCACTGTGTTTGCTGCTATAAAAACCCAGCACAGGCCATCTAAGAGCGGTGTCCCCTCTTCTTGTAAATAACCTTATTTTTTCCTTTGTTTCTCACCATAAATTGGGCTTCTTTTTATTTTTTCTCCTAGAAATAAGTTCTCTTCTTTGGACACTTTACTATGCAGTCTTGTACACAACCTCCCAAATGCTATTGCTAGTTTCTAGTGTGGTTTAGCTTAATCCACACAGATTTGTGAAGATTAATGGGCTCCGAGCCTATAAATCCTGGTTTATTTGATGCCTTAAGTATATACTTAATTATTAATGGTATTCTACCTATATTTGAGGAACAAACTGTAATGTTCAGATAAGGATGTGAAGAGGTGAAGAATGTATAGAAAATTGAAAAGAATGTAGATATTATTTTCCTTAAAGGGCATGAATGAAAGTAGAGCTAAGATGTGGAAAAAGTTCCTAACACTTGATAAACTGTCTGTAAACATGTGCTCTAAAGCACAATGATGGACAATAGAGGGTTCCTTTACTTCATTTGTCCACCCCTCACATCCATCCCCCAATTACTTTTCTTAAATTGTGGCATAATTTCTTATTCTTTGTAATGGGTAAATGGAAATTTCTCTTGATAAAACTACTTCAGTTAAATTTTTTGTTAGGTGCAAAGTCTGTGCTCATTTCCTTTGTAGAAATAGTGGAATCTTTCCTGACTCTCACTAAACTAAGTGCTTGGAATTGCAGTAAATATGCAATTAAGAAATAATGGCAATTCTGTAGAAGTCAATGATTCCTGCAGACTTTTTAAAACAAAAACCCTATTAAAAGTACCCGTTGTATCTTTCTGTGAGGAACAGCAGAAAGTATATTTGTAAGCTGACAAATCTGTTTTTAACAAGTTTAGCAAAGTCTCTTTCAGATTCACCTCTTTAATTTATATCATTAAATATGTACTCTCTCCAAGAATGTACTCTTTCTCAAAAGAGCATATTTTTTATTTTTTTTATTTTGTTCTTTTAATATAGACTTGTATTTAAGCTGATTTTAAAAATTTAGTCTAAATATGTAATAAATCTGAAAAATAGAAATAATTCTGAATTTTGGTTTCTGAAAATGGTAGTCAAAGACATGCTGTTTCTTCTGCATTAAGTGTTGAAATTAAATGGTGTTTCATCTAACAAATGCCAAAAGATATTCTTATAATTGAATTACAAAGGTGACTTATTGCTAAAAAGGACAGTCATTTAAAGTTTTGTGCTATTAGACCTTTTTACAGACTTTTGTTGGAGTTTCGTGCACCCTAAGCTCTCTGTACCATAATTCTACTTTACTTCCCTATGGCAGCTTTAAAGCCAGTTTCCCAGTCTTATTTTGCTATTTGTTTCATTGGGTTTTGGGGATTCTTTTGTTTCTGTGGGTTTTTTTCCCTTTTTTTTTTTCCTGTGCTTCTTTGTGGAGTAGTTAGAAATCCTTCTCAATATTTACCTGCAAAATCCTTCTTAGGACTTGATCCTCTTGTGGTGCCTAGAGACACCATGTAATGTTATACATGTTTCCATAATCTAACAAACTTGGGAATTTTTAACTGTTATGGGCTCATTGAGAATGTTTCAAGCTCCTTTACCTCTGCAGGTTCCGAAGAACTAATTCTATCAGATTTGAAAGAAAACAGCAACAAGAAAAGCACTGGCAATCAAAGTTGTTCTGATTACAGGAGTCTGCCTTTTGACTAGCAAATGTACAGCTCCAAGTATGAGATGCAAATTGGATGTGGGGAAAAAAAAATAAAAAAAGCTGTCAACACTGCTTTTGTGGCTTCTATGAACAACTTAACTCATAGACTTTTGCCTTCTTTCCTGCTAGTATTGATAGTGTAAAATGTTAGTGTCACAAAGTGCTCCTGCGTGCTGAAGAGATGAGTGTACAGATTTTACATCATTAACATTGGTACAATCCTTGCTTCAGAGCCTGTGTTAGGAATGGGAAAGCGGCACACCTGTCTTTGAGTTTCCGGGTGGGAGATTCAAGCTAATTGCTCTGGACCAGTTGTAAGTGCCATATGGGGCTGAAAGAGTTAAGGCTTAGAGGTTATTTTTAGGCAATTGCAATTAAAAGGGATTAAGCAGCTGCCTAAAGAAGAACCCTAGATTTCGTTTGCATGTCTATATGATTTTAATCCTTGTGTTTTTGTTTTTTTTAAATAATGACAATATTAAGAGCCAAGTCCACTTTCTTTCACCAGTGGCTACTGATATGGATAAGATCAGAGCAAGTGGTGTTAACTGGAAAATATTCCATACTGCTAACTATGCTATGAATGACAGCAGAAGGCTCATGTTAGGAATAGTTTTGTGCTGCAGGTAAAAGGAATTACTAATTACTGGATAAGCAGATAACAATGAACACGGGTTCAGACACATAAAGCCTAATCTTCTATCACGTTGACGGTTTTCAGACCAACTACTGGTTTGCTTAACAAAGCATTCATTTACAGTGGTAGATATTCCAAATGAAGAATGTGACTGTTACTGTGGGGGAAGAAAAAGGTTATTTTTCCATTTAGATTATCTTTTTGACTGATTAAAACAAACCCCTGATCTCTAGTTTGATATTTAAATTTTTTGAAGTCTGTGAAAGTATTCACCACCTGAGGCACCCATATAAACACAATATTCCTTTAGTGCTGCTGACTGTGGCAATCGTAGTTTAGAGGAATAAGGACACAAACAGAGCTTGTTCTCTCCTGTTAACTCTTAAATAATTAACCTTATAATTGTCTTCACTTAAGAAACTCAGGAAAATGCCCTAAAATATAGTGCATTTCAGAACATTGTCTCCCTCAGTCATGGCTGTGTCTATGAGGTGCAAAGCAGATAGAGAGCACTGATAGAAGTTGGTCACAGGCTTGGTGTGACCTGATTGGAGTTACAGTCACTGGAGACGCTGTGGAGAATTATCCAAGTAGGAAATATTCATTTGTCTCTAGATGGAATCAGCTTCCACGGCCAGCCCGTAGCTCCTCTCTGACCTGCAGGGACGCAACAGCACGCAGACAGCTTCCATCTCAGCCATCTCCAAGTGAGACAACAGAGTGACAGGGGCGGGCACTGTACAGGTGGTAATTACTTCTGTCTACAGGGATCGCTGCTATTCCAGTAAACAATGAATTCCCATGGATTCTGGGAGACTTTTTTTCTTAAACTAGAAATCTATTTCACTGAATGTACTACCAGTCTGTTTTCTTTTGCTTTCAATCTACTTGATGGATAATCATCAAATAGCCTCCTAAAGTACTTGAAAATTTGCCTGGAGCGGATTCAGATCTTATCAAGTCTCTAATGGTTGCATTTTATTGGAAGCTTTGTGGACAGCCAGATAAGTGAAGCTTATGAATGTGAATTTCCATGATATCACAGTACAAAACAACCCCATAGCACAGAAAAATTGGAGTGAACCCTTTAACTCTAGTTTAACAACTCCATATTTCATTTCTTTTGGACAGGCTTTCATATGGCTACTAGCCTGTAGGACCTGTGAATTTTAGCATTTTTGGTGTCTGATACTAATTATTTTCTGCTTGTGGCAAAAGTTTTTTAGCTAAGTTTGCCTACTTAAATAATTGGTTGCAGTAGTAGCATTAAATACATAACAAAGCTACATCAAAGACAAGATATTTTTGTGTAAAGCATCAGAGTGAAGAATAAAAGTCTCATTACCTGAAAGGTAAAAAATTATATTAACAGTTCCAAGTTATCAGCTCACATGTTTTACTAATACAAACCCATTAAAATGTTGAACCCAATGAGATCACTGCTGGTCTAAATATATTTTGAGTTAATCCTTATTCATTTCACAGTAACTAGATATTTTATCTAGTACCTATTTAACTGTAAGTAATTTTCCTTGTCTTTCTAATATTATTGAAAGGTCTTTTTGAACTATGATCCCATTTTAAGAAGCAGATTTCAAGGCTATTGTTAATAGAGAAAGTGAAAGCAAGCTGTCAGGTGCATTCAGTGGTATAAAGATAGCTGATGTTCTCTGTGTGTGGGGCAAATGTGCCTCAAGTCTGACCAAAATGAGTAAATCATTAAGCCAACATGCTATCTGCCTGTGACATTAACATAAGACAATTATTTGTCATGATTTGTTTACTTTCCTTACATTGTGTGTTGCTCAGCAATTAAAATGTGTAGCTGTAAGTAGAAGAATCTTGCTGAGTCAACAGAAACTTTTCCATGTTTCCCATTTTCCCCAAGAGTGGGTCATGGGGTACATCCTGAAGTTATAGCTGTAGTAACTTCTGAAGCAAACAGTTCAGCCAGTTAAGAAACCTAAAAATTTTGCACTGGTATTCCAGATTTTCTCATTGGTGATTATAATAAAAGTGGACTTGGGCAACAAGATTTTTGTAAATCCTATGACACAGTTTCGGGTGAATGGTAAATTGTCCTGAACACTGTTTGGATCCTATTATATGTAAACCATGAGAAAGGTCGAAAAGCTCTGGAAAGGGCTTTGAGTAGGTTTGAGCAGGATGACTTTTATTTCTTTCAATGCAACTTCCTGCATGCTCAGGTGGGGTTTTTTCAAGCTTATTGTCCTGTTTTAGAGAATGAAGTCATTGCCTCTGATTTCAGGATTAAAAAATCCCCAACAAACTGAAAGTTTAAAAAGTCCTTAGAATAAGCTCATAATGCTGCAACTAAAGTTTTAGCTGTCTGATGTTCAAATTTGGTCAGGATTTAGCAGACAGCATTGACATCTTTGCTTTGTGCACAGGATGTGTGAATTGCTTTGGGGTTAATCTGTACTTTGTGGCCAGCCTTGTTTCACACTCTGCTTCAGGATTTCAGCAAAAAGTAGTTTTAGCCACATATGATTCAGAACCTTGTCACCCTTATGGGCAATGTTCTAAAAATTAAGATCTTGTTGTTCTTAAAAATTAAGGTTGTTGTAGGTTTGGGATTTTTCTTGTTCAGCTGAGAAGAGACGCAGTTTCAAAGTAGAGTCAGATTTTGGAGAAGTTGACTTAACATAGGTCGTCTATTGTTTGAATTTAATAATGGGACTGTACACTTACTTAGTACCACTAAATTGTGTAAGGCTGCAAAACATGTTGTTTCTCTTATTGATGAAGTCTGTATTCAGCCCTGAGGTAGCTTTGTAGCGCTGGTGAATAATCCTGGAACAGCAGTGCTCCTCCTGGGAAGCACGGGGAGAGAATGGACCATGCAAGCTCTGTGTCACCACAACTCTTGTGATTGGAATGGGATGCGAATTCCTGCAGTATCTTGGATGTGCTCCTGTGTTAGACCATGGCAAGGACTGTACATGTGTCTTTGAACTGCTTTGGAGGGATTATGCATGTCTAGTGAAACTCATTTTTCTGAGGGTGTATTGAAGAAAATCATGTCTGAAGCTTGTGGACAGAGGAGTGGATTTCTAGGTACTGCTGGTTAAAGAGAGAAATAGTATAAGCATTAATTTTTCCATTTTTATTTGACAGTTATAGCCCTGGTGTTACCTCAGGTTACTGCTTATTCTTTCTTTTTCTTAGTTATCTGAAAAGGACACTTAAAAGTTGGAATCACCTACCCCTTTTGTGTGACTATTGAAATAGAAGTAATTAAACTGCACTTATGAGTGCACTTGACCCTGATCTGTCCATAAAACCTGGTAAATGTTAGGTGGAAAAAGGAATGTAGTTACTGTGTTAATTTCTGCAGTTTGTAGAAATCGAATAGCTTAAGAGAAATTATTCTTCATTTTTGCTCCACAGAAAGATTTCATCTAATCGACATCCTGGTCAAAATACCCACTGGAAAAAAAAATTTGTGAGAACATTGAAGGTCTTGGAGAGACCAGAGCCTTGTCTGTCTGGTCTTCTCTTATCACAAGCATTTTCAGAAATTGGGTAAGGCTGGCTGCATAACACAGGCTGATCTATCTCTCTTACCCAGAGATCACTGTAATTTTAAATACTTTTTCTGACCTGGTGTGTCCACAAAGAGTCTGGGCTTTCTTCACTATTAATAGAATTAGCCAATATAAATAGGTGTTGAGGTTTGTTTTGTTTTTTTTTTTCCTTTTTCCTTCAATATGGGGTATCAATAAAGATGGCAAGTTCTTATTTTGGTCTAAAATTCTTGTACATTGGGAGTACATTTTTAAACATTACTTTTATTGTTGTGCAGTTAACTTAAAGAACAAAAAGTTGTTTTCAGCATTGATGAGTATTGTGAAATCTGAAAGAATTCAGATGTCCCTTGCTAGCATTCAATTCTTTTGTTTTGACAAATTTAGTAGTGTCTAAACCATAACTTTCATTTATACATAATGGTTGCTTGGTGTGTTCTTTGTCCTAACCCATTTCTGTTGTTGATCAGAAACACAAACTATCTCAAATATTGTATCAGTTTGTGTAATCAAGAAATAAAAAGCATTATTTAGGACTAGATTGATATGGTTGCAGTCAAAAGGTCATTGACAGGGTTGCAGGGGTCTAAAAAAGCTAAATAACAGCCTCAGTTGAAGTGGTTGAAACAGGAGTGGTTTTGCTATGCAATGAATGTTAATGGTTTTGCTATGAAATGAATGTTAATGGTTATGCTGTGAAATGAATGTTGTAATTTTTTGTGTGCTATGGGATATACTTCTGTCTGTTATTTCCCTGTAGCTTACATTAAGAGGGGGAAATATGCAGCTGCTGTTCCATCAGTCTTGTGTGAAATTTTGACCTCTGACACCTTGCAGGGAAGTGCCATTGTAGTAGGATACTCTTCAGGTAGTAGAAGTGTGCAGTAAGAGACATTGAGTGTGGAAGCCTCCACAAATATTTGGACAATGATTGCACTAAAGAACAAGAAATTATCTAGCAAGCCTCTTTACATGTGAGGTTTTGTAGGCAGCTTTTTTCAACTATGACTTAATTTCCCCAAACCAAAGCCATTTGCTAATTCCATTTGCCTCCATGCCTATTTTATTTCAAGGAGAGTCCCTCAAAGATTTTCTCACAGTTACTCTTAAAGGAGACATAGTGCTATTTATGTTTTTGTATTAAGAACAAATAGTGGTGTTGCATACATGATTCAATGTGTGAATCATTTCTCAGGGAAAGTACATCTTTTTCAGGTCAAAGGCTTGAGTCCTCTGTAAATAATCAAATCAGTTTTATGGGAATGTTTTCGTCATCGATGTTCGACATTCTACTGAAATGTTTCACACAAGGATGTACTATTTGTGTTTGAGTTTTTGGTTTATGCTTTGGAGTAAGAGCACAGATTTCAGTTCCCCATATTTAAATCATTTGCATGAATATGCATTTGTGCATTTACAGTGTTTTAATAAGGATCCTTAAGGCTCTTGTGTAAGTCTAGCAGAAAAAGGAAGGCAGAGAAATTGTGGACATGTATGTCAGGCTGGTCAAATCACAAGTACTGGCTGTAACAGTATTATGCAGAGTGGCTGGTCTTGTGACTTGTGATCTGGAAATTTCACTAAAATTGATTTTGTGAGCAAAAATAGCCTTATATAAGCTCAATGGCCTTAAGTCCGGTTAGCAGTAAATATCATATACGTGAATATTAGTTATGACTGCTTGGTGAAAGCTTCTTATATTGGTGGACCCAACAGAAAAATGGATGTCAGTATAAAACCACAAGAATAATTGGAAGAGAAAGACCATGTCCTTGATTGTTTTGATGCTAATAATACACTCTGCACATTCTGTCAGCATGGGATGTAATTCTGCCTAAGTGAAGTGTGGTTTGTGTATGTATTTTTGTGTTGATTTTACTCTCTTTGGTGTACAATTCCTTATTCGGTGTTCAATTTATTCTTTACGCAATGGTTCATCCTTTAAGGTGACCAACATGAACAGAGGCCCCGTGGGATAAAATGAAGGGGAAGCAGGGTGTTGTGAAGATGTGTATACCTTTGACTTATATTTGTTAGGTTCCAAGAGCATCTAGAAGTTTTCTGCTAAAGAAACCTTGATTAATGCTGTTTGAGGCTCCTGAAGTGTAGCCTTTGCTAAGTTACAAAAAAAACTGTGAAAGGTAGACTTCATAGTGTATAGATGTGGATGCTTTGAAGTCAAAAAAACCAAATTAATGAATATTTTCTCTTTATGCATTTTTTCTAAAACTGCCTATACCTTAGTGGATAAATATTGATATAGAAAAACTGATATTCACCCTACATTTTTACTTTTAATCTTTTTCTGTTTTCACTTTTTCTCCTCTCATCAGTCTATGTGTGATCATTGCTTCTGACCGCTGAACTATAACATCTCTGTGATGAATAAACTAAAGGAACCTAACCTGATGTTCAGGTCACTGACTGGATTAGCAATAGTTTAAAAAAAACCTCCAAACCCAAAAGTTATATTGCAGATGTATCTTATCAAGCTGCTCCTTTTTATCTGTTTCCCTTTCTGTGCATTAAATGACTTTTGGGCAGTATTTTTGAAAGTTACCTCCTCTTTTGGCTGTCTGATGCCTTTTTGCACAGACTTGATCCAGCTGTGTTAGGAGTATTTGGGATTGTTGGGCTGCTGCTCTGCAGGCACAACAATTATTACTAGTAGACCCACAATAACTGTATTTCCAGGCACTGGTATGAAATAAAAGAAGCTGGCTTGCTATTCCAGTCTCAGCAAAGAGATTTGAATGCCTCGTGACAGCGACTTATGCAATTTTGCAATCCTAGTTAATTTTTGAACAAAATAGCAGATAAAAATATCTTCCAGAATAACACTGGGTTCCTGAAATCCGAGCTTAGGAATTTTGGAGAATAAAGAGGATTCCTCTAGTTTAAAAGCTATACAATATTTATTGCAAACCTGCTCCCTTGAAAATATTTGGGAAATATTTACTTGATATATGGGAATATTGCAGAACATGTGTAAATTTGTTTTATTTTCAGCATGAAATGTGAAGCCTTTTAATTTGTGACTCATAAAACCACTGTGGTAATGACACTAAAGTCTGTAGTTTGGAGCTAAGATCAAACTGAAGGAAGGAAGAACAGATGTTAATTCACAAAAAAGTAATTCCCTGTGATTCTATTCCCTGAGTGGTTTATGATACAAGCAACACACGGTTTGAAGATGAAACTGAGGAAAATGAAGTGCGATAGGAATGACTTGACTGTCGCTTTCAAAGAAATATATAAATGCATGAAAGGGAGGGAGTTGTTTCTGTTTGTGCTTGAGCACTTTTCCCTGTAGGGAGATGTGTCAGATTCTATGAAAATAAAAAGCAACTTCTTTGGCATGTTGTATATTGATTGCTCCGTCAAGGACAGTGATCTCTGAATTTATCTGAGGTTCTGTCACACTTCATGCCCTGTCTTTTGCCTTAATGCAGCACTAATAACAGTTGCGATAAGTGGAAATATTACTTAAAATATTTTTAATCTCAGCAAGTAAGAAATAATGCTTCATCAGACCAGAAGCGTTGTCAGTCAGTGCTGTTAGTGCAAACTCACATAGGCAGGGTGAGCATACTAATTTGAGCATTAGGGAACTTTTGTTTAAACATATTGTATGTGCCTAGGCCATGTGTTTTTACTGTGAGGTATAAAAAAAGTCCCACTCACTGTATCTTCTGCACTTAGCTGAACTTGTAGGTCTGTCTCTCAAATTTTCTTTAATGAGTAGAAGTACATTAAGTTTCACATTTCCCAACCTCTACCCCATGTAAAAAAAAAAAAATTAGAAGCATCATAAAATAAAAAAATCAGATTAAAATATTTTCATTTTAGTCTCTGCAATGATTTCAGGACTTTTTCATTGAGCAGCTTTGTTTCTTTTACTGCTTTCAGTTAAACAATGCGCTAGCTTCTTGGTCCAGGACTATATTCCTGTGTGATGTGTTCCGCAGCTCTGTGGAATGTTTGCCTGCCTTCATATCGCTGACTCTACTTAAAATGTTTTTTCTGCTTATAAATGAAAGAATACAAGTGTTTCTCTTACCAAACATGCTTAGAAGTTCAGGGAAACCCATGCTTGAAAGACAGAATTATTTTGGAAAAGTTATTTTCCAATTGATGCTGAAGCCTAACACTAAACACTGTGTATGAGCTATGTAGGTATTGGAACACAGACTGCACTACACAAAGTGTTGGCAGATGCTGTTTTCATAATATTTGGTGGTGTTCCTTAAATACAAAATGCACTGCCTGCCAATTCTTTGGAGCAGACTGAATGTATATTGCAAAATGCCTACGTTATCTCATGGAACAACTGGAATCCGGCTTTCTGTGAAGTAAGGGGAATCCAGCTTCAAGAACTTCTTATATGAAGAGTTAATTTCAAGTGATTTTTCTATTATGGCAAGAATGCAACTCAGTTGGAAATAGTCTGTGTAACACCCGGTCCCTTGGAAGCTCTCCCATCTGTGGGGAGCAAAGGCATGTTTAATTTCATGGAAGAAAATCCCTTTTTCCTTCTCCCATCTCTTGAACTTAAGCAGGCACTTAACATTTTTTCCTGCAGAGCTGTTTATATCATGACTGGTTTGTTCAAAAGATGCAAAAAAAAGCTTCTAATGATTACTTCAGGATGCTTGTAAATGCAGAATGGATCACTCATTTCCTCTCCTTGGACTGCTGTTCAGTCTCCAGTGTGTTCTGAGTTTATTGCAGGCCATTTTCTTTTCAGATAAAATTGTTCCTGAGGCAGTTAAGAACCATAACTTGTATGAGTTGTTATGTTTCTTCCTTTTTTTTGGGAAGAAGGTTGAGTTAGAGACTCAGCAGCTATAAAAATACCCCAGCACTCCAGCTTATTTTATTTCTTAATTTAAAGACAAACTTGTAGGGTTTTGAAGGAAGGGGTCTTTGTATCTTCCATTCTTTGTGATAACAGTGACTGGGACTTCTTTCCCCTGCAGCAGAGCCTCTCTCCTGCCGCTTGTAACAGGCTGCAGTCCCTGTGTGGGTCATGGGTCCTTGCTGTGGCCATCAGCACTTGGCTGGTCAGCTTGAGAAGGCACCACTTTAGCTGTAGCAATGCTGGGTAGGGTGAAGAGATGACAAGAAAGCTGCCAAAGATAAGTTTGAAGTGTTTGACAAAATAACAGGGATTTTAAGGACAAGTGTTGCAGAACACAAATGCTTTTGGTTTAATGAAATTATTTGGAAAATAATTTTCATTTCCAGGCATGGATACTGAGAAGGAACAACACAACAGGTGTATTTGATTTCTAGTTTTGCTCTTCCCTGGAGACTCTTTGTCTTCCCTTCTGGATCTTTTTCCTCTTAGTTGTGTGCTGCTTAATTCTTTCTTTCTGTGAATGTACAATTTTTGTGAGAATGCTGCTGGTGTTCCTAGTTGGGGCACATCCTCCTTTTTTCTGAGGTCTGACCATGCCAGAGTAAGTTCTGAGTCTAGGATCAAGTCAAAGAGAAGCCCCCAGAAGGTAAGACTTGGTATGTGTTGGCTTGTACTGATAAAAAAAGGAGTGTTTTGGGGCTTGTACATAAACACATTGGTAAACTTAGCAGAAATTTTCCACTTTATTTGCTTTATTTTCATTTAACTTTATTGGCAAAATTTCTTGGTTTTTGTAAGGCTGTGGCTTCTCTTAGGAGCTGTTCTCTAGTTTGTCAGACAAAACCAAGAGGGATTTGGGGGCAGTGAAAAAGAGAGGAGAGTAAAATGGGAATAGAATCAAATCATTGTTAGCTTAGCATACTGCATTCAGTACTAATGTACCTTATTCTGGGATGGTGAAGTTGTATTTTTGATTTGCTTTCCCAAATATGTAAAAGACATTTTATGGGAGTTTGAGAAAAACTACTTAGTACTGCTATATTGTGAAACTGAATTATTCACTTATTTAAAGGTTACTTAGAAATTATAAAAAGATACTACAAAATAGCATAGATACAAAATAGATGCACCGAGCCTTGTCACTGTTTCCCGGAATGTGGTTCAGAGAAACCCAGTTACAGTCTTTTCAGTGTATTGCATGCTTGTTTTCTCTACTAACATCAGGTAAGATTTACATTGCCAATAGCAAGCAACAAATGCTGTGTGATGCAAGGGGCACCAGCATCAAGAAATATCCAACCCTGCTTTCTCAGAATTTTTAAAATCTAACCAAATTTCCATTTTGCACATAATTTTCTAGTCTTTCAATGGTGTCTTATGTTGTCTCAGATCTCTTTATAAAAAATTCAGTCTGATTTTAAGGTATTTTTACACTGAATTTAGGTATTTGACAGAGGTTTTGTTTTGTATCATTTTGCAAAAATCCACAAAAATTTTCAACTGCCAAAATCTAAATTGTTGCCAATTTTGCCAATTGTTTGCCAAAATCTAAACTTTTTTGATCATCTTCTGCAAGGCAAACCATATGTTGTAGTCTGGCACTAGAATTTCTTTGGGTTTCTTCTTTAATACCATTTCATGAGTCAGTCTATGCCTCCCTTTTGCAGTTATAAGCCAGGATAGTAAATGGAAGAGAATGGGAGCCAGGATCTCTAATCCCAAATCTGACAGTTCTGGATTTAGGCAAGTCACTTAAATTGTGTCTCAGATTCCCATAAAATGGGATAACATGTCTCTTGCTCATCAGGGTATTGTATGAATTGATTTACATTTCTAAGATTTTGCAGAATGCTTCATGTTGCTACATTTTACTCAACCTCCTGCTGCACTCCCCAGCCCCTGCTGATTTCTGGTTTTGCACTGGCCAAAAGAGATGTGATGAAGAGAAGGAAGTATTTCTAATTAATATTCAGAAAGATCAAAGTAAAAATGAATATAAATATAAAGTTGCCACTTAGAGCAATATTGTCACGTGAATGCAAATTCACAAGTCAAGAAAATGGCCCGTGGTCATTTTCATCTTTTGGTCCCTTGTCAGGAATCTGATAGGTAAAGGGGATATGTGTTGGAATTTAACAGACATTGGGGAAGGTGTGAGAGCAGCAGGCTCATTATGCCCTGTGCTATACCATTTGCATGACACTTGTGTCATTTTTGAGCCAGTAGCTGTTGTGGCTCCTCCAGGGTAATTTTATCCCTGCTCTGGAATATGTCCTCTGCTATAGGACTTGTGCTTGCACAACCCTGTCTGTTCTACTGAAAGTACAGCTGGAGCATGTCATAGACACAATGCAGGGTGTCTGTTGGCAAGCTCCAATGGCAGGCTTTAAACTATGCCATAGCAGCTTCACTGCATTTTTCTTAAATTTAAATTGTCTGGCCCTATGTTTACCTGTCTGGAACTCAGCACAAATTCTAGATGACTTGGGAAGAACTCACAAATCATTTAGTTACCTTTTATGAGCCAGACCAATGATGAGCACGGGCTGGACCATCTTATGAAGGCAACTGTGGCTGCAGATGCAATTGGAGCCAAACCGTGTTATTCCTCTAGTGTAGATGGAGCAAATGCCATCAGAACACCCCAAATACTAATCAGGCAAAATAACACTTCTGTAGGGAAATTGTCTATATCAGAAATTCTGATGAAGTCAAAACCTGCTGAGCGGTATATGTGATTTGAATTGAACAGGTGCAGCTTCATCAGTGAAACTTGGAAATGCAGAACAAGACAAAGCCTTAACCTGACTATTAGTTTTCAGAAAATATTCCCTGTGTGTATATTTTAAATGCTAATTTTAATCAGTGTAAGAGACATCTAAACTAGTCATGGAGCTGCAGTCCTCCTGAGAGCAATAGGATTTACAGTGTAGCCTGTTGCCTGATGAGCCTCCTCAGCAGTCATATGACGAGATGCTTAAATGAGAGAGTATTGTATTTTGGCAGCTTGTGACTTTGAAAATGTTTCCAGCTGTTTCTCTGAATTTAAAATACTGAAAACTGTAAGTTTCTAAGTATTTGGACATTTGCTGCTGCAGAAATCCTTGTTTGCTTGTGGTACTCTATGTTCAGGGCACTAATGTAACTCCTGGTCAGATAAAAGCAAGAAAACCTGGGAGTGGGAATAAGAAAGGGGTGTAAGGAAAGTAACAAAACAGTTGTGTGCCATTCTACCATATGGGAGAGAGCAGTGTGCTACAGGAAAACAGCAAAAGACGTTGTTTGCTGTGAAGTGTGAGGAGAAAACTTTCCCTTTATGCGCTGTCATATTTCTCTGCCCGTAGTTGCTGTCAGCAGTCTGCATGGATTTATTTAATACCTAAGAAAATACCACTCTGATCTGAATTATATTGTGGCGGGGTTTTGTTGTCGCTGTTGTTTGTTTGTTTTTCATTTTGGTGTTTTGTTTTGGTTTGGGGGTTTTTTTTGTATTCTCAAGCAGGCAAATTTTAAGAGTTCCCAGAAATAAAATATACGAAGTGGTATTGTTTATTCTTTCTTCCTAGCCATAAAAAGTTTCTTAAATTAGAATTACAGAATAATGTCAGCATCTCTATAGTCGTGGGCAAAGTAATTCTGATCAAACTCCTGCAGGCCTTGGTAGCCGTGTAACTGCAGTATTCTTATGCTACAGAAATAATATGATTGAAAGCTCAAAAACCTCTCAGAGATGGTAGAATGTTGTCAGCTCTTTGAGTAATGGGTGCAACAGCCTGTGGTTTTTCAGGTAAGGGCTGCGTGGTTTAAAGATCCAACAATATTCTGGGGATTTGCTCAGGAAAAGCTGATTTGAAAATGTTTGTTAAGAATAGGGATAGCTAAAAAAAATAATGAAAAAGTGAGAAAAGGTAATAAATTCAGGAAGGATAGAATGATTGAAAATGAAGACCTGTTTAAAAACTTTGAAAGTCTTCTGTGACTGAAGAAACTCTGGAGGATAATATAATTCAATTGAACAAGAAAGCATCATGAAATTGAGCCAACACTTTTGATTAGTTGTGAGATCAGTGTCTCTTCAGAGGGAAATCACATAAAATTTGAATAGTGGTAGTGTCTTTGATGAAACATTTTGGCTAGTTTTTGTTTTGAACTTAGATTTCTATGTATGTGCAAATACACTGTATTAGCAAAAAAGGGCATCAAAAGCAAAAATATTTTCATTGTAAAAATGAAATCTGTCTTTCACAACTATGGTTATGTGTCAGACTTTAAAATTAAATCAAAATTAATATTCAATAATGAAGAGAAAGCAAGCTGAATGATAAATGTCATGACAAGAGTCAGGCTCAATATCCATTCTTGGACAAGGGCCAGCAGCAGATGTTCGAAGAAGAGGCAGGAGGAGTAAAACATAGAATAATTTCCAGTCTTTCTAGAGGGAGCACTGGCAGATTCCAGAGATTTGTGGTTCAGGAACTTCCTGCTTTAGAGTTAGTCACTGCTTTATAAGGGAGTAATAACTAGATGCTGTGGAATCTGAGTTTGTAAATTACTGTAAATTGGTTCCGATGGGTTTTGTTAGCTCGATTCCTGCCTTGTGAAGGCTCGGTGCACAAGCATATGTGTGAATTAACCTTTCCATTTGCAAAATGGTACACTCGTAGAGAGAAAAACAGGAGATACAGAGTTTGAATTGCTCTTTTGTCCCAAGAACTAACGCTCCTTTCAAAATTCCTTGAGACAAAATTATTCCTTACAGGAATGAGTAATAGCTTATCAGATTAATATGACCTGTATTTACTGCTTAATAAGATGATGTCTGATTGACTTGATTCAAAGTAGACTGTTTGAAAACTTAAACTTTATTCAGCCTTGGTGTAGATTAGCCAAACGATCAGCAAATATTAAATATTTAAATTAAGATCATTATAAGCTAATTCTGGGAAGATAGAAAGAAATAAAACAGTGCAGTGGAAGTTAATTCCTGAAGTTAAAGAAGAAGAAGTTCAGTTTTAACTGAACACAGTTAAAAACTAGGAGAAGCCAAGAGGTTTTTTTCATTAAAAACATTCCTGAGTCAACATTTTATTATCTTTTCAACATCTTTTTGCTCTGCAGAGTGTGCTAGCGAGATTCAGTGATGTTGGGGATATTGTCATACTTACCAGATGGTGTTCACTATAGTTGCCTTGTTAGTTAGGTCTTATAATTGAAATGGTTTTCATTTTCAGTAATGCAAAGAAAGTATATAAAAGGTACAACAATTAATAATTCCAAGTATTGAATCTGTAGTTCCATTAACTATTGTCTGAAAAAGAGATACTATATGTATATTTGCATGTTTTATGGAAAAGCTACTAGCTGGAGCAGCAATAATTTTATTGATTTTTGTAGCTCTGAGATTGTATTTCTTAAAAAGAACCCAAACAGTGCAATCAGTGCTAGAGATAGTTACTAGCACTATTGTTTCTCTGTTAAGTTTATTTATGTGTTGTAATTGCCCTGTGCCTTGATATTTCGTATGCCAGCCTGTTGCTATGCACTCTTGGATGTACGTGAAAGGGGAGTACGTGCTGAGTACATTTCTTAATAATTCTGAATAATTGGTGCTCATTTATTAAGCAGGCACTGCTGCAATTGATGCCCAAGGGATGAGGAATGAGCTTCATGGGTGATGGGTGAATGCTTAGTACTGTGAAATGGAAATGTTTAATTCATGTCTATTACTTTTCCATTTACTTACATGAGAACTAGTGTAAATTAGAGCTGAAAACTTACTCAGTTTGGATCGCCTATGAACAGATTTATTCCAGGATTAATTACCTCAATTGCCTGCAGTTTTCCCTTCCCAATTTTATTGACACTGACTGGAGAATACTGTCATTTGGTTTCAGTTATACACAGGAGTTAATCAGCACAAGTGCTCTTAAGATCAGGCACTTTGTCTAGAT
Source organism: Ifrita kowaldi (assembly GCA_013398055.1). Taxonomy (NCBI): domain Eukaryota; kingdom Metazoa; phylum Chordata; class Aves; order Passeriformes; family Cinclosomatidae; genus Ifrita; species Ifrita kowaldi. The sequence continues at coordinate 31,529 of VZRS01009360.1, forward strand.
GTAGGATACATAATTATTCACTTTGATGTGATGTTAATCTTCTTCTAATCTTTGCCCCTTCCAAAAATAGTATACAGGAGGAAGCACTTTAACTTTTTAGTGAGACATTTGCTGTCCTTTTGCTTTCCTTTTCCAGTTCTAATTTTGTTCTTCCTTCTCAGATTCCAGGCAATTTCCCAAGTACTTTTTTTTTTCTTCAACAATCTAGCAAATTTGGATAACTTTTGTTAAATAATCAGATTTTTTTTGTTTAATTTCTTTGGATCCTCTGTTCTATGGCATAGTTTTGTGTTCAGCCTCAGAGAAATATTGTTTTGTAAGTTTCATTTTCATTATCAATTTATTTCTAAAAACACAGGGTGATTTGCCTTTATCACTCTAATATTGATTATTCCATGAGCTTTAATGATATACTTAAGTAATACACTATGTGCTCTAAAATACTGAAGAGGTGTCAAGAATATAAAATGAAACCGATTCTTATTAGGTACTCAGATTTTCCATCCCAAATAAGTGTGGAACTGTAATTTCTTCAAATGCACGAAAAGGATGCTAAAAGTATAGGTCTTTTTCTGAATGTATGGGCAAATAAAGCCTCCTACATCATACATTTGTCTTCTATGGCATCAGGACAGTGTTCTGGCTAACTTTAAATTTGTGCTGGCTGACCTCAATAAGCATCCTTTTAACTTGAAAAAACTGAGTAACATATTAAGGGACTCCTTGAAAAATGAAGAGCATCAGCACCATTTCAAATAATCTCACCATGAGCTACTTTGTTTGGCTACTGCAAGGGTTAATAGCAGTAATTGTTTGTAGGATCTCTAGGCTGTTTGTTCATTGATACCCTTAATGGGGTCGCTGATTTACATAACCTCTGTACTGACAAACATTTTATTGACTTATCTCTTAATGTAACCTAACACCTTCCCAATTACCTTCATGAAACCACACCTGCAGCAGAAGAGTTGGGTGCCTTGCTGCTAGCACAGCATGTACGGAGTCTGCAGGTAACTCTGGCATTGTGCTGGACTCATTTCCATTACACTGGAAAGTTCGGTGTGATCAAGCTCTCATCCTCACCCTGAATGAAATCTTGCTCTAGAGTTACTATCTCTGCATCATTTTTAATCCTTATGGTTTCAGCACTGCAGCAAGATCATGTGGCAGGTATTCAACAAAGGCTGGGAGCAAGTACAGAGACACGGGAGGTACCTGGCTCTGTCATAATTCTTTCATGTTGCAACATCTATCATCAAAATATTAATTAAAAGCTTACTTAAGCTGTATTCAGATGTATTTAAGTCATTCCTTAACAATTTGGCACGTTTTAGGTTTTTTAGAGAAAAAATCTACTTCAAATGTAACAGCTGTAATGTTGCTTTACAAACTACCTCTTTCAGCCATGACTTCATTTTATTTTGGGTTTAGTTTCACCTCATGTGGGAAAATTGGATTTAAACTCTGAAAATGCTGCTGTCATTTTCTCACGTCTCAGTCTCATTCAATTTGATGTTTTCAGGACATGATGTGATTGGAATGGGCCTGTTGAAAGTGGCTTGTTTTGTGTCATCTTAACTCCATTTCAGCCTTCATCCGATGTGGGATTCCTCAACCTTTAAAATTGTTCATGCCATTTTTATAATGCTTCCTCCTTTTATCTCATAATAATGAGGGCCTTGGCACATAAAGAAGGTGGATTTCTCTATCTGTGTTCGTAGTGGCTGAAGGTGTGATTATTTTTTTTTTTTGTAGGAAACTGACTACTTAAAGGCAGAGCTTTGTAAGCTCTTGTTTAACTCATTGTATTGAAAGGTGCTAATATTGGTTCCTGCATTTCTACTGAGGGAAGAGTCAGGGGACTGTGCATAAATACCTTAAACAGTCTCGGGGCAGGAACTCAGTTTTTGGCAGACCCTGCAGTTTTGACAGCAACAGCAGGAGCGGTTTCATCACAAACTGAGAACAGTTAAGTCCCGTGGTTTGGATGAACATTTGCCTGTTGCTGCTTGTGCCTGCTTTTTGCTGTCTGTCTCTCCCCACTCCCTTCAGCATTGCTGCAGTTCTCAAATCTTTGGTTGCAGCAAATATTTGTCCTCTTAAAACTGCCTGGCAAGTGTGAAAGAGGAATTACTTAGTGAATTTTCTCGTTGCCCAGGAGGTGCAGTACTAGGTAAGTCTAGTTCGTTTGGAGTGACAGAGTTGGTGCAGCTTCTGTTGAAGGAGCCCATGGTGAGCTGTCCTCCATCTGCAGAGGCAGGCAGTGCTGGGACCTGAGCTTGCAGGGAGAGGGTTTGAGCAGCTGTTTGGAGTCTGGAACTTTTGTTGGTTGGAAAAGGTTGTGTTGAACTGCCTCTAATTCAACTGCCGCAACTCATAGCTCTAAATATTAAAAATATTTTCTGTAGAAGCTCTATTTTGTAAGAATGTAGGAAAATCCATAAGTAAGAACCTCTAGTGAAACAGAAGTTTGAAGACAAAATGGGAATAGATTGAATGTGGAACTTTAACTCTCGTGAGAAATACAGGAAATGCATCATTAAACTATGAAGAGATGAGCTGTGCAAAGATGAAAGCCATAAAAACACTCTGTGGGAAGAAAAACAACAGAAAAGTAATAGGTGCATGGTCTGACTGTCAGAGGTGCTCAGCACTCCCATCAGTCACTGTCAGAAAGCTGTGCAGCTCCACAGCATTTCCAAAGTCACCAGAGGCAGTAAAAGATGGACACATTTTTGGTTCTAATTTTCAAAAAATCAAAGAATGTAGAAAGTAGTAACAAGTCAGGTGTCTTGCTGTGTGCTGCATGTAAAATGCCTGGCACGTTGCAACATGAAGCCTGCGACTTGTACTTTCAGTGCTTACAAATTTCAGAGAACCACGTTCCTTTGACAAGTTTACCACACACGATATCACTTCATGGTTTGGGAATGAAGGTCATCTGACTTCTCACAAAGAAAGGAAAAGCACAATTAAAGTCTTTGGAAACAGATTAAAGAAAACCAAATGAAAGCATTTCCCTCAATTGACACGCTTGAAGGAGAAAAGGTGGTGTCAGCAAACAGCATAGGTATATTGCTAGATTTTTCTTACTTGTACAAAAGTTGTCTTTTCACTGAAAAAATAACTTTTCAGGGCATTGGTAATAAAATTGAGAAGTGCAGTGAAAGTAAAATATTTTATATCATTGCAGAATAAAAAAGCTATTAAGAAATATATGTACAAGGAAGATATTAATTTTACCACTAGTACCTCAAGACTGATTATCCAATTTTCTCCCATTTCTGGGAACAATACAAAAAAAAGACAGGACTTCTTTGATGTAAATGAAAAATGAGTGAAGAAGATGAATTAATATAAGTTGTAATACATATAACTGCTGTAGACTATTCAGTAGAAAACACTTTTGTATCAGAAGTGCAGCTAATAGCTGTAGTTCTGCATGGAATTTTGTTACTCATTTCAGGTGTATAATTCAAAATATTATTTAGACCTTACTGCTGTGAGGAACTTAATGCCTTTCTGCAATATATGAAATGTCTTCGGAGACATTTTACAACTTGAACTGAGCTCAGAGTGACTAAGAGTTTAGTATTCAAATAAATAGAGGAGTCATTCATCAATAGAATCCATTATCTAAGGTCTAATAAAATTGGAGGAAGAGAAAGGTTTCAGGGTACTAAGTACTGATCATAGGGGTCAGACTTAAGCAAATGTCTTCGTCCAGCTTCACGCAGAGCAGCTCTGGCAGCTGCAGGGCTCAGGCTCTGGGAGTCACGAGTGCCTTGTTCCTGCAGGTCATTAGAGCTATCCAACGAGGGAAAGAGCTGGGAAGTACCTTCATGTCTGCATGCTCTGATCTGCTTTTGTGTGGGTTCTGTAAGGTAACACTGAAATATTTTGATTACAGAAAAAGTGGTCGTAGGAAGACAAGGGAAGCACACTGAACTTGAAAATACGCATTATGAAGGCATTTATTTTTTCAGTCAACTTGAGCTGATAATGGAAATGTTCATGTAATATTAATCAGAATATTGGTTTCCGCTATTAGACTAGAAAGGCACATTTGGGGAATGACTTTATTTTCTTAAATGTAACTGTCATTGATGTAGTACTAAAGGTCTTTTTAAAATAGAAGAAAATAATAATTTAATCTGTTTCTTGTAAAAACAAATATTTTTCCACTGCTGATAGTTTTAAAATTTCTACAGTAACTTCATAGGAAATTTGGCTTTTAAAGATGCAACAAATCAGAATGGGACTTGGTGCTTGTTACATTGCTGGTAGTTATTGTTCCAGTACAGCAATTTCAGCAAATACTCATTTTAATCAGCGTAGACATATGAAAAAAAAAAAATCTAGAGGAAATGAATAAGGCTGCACAGCATGTCGCCCATATTTTAATTCTCATGTCTGCAGGTCCAGATTTGCACTTAAAATTTTATTTGAATGGAATTGCTTTCAATTACCCTAACGTATTCAGCTGTTTTTCTGTGGTCGTAAGTTTACTTATGTGATGTTTTGTCACGATATGTTGTACTTGCCTACCAAAATTAGGATTGGAAAGGCTGAATAGTTCCCTTCTATTCAAATCAGTTTGGTTTGACAGATCCAGAATTACTGTGTGTTTGCAAACAGTTGTAACTTTACCTTAATGAGGTTAAACTTTCTAATTTTTACAAATAGAACAGGCAGTGCGTGTTAAATCTTTGGAAGGCAAAATTAGACACAATTAGTTTGGTTATGACTGAATTTATTATCAAGTCTTGTTTATCCAGCTGAAATGTTCTTTTTAGCTGATGTTGTAGTACTATCTCATGTAGGAAAATAAAGCTAGCTTGTCAGAAATTCTGTTATGAGACTGCTTAGGCCTAACTTAGTCAATCTTCCCAAAGTTTATACTATTTACTGTTATAAATTCCGTATTTTATATCGTATTTTGCTTATGGACTCTTTTCAGCAAAAATTAGCTTCATGTGTATGTATACTCTGTGCAATCAATTGGTAGCTACTGTGATTGCCCATGAAAAAGAAATGCTGTCAATATTTGCCAAATGTTTGAATTTAAGACAATTTACCCTTAACCACCCGCAATTTCCCAGCTATACTACCTTCCTCTGAAAGGGAGCTAAGCTATGTGCTTAAAGTCAACTTGCATTTCTTGGAAATGCTTAACACTGTTAATATATCTCAGCATGTAAATGCTTTGCTATCTTGAGAATACATTGGCTGCTGGTGTCCCTCTAGAGCTGGATGCTGCTGCATACATTTATCATAGTATTTAACCTGCTGCATCCTTGTTTTGTAGGCTAAATCTCCTTCCCCTGTGAGCACATGCACTCGACCAACAGAGGTGTCAGTGGGAGAGCAGGCTTCACTCCTGTTTTAACAGGCAGGCAGTCCCCTGTAGAAGACTGCTAACCTAGATCTGCCAGCTTGGACTGCTCATCTGCTTCCTCCAGGCAAAAGAACCCAGTTTAAAGTTAACCCAGTTCTAAGTTGTAAACAGCAGGTCTTTGCTCCCGTTTCATCTTGGCTGAAATAAAAGAACACTTTCAGGATACCATTAGTGATGCTTGCACATGAAGGTATTTCCCTTTGAACTTTAGAAATTACTCTCTTCAGAGCAAGTGTGAGCAAGCACCACCTATTTAAAGTCTTCCAGTGAATGTCTTGCACAAAAAGCAAACTTAGGTAAGGCTGTGACTGACACAACCTCACGTCAGTCATGTTTAACTGCAATGGGGAGTTCTTCACAAATCTTAATGTCATAATCTTGCTTTAAAACAAACATACAAGCCCTGAGTCCAAACATACATTAAATGTTAATATGCTGATAAAAAGGAGCCTGTGGTTATCTTGCTAGAAGCTATTCACAGGCAAATAAGATGTGTTAAAAGCATAACTGTTTTATTGCACTCAGATGACTAGAACAGCTCCTAATAGTGTTTCTGCAGAGATAAAATACAAAACAGAAATATTATACCTAATGTGCCCATAAATTTGCATGACAAAAATTTTCCCCAACAGCAGGTATAATGAAAAAACATCCAGAAGAATGTAAAGACTATTTATTACTTCAGTGGACTAAGTATAGATTTTGATGTGGCTTGTTTCCATTTGTTTTATGTTGGTGAAGACAGTGTAAGGGGACTCAGGAGAACAGTATAAATGATGTGTGGTGCCTTTTTTGGCCTGGGAGGATGAAGTAGAGAAGAAATAATTTACAGCATAGCTTTGTCTATAGGGTAGTTTGGAGAAATACCATTGATTACAAAATTATATTGAATGGCTTTTCCAAATGCTTAAGATTGGACAAGTTTGACAGAATGTTTGAGTTTCTGGGGGATATTTTGCATCTTTAACTTACAATTTTTGTCACAAGTATATCTGCCATTTGTCCCATTGACAAGGGTCAATTATTCAAAACCAGAAGATTTCTAGCCATGAACAAAAAAATTAATTATATACTTTATAACTCGTGTGCATCACTAGTGACTGAGTTGGCTTTCCTGTACCCGGGTAAAATCAGATGGTGAAGTGGGTGGTTTTCGTTGTGTGTAGTACTGTGATTCAGATGATTAACGCTGTGTTGTTCTAGTGGACAATAAATGTGCGGTTCTCTCCCTCAAATACTGTAACAGAGAGTAGTTAGTTGGATTTATTGCTGGGATCAGGCTGTGTGATGGAGAGCTGATTTGTGCAATATTCTGACTTTTCCACTTAGTTGTACTGCCCAAAACCCAGGGTTACGACTTTCACAGAAGACAGAAGAGGCGGGTGGGAAAAAATCTATAGAAATCCTTCCACAGAACCATGCTGCATTATCTATTCAAATGCTGTTTGTATGGCATTTTATTCATAATGTATCACTTGGACTGAGGCTGTTTGGACCAAGAACTATGTATTTAAATCAGTTTTGCTTTATCTTGTCCATAGTATCATGGGTACGATGTTTGAAACATGAAAAAGTAGTAACGCTCTGTAATGGCCAAACAACCTCGCCAGCCAATCTTGTTTCTTATACAAAGAGAGCAAAAATACTATTGTCACTAAGTAATTTCAGTCTGGGATAACTGCAAGCAGATGCTGATTTAAATGACACTAATACAGTGACAAGACCCAATAAAATTAGATTCTGACATTGTAATTGAAGTAGATAAGGCACTGCGAGCTCTGTGTAGGGTAAGAGAATTATGATATGAAGCACAGGGGGGATCTTTGTCTCAGTCTAAAGACCCATAATACAAGAATTTTTTGCCATGCAAGTACAAACCTGAGTCAGGGGAGACTTGGCCTCTCTATAAACAAAAATGCTGCAGGAATGTGATAACCTTGAAGAATAACAATCAGTATAATAGGGATATAGATGTGTGTGTGTATCAAGAGCTTTAAGTGGTTAATGTTTGTTTCTTTGCTATTAAAGCCCATATAGAAGTCAGTTTAACCCGTGGAAAAAGCTGCTGAAAAGCACTGCTATCTTTTTCCTAGGCTTCTGTTGCAAGCATAAATTTCAATATAAAGATTTGAAGGTTGGTGTTTCAATATCAAGTCTGACATTCCTCCTAAACAAAGACCACCTTACTCCTCTGGTCCACTGTAAACCCCGTAACAACAAAAGGAAAGAGATGGCACTTAACTGTGAAGCTCAGTATTTATGTTTACATAAATAACACCATTTTGATTACATAAAAAACGAGAATTGTTGCTTATGTTTTGGATAGGTGCCATCCATGCTGCTTGTCAGCACTGGCAAACCTACTTAAGCAGAGCTGGGGTTGGTAGAATGCTTTTAAAGCACTTTAAATCAGAAGGTCAATTTTGCAGCATTTTGAAAGTTCCAATTTAAATAAATAAATAAATAAATATATTTTTGTCTCTACCCAAGTATACTACAAGTTACAAATACAAGCAAACAGTAGGTATTAAATTGTTGCGAACAGACAAAAGCGTTTTCTCAATGAAAGACACAGGTTGGATTGAAATGAAATCAAGGTCATGCCATATACTGTTAATGTTTACAAACAGTGCCTATTCTGGCCTCTTATTTAAACCTATGAGAAGATTTCTTTTTCCGTTATTTAAAAGTGACTTTGCAGAGTGTTGTCAATAGATGTTATGTTCAGGTTCTGCAAATATTTATTTGCTAATCTATGTAGAGATACCAAAGTTATGACAAACATGTATCAGGATGACAAAAATTCATTAGCCTTTATTATAGGCAAAGCTGAACCTCTGAAGTGATAATTCAAACTGTCATTTAAAATGCTAGCAAAATTGAGATTATGCCTGAGCAGAATCCCTCTATACTCTGCTTTTTTGTTCAGTGTTAGTAATTCACAGACTCCTGAGACTCCCTGTTTCTGTGTTTATCTTTGTGTGAGATTTGCAACTATACAGCATTCTCCAATGTCAAACTCTAGGGTGAGGAGACTGGAAATGATAATTTTTATGCAATTCATCAACATCTGCCCCCTGTGTTTCTGGCCTTTTTACCAAGTTCTTTTAGACTTTTACTTCCCTATTTTTTACTGCTGTAGGTATGACTTTACCATATTTTGTTGCGCTGAACTTCCATGATCCAACATCTGTTCTGAAGTAATAAGAATGCTGCAAAAAGTCTCTTAATTTATTAATAGAGACTTCAATCAAAAAATAATATATCTGATTTAGTGTGCTCCAAAAAATCCTGGAAGATAATTTTACGTTTCTTTATCTGTGCAAATATTTAAATTATATATTTTTGCTTATGTATTGATGTTGTTTGTTCTGTGATTTAAATAGTATAAAGTGGTTGCTTAACTAATGTTTCCCTAGCTGTGGTCATGAGAATTCTCCCTAAAATGAACTAATAGCTCTAATGACAGTAATTTATAAGGCAATGTTTATTAAAAATGAAAATATTTTTTAAATTATGTCAGTTAAAAACCCCCAAAACATGGGAATTACATGCCCACTCCTCCTCTCCTATTCCACAATCCTGCTCTAGTACAGGTGTAATACTCTGCCACTGGCCCTACTTTGAAAGGAAACATTGAACACCTGCCTGAAAGGAGATCTGTCGGAAAAAAAAATCAAACAAAAAAACCCGAAACACTTTCCCTTACCCCATCCCCAGCACATGGAGCCACACTGTGCCTTCAAGAGGCTTGGTTTCCATGGTGTGACATCCCGATGCCATGGGTTTGCATTGAGGGTTTCTTAATGCAGTTGGGATTTCTTAAATTGCAGTGGCTGGGGAAGTAACTCGTGCCAGTTTAGAATTGGTTGTTGAATGCGATTTTGCAGTTACTGTTCTCACCATTTTACAAAATCCCACTGAGATTAATTAGTGCGAGGGATAAAAAAGGGCAGAGAAGACTTAGAAAGCTTCCAGCACTGCATTCAGTATTGATGGCTAAAAGTATTGTATTCCCCACAAGGGGAATTGATGTAATTTTTCTGAACACTTGGTGTTTGTAACGTCTTTGGGTTGTTTTCTGCAGGAGCTGGGCTCTCGCTTGAACAGACAGTAAATACCTGATGCAACTGTCAGAGTGGGTTTGTCAGCTTAGCATTGTTAATATAACAGTTTAAGTAATGAGGCACCCTGCAGAAGCATTCCTCTCCGGTTCTTTGCCTAAGACTCCCTCAGCTGCAGTTCTCCTTCAGGTACTGTGGTTTTTAGTAGGGGAAAAAGTCCTGTTTCCTCTCCTTTCCAAGACAAATGCAGGTAGATGGTTAATCCTACTGCTGGAAGGTACCTTGCATGATTTGAAAACTGGACTACAAGGTGGTACAAATAGAATATCTAATTATTCTGATATGAAAACTTTGTTATTCCAGCAGATAGGTTCTTATCCTTTATTTTAATATGCAATTACTGATGCAGGTTAAGGGCTCAGGCATACTAGCAGTGGAGGCCATCAGTATTGTAGAGGATTTTTCAAACAGACAAATAGATTTTCCCACACTGAGCTTCAAGCCTATTGGACCCCTGGGTCTGTGCCCTGGAGGCTCTTGCATCACTTGTGAACCTAGCAGCACACTTCATTAACGAGGGTCATTTCTGGGATTCTGCCTGAAGTTCAGCATGTGTTGAAATGTGTCACCAAAGCTTTTTGCTGAGTTTGTGCTAGATCTTATATTGCTTCCTCAAAGTTTCTGCAGAACTCAAACCACCACCAGGCATGAGAGGAACAGGTTTTGTTGGCATTGCCACTGAATAATATTGGAATTTAGACCAAAAGCTTTCCTTTTTTTAACCTGGTTTCCACAGCATGAGCTGTGTCATGACATAGCCTTTTCATCAGCTGGGGGTCTTGGGGCCACTATGCATTCTTTTATAGTTACTAACTGTCGTGTTGTTAACTAGGCGTTGTGTGCACCTTTCTTCCACTGGCCTTCTTTTGGTCAATAAATGTGTTCTGTTGCTTTTTCTTGCTCATATAATGACTTTCTGGATCTGTTCTCTACATGTCTTTGACTAGAGCAGCCAGGATGATTTGTTTGTTTCTGTATTGTTGGAATGGGAAAGACTTCCTGTAACTCAGAGGTAGAGGGGCAAGAATTAAAAAAAAACAAATCAGGGGCCAAAATTTCACTGATTATTTGCTGGGTTTTGAAAACAGTGATTTTAGTTGGTACGCTTCTATTTTCCTCTCAAAGATCACAAAGAGTGTGATAGTCCATTTGGTTTCTTGAAGCTGGGTAGGTTTTCTTCCTTTCCATGGCTTTGCTCATACAAAGAAGTTGTCTGCCATAAGTAGAATAAAATATTCATTCTTAACTAAACTTAGAGTTTGGGCTACACAATACAATATTCTTGGTCATCTGTGATTATGTTGCTTGCTTTATGATTATGTATTAACGGTGATCTGTGTTAATTTCTTGAACTTTAACATGAGAATTTTAAATTTTGAGGCACTCTCTTTTTTTTTCCTTTTTGTTCACTTTTCCTTGTAGCACCCTGCCCTTGTAATATCCCACAGGGACAAGTTAAAAACATCAAATGAATTCCCCTCTTGCTGCTAACGTATCATGAGGTATATGACTGCATTCCAGGTGCTGTTTAAAATCTGACAGAGATAAATTTAAGTTGGTGGTACAGTATAATAACAACAGAACTAGACAGATGCTTAACAAATAAAGTGAAAAAAGTTTCAGAGACTGCTCTGAATGGCATCAAGGCTCTGACTGTTTGCAGCTTCCCTTATTTGACTCCATACTATCTTTCTATTGTTCATTCAAAAATTTCCAAGTTTACCTAAAATGACACTCGGTCACACAAGGCATGAGGATGAGACTGTCCCCAAAATCTAAAGGGAGGCCATTAAATACAGACCGTACACGTAATTCACTGGCAGAGCTGCTCTGTGTAATGCTGATACTGTAGGATCTGTGCACTTTGCTTTCACAGCACCTCGAATGAAGCCTGTGCTGATGTGTCCTTTATATCCATCTTCTCTCTTTAATGATTCAGCTGGCATTGGTATTGATGACTGGACATTAAAGTGAATTATTAGTATAGACTGAGCAGAGCTAAAGGAAATGTTTTAATAAATTTGCAATTAAGTATTACGTGTCAGTTTTGTCATGCTTTCACCAAATAAATGTTGTGCTTTAACATTCTGTTATGGTCTACTATGAGTTCCAAAATTTTTGCAAACAATCCAGAAGAAATATCTGCTTCAGATGTTAGGTCTTCTTTTATGTAAGAAGTGATACTGAAATGCTTAAAAGTAGGTAGAATCTGAACAAAATAGGCAAGAGCTTTTTTCAAAAAATCAAACATTTATAAAAGTGAAAATGCTTTGTTATGGCTTTGATGTGAGAGATTTGGTTTAAAACTTAGTTATCATACAAGAATGCTGTGAATAGAGACAGTGTAAATACAGAGGGAATATTTGATTGTGAGCGCAGACCTGTGACCTTCAGCAAGAGCTGAAAATGGTTTGTTGTTCTTTGCCTCAGATGGGGCTCCTGTGCAACACCTCGGAGTTTGGGTGGGCACCACCAGTGACCCCCTCCACTGCTTTGCTGGGTAATATTTCCACAAATATTTGTACCAAAGAAAGCAACTGTAAACATAAATGGTCTCTTCAGATATTGTATGTCTAAATAGTAATTATTTATCAGAAAAATATTCAACTATTTCTGTCTGATAAGATGATATCAAGAGTTCTGAAAGTAGTTATTTTGTTGTGGCTTGCTCCAGGCAGCACACTGGCCTTGGGTGCCAATTAAAATTCCCCGGTAGAAGGCACGGACTGAAACCAATTTGGTGGTGTGTGGCAGGACACCATAGAGTGAAATACTGAGTTAAGAGTGTTATCAGCTCCTTTCTCACTTATTTGGGTTTGAGGCTCTATCACTGCGACATTTTCCCCTCTGAGATGTTTTTCTGACATTTTCCAAAGAAAAAGGCGTTTCCCCTCCCCTCCTCCCCCCCAAATCTTGCTTTAGATTTAATTGTAAATTTTACTGCTAGCGTACTCCAGCCACTTTAACGCTCTCAACCTCAATCTCATTGTGTCACAGCAGCACCAAATTATTTTGTCAGTTTGTATTTTAATGAGAGCTAGGATCTAGTTGAAACTGGAATTAGCTGCTGTAGTTCATGGCATTCAATTTTCCTAGTCCCCGCCTCATCAAAATATGCACCAAGCTGCTTCTTTCAAACTTGCACTTTACTACTTAGAGCATTTATATGAATAGCAATGTAGCTATTTCAGGGATGAACAGAATTTATAACTTCTGTGGAGGAGGGTGCTTTCTCACTCATTTTAAATTCACTAACGGACATCAGCACCATGAAGTGCTTTCTGTCCTCTACTGTGAAACAAAGTGAAGCTAGTAGCCACCTGATCTGATTGAACAGCTCATTTTTCTTTCTCCCATGACCTTACTACCACTACTCCCACCCTATTCCTATTTTGCTTATTCTGTTACTTCGTCTGTGTTCTCTGCCCTAGAGCCTTGAGCTACCCTGCAGAGCTGGTTCAAAAGCTGTCAATTCAGCAAAGCAAAAAAGCACAAGGCAAGCTACATGCAATTGTTAATTACAGGAGCAATTGTCAGGATTTGTGAATTCCTGCAGATGATGAAAGAGAAAATTATACTTAAAATCCAGGTGGAAGCTAGAATGTTCCAAGAAAATGTTCTGTATTTAAGAAACAGGAATCTAGAAATAGATACCAAAACTAGTTGGGAGACCCCATATTCCACGTTTTTCTTTGTGTCTTTTATTCTCTCAGCCTAAAAACCCAGCCCCACAGAGTAAGCTGATGGTTATCTATACACACAGGATTTCTTTCTGAATCACTGGACATGCACAAACAATGGGGTTTTTCAAATATCCAAAATGCATTTATTTTTTTTTTTACTTTGCAGTTTATTTCATGAACAGTGATGATATTACATGGTTAAACAGATATTTAAGAGTATAGGAAAAGGTAAATGTATTATAATATTTAATGCTTATTACATTAATACTAAATTTTATGAACCATCTTAGGTATGATTTGTAGAATGAACTGTATCAGGACAATATAAAATTATTTATTTTATAAATAAATCAATCTTTTTTTTTTTTTTGCATGTAATGGTTGAAAAATTTTGGTTTTATTCCTGGTTTTGTTTTAGTATTTGGGAAATTTAAAGGTGTTTAAAGGCTCAAAAGGTATTTTTCTATTTCATAGTATTAAAATATGAGGAATCTTCTCACTGAATGGTTACTGGTAAATCACAGCAGCCTTTACATAGAAATCTGCTTTCTCCTGAGGTGTTTTTCTAATCTTTGATAATGTCTTTCCTGTGGGATAATATGTTGCTACTTCAATAGTTCCACAGAAGTATAAGCCATGGCAAATAGAGCTCTGTGATTATTTTACGTGCTTGTGGGTTAGCTTATAGCAGTGCAATCTATTCTGAGGAAAGAACAGTGTGTAACTATATACTGAGAGCGAATTAATCCACAGGTCTTTTCTGTTGTGCTTTATTTTCTGAATAAATACCAAAACAAGTGAAAACCAGATTGTTTTCATCATAACTGTGAAATAGATTTGCTCTGTGATTGAAACTGCTCTAGTCTGATTTTTCCTTTTCCATTTGGCGTTGGATGAGGCAGAGAAGAAACAGCTGTGGCCTGTTTGGGATAGGGGTCCCAGCCACGTGCAAACTGTGTACATACAGCCACGGAGAGCCAGCGCTGTGTCTCTGCACTGCAAACAGAAATGTGTGTGGAAGCTGGGGAGAAAGGAATCACTGGAATTCTGAATACATCCTGATGCCCAGTAACGTTGCAGTTACAGGGCTTTGCTCTGCTGTGTGGAGCCAAGGTCAGTCAGCCTCCCGGGCAAGTCAGAGTCCCACTGGGCTCTGTCAGTCTCGCCCTTTGAGCTGGGAAGGTGGCAACCCGTGATACACTGTACAGAGCAGCTGTAATACACGACTTCAAAACATCTGTCACAGCATTCTTATAATAAAAAATAATTTAAACTGTGTGTAAGACTCTTGCATGATTACAATGGAAGTCTCTTTTTTGTGTACTGTACACTTTGCATTTTGCAAAAAAAGCCTCTTATTAAGTATCTGTGAAGCGCATGCATTAACAAAAATGAAGCTTATAATTAAATAGAATGCCTAAACCCTTTTTTCCTCTGAGTCTCTGTGACTGGGTATAAAGGCACACTGCTACCTTTGAAAAGTTGCAGTGCCTCTTAGTAAAGAATAAACTGATTTAGTGTTCTGTTTTTGGCTGAAATAGAGTTAATTTTCTTCACAGTAGCTGGTGTGTGGCTGTGGTTTGCAGTTATGCTGGAAAGAGTTTGATAATGCAGTGATGTTTTGGTTATTGCTGAGCAAGGATTACACTGTCAAGGTCTTTTCTGCTCCACCCCAACCTGTGAAGAAGCCTGGAAGTGCACAAGGAGTTGGGAGGGGACACAACAGGGACAGCTGACCCCAACTGACCCAAGGGATATCCCAGACCATATGGCTTCATGCTCAGTGTATAAACTGTGGGGAAGGTCTGTGGGGAGCGTGGGCTGCTGCCTGGGGACTGGCTGGACATCCGTCAGCCACTGCTGAGCAGTTTTTCTTTGCATCACTTGCCTTTCTTGGATTTTATTTCTGGTTTTGTAATTTTTCCTTTTCATTACAATTTACTGTTTGGTTTTGGTTTGGTTTTTTGTTTTCTTTTTTTTTGGGGGGGGTGGTTTTTTTAAATTATTGTTTCTATTATTAAACTGTTCTTATCTCAACCCATGAGTTTTCTTGCTTTTACCCTTCTGATTCTCTCTCCCACCCTGCTGGGGCAGTGAGGGAGCAGCTGTGTGGGGCTTGGTTGCTGGCTCGGGATAAACCACGACACTTGGAGTTAATAATTCTACCTTAGATTTGTCATACTCGATTCTTTGACTGTAGGCAAATTGTATTTTCAAACCAGCCTCCAACTGAAGTAATTACAAGAATTAGAGTTCACTGAACTACAACTGCAATTTTATGTGAGGATACATTTGTAAAAATTTCCGTAGAATAATTTTAATAATGACCATTTGGTACCTATATAAAACCTCCTTTCTTATCAAGAAGGAAGTAAAATAGACTAAGGGTGAAGTAGGTACTTTCACCAAATAAATCAATATAACTAAAGAATTAAATCAATGACACTTAAGCTACTAAGTGTTAATTCATTACCTGTATTTGTATTTAAGTTTGTGAAAATGTGTTTGTGTACATCTGTGTACATTTACATTTGCAATTACAGACTAAAAGCTAGGAACTGCCTTTATAAAAAGAAAAATTCATGGTTTCTTAAAATTCTGCCTGCTGTACAAAATTGCCTAATTTTGTCCATGGCAGCTGAGAAATGAACATTTCCTTCAGAAAGGAACAATGTTCAGCAAATGACCTTCATCGTTAGTCATCCATATCTGTTTGGCACTGCCTATTGCCAAAAGAGAAATCATTTCCTGAGTGAAAAGATGGGTAAAATGAGATTAACATTTGCCCCTTCACAAGTCACTTGATGTGAGCTGCCTCCTCCACAAATCGAAAAGTGTCTGGGAACCCAGTGAACATTTGATTCCAGGAAACCTAGAGCTGCTGCGCTGTAAAATTCCTATATGGAATTCAGTCCTGGTTTCCAAATGAGTATCAGCAACAATAAAGTCTTCTGAAGATCATTATGACAAGCCCTGCAAAATGCTTTTTCAAAAGGGAATATGTGCTGCTAAGAGTTATCATCTGGTTTCAGTGCAAGCTGTCACTTCCAGATTTTCTTTCCCTTGATTTTGTGAGGCGTAGCAGATCTGACACCTTCAGAATCGGGGGGGAGTGATACTATTGAAGCCTTATAACTCTTTACCAGTGGTAGCAAAACCTTACAAATTTAGGACAATGCTCTAGTGCTTTCTGAGGGGAAATTAAAAGGCTTTTTCTTATTCTTCAGAGCAAAATACAAAAAATAGCTATACAATACACAGAAATAACATGGGATGCTTTATGACAAGTCAGCACAAGGAGCTGGGCTTCTTTGCTGCCTTCTGTGCATTTCTAGAAGGCATGGAAGTATCAGAGGAATAAGTTATTTTTATAGTTGTTTACCTGTGGAAGACGGTACAAAGTCACAAGGCAAAAGATTGTTGGAAAGTAATTAATAGCTTTGGAAATTATTTTGCTTGCTGGTCAAAAATTAGAGAAATCTATTTCGTCTAAATTTCACAATATGTAGTAAAAACCCCAAACCAAAATATCCTGATGTTTAGAGGAGAAATTTGTGGTTGTTTTTTTTTTAATGAGTAAAGTTGTTTTCTTTTCTTTAGGGACCGTGTCCTGACCTGTGGCTTTCAATATTAGGTCACAGTACTTCTCTTTGCTTAAGCTTCCTATGCCATTCATATAAGTTTTTTAGTGCCTTCTGTTATAATAGATTTGATCCAAAACTCATTGGAATTAAGGAGTTACTTTTCATTGACTTAATTTGTTTAAATATGGAGTCAGAATTACTTAGGCTAGAAGTCAAACTAATGAATGGGACCAAATAATTTTCAATCCTTTTGAATGTTACTGAATTCTGTGGAGTAAGAATTTTAAACGGCTTGTTGTCTTTACTGTAAACTTCATGTTTTATGCCTTTATCTGGCTGGAATTGTGATTTTTGTCCAATAAATCACTTTTACTAGAAATTTTTAGCTTGAACCAACTTGGAATGCAAATAAAAATGTCTATTTCTCTATTGTAAAATTAGGGGAAATGGCCTTTACTTGATTAACATATAAGGGAGCACGTGTGGATCTCTGTATGACCTTCAGATTTCTAGTGTCAGAGCTCCAGTACGTGTGTAGATTATGCCCAGCCCCAAAATCATCCATTCATTCACCTTCATGTAGATGATAGAAGACATGAGGCAAAAGGAAACATAGCAACCTTTTATTTTTAAAAACTGGGGCCCCAAAATGCCATTGAGTAACACAAATCTCAGCTGAAACCATCCTGAACTGTCAGCCCTGCTCGGCCCCATCACAGCTGCGATGCATCTGGTGCCAGCCCTTCCACTCCAGCCCAGCTGAGTACACACTGGAAGGTGAAAAAGAAATATGTATTTCTATTTTATGCCTTTAGAGTAAAGATGAAATGGGGCAGAAAAGACAGATACTCCACCAAAACCTGAAAGCAAAACAGTGAGATGTGATCCAGAGGAAACTGGCGTATCGAACATGGTTTCATTTATTCCAATTTCTGGTCCAAGTCTTACTTCATTTCCCCTTATTTGCAGCCCTATCAAAGCTTCAATGTAGGAAATAGAATGGAAACGTAATGCTGAATTTCCATCTGCTGTGTGTGCACTGTTAATTGTGGTTAGAAATAGCTGCAGTCATGCAAGGTGTGAGTGGTTGCTCTGCCCACACAGCCCAATGTTACCAGGACAGATGACAGAGCCTGACAGGATAGTTCAGCTGCTAGAGCCTTGGTTTCATTTACACCACATAATTAACTTTGATTAATGCAGGTACTGATTTGCATGTACTATACAGGTTCTGTATAAAGTCAGGGCCTCTCTATTGCCTGAAGTAGGCTCCCAGTGCATGAAGCTGCACTTTGCACTGAAAGGGAAACCAGCAGCAGGAGGGATGATCCATTGGGACAAGCCTGGGAAGCCTCTGTTGCTCTTGGCACAGAAAGATGAGTCCAGCCTCACTGACTTTGCTGAAGCATTTCTAGCCTGACTGGAGTCTTGATCAGCAGCACACTGGGCCTGCTGTACTGTTCTCCAGAGTGCAGGGGACATGAGCGAACATTTTAGTGATGAAAACATCACCCTTAAACCCTTTCTCTTCCTTAGCTACTTTTGATAGAACAAGATGTCTGTGCTTCATTTCCCTGTTACAAGGTGGAGGTTCAACACCCAACTCACCCTTTCCTTTATTTAGCATACCTTTTTCTTTCATGACTTAGACTGCCCTTTGGGATATGCAGATGCTGGAAGAAAAATCAATGATACAGATCACTGGTGTTCTACTTACAACTTATATTTGTCTTTGTAAGATCTGCTGACTTCTGCTTTTGTGATGCTTTCAGAATCTTCCCTTTCTCTCTGTAGCTGTACCAAGTGAATGGTGAAATGGGCAGGGTATGGGTTTAATAGTCCTATTGACTTTGTTCTTTTACAAGACATCTTTACTCTGAAGGCAAACTCTTGTTCCTACAATATAATTTGGATCATGAAATCCTTTTAATTTTTTTATTGTTCTTGAGCCAGCAGTCCTTTTCTTGGGTACTCTCTTTGAAGGTTTTCCTGAATGGAAAGTCACAGACTCTCAGCGAGAGGCTCATTTTAAAGGTAATGCAAAGCAAGTGGGATGCTGGCTTTACCAGTAAGTAACCTCAGAAAAACACATGCTTTAGGTTTGCCATTGAGCTAAAAAGGAATAGTATTACCTTTATAGGTGAACTCAGCTCTCCAGCACTGACAAATTTCATCTTTCTAGGTGAGAAAGTTACTCTGAAGGATTTGTAGTCGTATTTTTTCTTATTCTGATAACATGTATTTTCTATTTTCTTACTTCATTAATTTCTTCCGATTTATCCCCTCCTTAGGCACTTTTTATAATCTTCTCCTAATATATATTTACATGCTGCAGGCCTTTATGGATGGCTGTCTAGTCACAGTTTTGCAGTCATATAAATGAACAATCTTTTTTCTGTCAAGACCTTAATTAGCCTCTCCATAATTCCCTTTGTTTTATTATCCAAGTCCACTTTGCCTCTGTCCTTCTTTCAGTGGTGTGCAAAGATTACAAAACAGTCTAAGAGTTGTAGGCTCACACAAGCTGCAGATTCTTTCTTGCATGGATACTGACTGGTTCTGATCAGTGTCCTGAGTGTTGCTCAAGTGGCAAAGAGGTATTCAACTTTGAATATAAGTTTGAGATTCTTTACCAATCCTCTCCATGGTACATGAATGCATGTAGAAATATTTTATAAATATGTAAAATGTTATACCATTAAGATAAGGTAAATCCTGGAGGTGTAAAAATGCTGACCTGCTCACTCATAAAATAATTATAAACAGATGTTTCTAGCCATTGATGTAGTCTCTAACTTTTCTCTTGACTTCTAGGTAAAAGTTTTTGCTTGTAAATATGCTCAGTAGATGCTATTCTGCTTTTAGAAAAGACAGCTATCATGCTTATGCATGGTGTAGGACCAGCTGAAACATAAACACCACCATTCTCTAACATTACTTCTGGGTAAAGAATTATGTTTAACTGAACCTCAATTCACTCCACACAAAACTGCAAAATGAGAGATTTACAGATTTCATCTTACTCAAATGTTAGAAACCATTGGATAGCTCAATACTGTCATGTAGGGTGAAAATATTTCTTAACAGAAGTAAAAACTCATCAGAATAACAATATAAAACCTGATTTATCCGTTTGACATCTGCCCCATGTTTTGCTTTATGAAGCACTTAATTAGACCTGCTATTGCTGTAAATCTTCCTTGTAACAATATGTGTAATTTGTTCAAAGTAGTTCCCAAATTTATTGCCTCCTGTCCAGCTGCCTCTCTGTATCAGCCATAGCAGAGAAATCCATGACTTTGTCTAAAGTAATTATTTAGTTTAAAATCAATTTCACTGAACAAGTTGGGAATATAATTGAAAAGAGAAATACTTATAAATGATCTGTCAGGAGAGTACTTGAAGCAGTGCTGTGCAAATCCCTGAAATGAAGAAGCAGCCTCCTTAGGCCCGAGCCAGTTCTGCCCTTGGTCTCCTGACTCTGGTCTGACACAATAATTGATTGGCATTGATTGCATTTCACATTGGGAAAGGAAATTTGATTGAAGGAATGGTAAAACCTGTCCAAATGGACAGTTAGGCTTGTGGTAGATGATAATCCTAAATGAAGGGCTCTAAAGATGCATTTTCATAAGCAGCTTGTGATCTCTTGATATAAAAAAGGATGTATAAACAGCAATGTTGGTGTGTTGAATCACTTTATTTCTGACATTAATAAATGAGAAAAATCCACTAAAATTAATTGTCTTGACCTTTCGTATTGCTCCTAAAATTTTTTTCTTGACACATTTTACAATTAAGACTGTCTTCAACATTTCTTTATTGAGGTTATTTCAAGGTCTCTATACCTATGAGCCATAAATTATTAGTGCATTAATTTTTATTTTAAACATTGTGAGACAATTCTGTTTGGACCATACATGAGTTCCCTCCTATTTTTGGTGTATTTTTTGCCTAATTACGTTACAATGATACTGTCGTAAGTAAACTAAGTGTGCTCTAGATCTTTTGAGCAAAAGACAGAAGGAATTTATGTATATTTTTAAGCCTTTTATACTCTTTTAGTTTAATTGCTGCCTGAAGAGCTTACTTGGTGTCTGAAATGTACTCGCCTTGTAGAAATTGGTAGTAAAAATTGGCCAAAGTGTGGGGATCCACCTGTGGATTCCAGAGGAAAAACGCAATATCTTGGAGTCTAACAAATCCCTACTCCATGGTTTGGAAAATATAGAAATCTTAAATATGTAGAGGGTGTGGTAAGAGTGCTTTCACTAGTTTTTATACAGAAAATCTGAATAGAACTGGGAATTCTTAGTTAGTTTCGAGCTTGGAAGAAGGCTTCACACGCCCTGCAAATAACATCTTTTCTAATATTTTACTGGTGAGAAGCAATTGGTTGCTATACCCACCAACCTTCAGAAAAATGTAATTGCATTAAAAAAACAGCTTAGCTAAGATGAAATACCACCTTTATTTGGATGTTTAGAACAGGCAATATTGTGCGATTTATGCTGTGGAAGCTTTTAAAAAGCCTTTTATTTTTCAGTAAATTTTATAAGGACCAAAGCTTTGTTTAAAAAGCTTTCGTGACTATCTTTGTCTCATCCTCAATTTACCTCTCTGTTACCTCCCCAACGCCATTCCTGAAAGACTAACTTGATGACATTCTCAGGAACTAAAGGGGGAAAAAAGCAGATTTTTTTGTTAAAAATGAGAAAATTAGAAGAATTTGATGGAAATATTACCATTTAGCTGCAGCAGAAATTCAATAGCACTGACATTTTCCAAAAGAAAGCATATATTCAAAGAACTTCTCAGGGTTCAGAGGAGGTGATAGCAATGTGCTGGGAAAAAAAAATTACTATTTTGTAAAGCTTGATTTTTTAAAATTAATGTAATTTCAAACACTTAATTCTTTGTCATGGTTGCTCAATTTTCTGTTAGGAAAAGCTGGCACGAAATACTTGCAGGCTTTTTTACTTCAGTAGATCTTCTTACCAAAGAAGTGCTAGATTGCTTACTGGAAACATGCCTACTTGGATTCTAGAAAATTTTGTATTGTCATTTATATATTATATATTCATATAAAAATTTTAAAAATTAGAGTTTATTTTAGGATTTAACTGCCAATACTAAACACAGTATCATGACATAAGAAGAGGGTAAATGTCACGTTTTTGAAATAACTTGAACATGCGTTGCTCAAATTAATCAAAAACTTCTTGTTGAGCAGGATGAAGCAGAACAAGCAAACCCAGCTTGATGTGTGCTTGGGGTCTCTGCTGGTCACTGGCTACTGAGTTCAGACACTTCAGACAGTGCACTTCTGCATGGAATTTTTTTTCCTATTAAAAGCTAAATTCCCCCCAAAAGAGCCAATGTGGTAAATGCTGCCCGTATGCTCAAACATGATTTGATGCTGAAGGGAGTAAAGCCCAACAAATAGGCTGTGATGAGCCTTGTGAGAGCAGATGTTCTAATGCAGTGGGGTTTTTTACAGATCAAGTGTAACATGGTAATAACAATCCGGCTTCACAGTCAGACTGGTTACCCATGAAACCTCTCATGTCCCCAGTAAGCAAAAGAAATGAGATGAATCCTCCTAATAAAGAGCAGGTAGTCAACATACAGTCAGGGTTTCCAAGAGTGAGTAAGGACTTGAAGTCCTTTGTAGTGGAGGAGAAACAAGTTAAACAAGAATATTTATCAAGAATCAGATTTTTTTTTTCACACTTTCATATTTCATATTGAAAACTAAACCTGCCCGAGTTTGTTACTGGTTAATGAAAATCTTACGCTGCTAATTCCTTGCAACTTTCTCCCAAACTGCATAATATCCAGGTGAGCCTATTATGTTAATTGATTTTTTTTTTGTCATGTAACGAATCTGTTAAACTTAATTTGTCGTCTAGATCTTTGAAGTACCTTCTCAGATCTCTGAGTCAATGCACACCAATTTTTGGACTACTGGGAAAAAAACCCCAACCCAAAAAACTGAACATAATGATTATGCTTTATTCTACTAAAATTCTGTTGGCAAATTTGAGACATCAAAGGCAGATATTGCCAAAAATCTCCTTGAAAATTCTTTGCAAACCGATGCACTTAGAAGAGCAAATGTTTATTTATAAAGGAGTGGGGGTTTTGACTATTGTTCTAAATCAGACATTGCCCACTTACTGAAAATTCCCACTGTATTCATGGAAGTGTAACATAAGCAGGAAGGGAAGAATTCCAGCCACCTTCCTGCTCTGAGATAATTTTCCTCAAATTAGTGGCTAAAAAACTAATATTATGTATTCTGTAGAAGAGAGAAATTTCTGTTGCCTCTAGGGAATGGTAAATTATGTACATGTCATAATTAGCAGCATTAGGATGTTGCATTATTTATAAGGATAGAAACACTTCCAGCAACTTGACATCCAGGTGTTATATGTGGTGCTATGTATAAGTAGAGTTATGTAATTGCTAAATCCCCACGGGAAGGCATGACTCACACAGTCTGAGTCAATCTGGAGGAGTTAATTTCTACAAATATTTGCCAATTAAAGGAAAGTGTTAAATCAGAAGATAATTCCTAATTAGAATAACATTTATATATGAAAGATGGCAAAAACCTAGTTAGCAACCCACTGCAAAGATGTCTTGATAAACACACCATAACCATGCATCCTTTCAAAATCAGCCTTGCATTAAGTAGAGCTTGTAGACTGCAGAATTGAGTACTAATTCAGGAGGATGCTTTTCATTTTTGTGGATTAATGAGATTTCTAGTAGACCTGGTTAGCTTAAATATTTTACTAACTTGAAGTTGATCTGAGAGCTGATTTTTTAATCAAAGCCCAGCTGGAGTGGGGAATGGAATACCAGGAAAATCTTGTGTGTGTGTATGTACATCTATATACACCCCCCACACACATATAAGTAATTAAAGTTGAGGTAGGAATTCAAACAAAAACCTCTTGACATTCACACAATAACAGTATGCTTGCTTATTAATTTTGCTTAATATAACTGTGTTACCTTATAACTCTACCTGAAAGTAGAGTTCAGTTTTGAACATGCATTTTCAAATAGGTGTTACATGAAGTGTAAGTAAATGCTTGTAAAACAGAATGGGAGAATGATATTTTGCCACAGCTAGTACAGGCTGCTCTAAGCCAAGAAATAATTGTTAGTTAAAACTTACTACTTTGGAGTGAAGAGAAAAGAATATAATCTTTCCAGTCAGACTCTTGTGATACCTACAAACATAAAGCTATTTTGTAAGCTGAGTCTTTGTGTTACTAAGACTCTCTCTGCAGCAGTTTGAGTTGCAAAGTTTAATTTCTGCTTGGAGGAGGTTCGCCCTTTCCCTGTTGCTCAGCAAAATGAACAAGCAAAGTCCTTCACTTAGTTTTAAATTTAGCCAGGGAGACAGATCAAAGCAGAATTAAACAAGATCTCCAGGTGTTGTGTCGCATCACATTACTACCAAACGGGGAAACAGGAGGCAAAGGGAAGGAGAGAGGTTGGGCACAAATGCATTTATTTATTCATGGGACTAATCACACTTGTTTATCCATAGTACTGTAGACTACAAATTATTTTTTCTAGGGCATGTGGTAGGCAATTTTAAAATCAATAAAAGAATACAAAGACTTCTGCAGCTGAAACTACAACCATACCTTGGGTTACTGCTGCAGGCAAGCAATATTCTGTCTAAAGAGCCCAAGTTATATTTATAGCATTTTGCACCGCTAGTACAGTCTTAATATCTTTTTTGTTGTTCCTGAGCTGTTTAAGCTTCTGTGTTAGGGAGTTCCTCTGTGTTCTATTATTTCAAGATTATTTGCATCCAGGATTCATCAGTGTAGTGATAATTATGGTTGGCACTGGGAGGTATTACGCTGGGAACAAATGTTCTCAGCTTAACCTCGTTTTAGCCGAAACGTTTACCTGTAATAACCCACCTGACCTTTATAGCAGCCTCTTGAACTTTTGAGCAGTCAAACCTGAAGACTGAGTTTAATTCTTAGTGGTCACAGTATCCTGGAGCTTCGTTCTCTTTATTCATTCTGCAAGGCTGAATTCTCGCAATGTTTTTGGGGGCACTCTGTATGGAGCAAAATTATATGGCATCGCTTTTACAGGTGTAAAATCAACAGTTCAGTTGACTCTCTCAAATGAAATCAGAATCTGTTTTGACATTTTTTCCTTCCAAATGTTAACCTTTTAGCTGAAGTATCTTATCTCTTTACTACCATAGGAGTAAAAGAGTTCAGCTTGTTTTGTTTACCAAAATGCAGAAATAAATAGGCTGGGGGGGAGCATCAATAGATATGATCTGCAGGTATGTGAACTCCTGAGAGTTAAACAGAGAGAAGAAACCACTTTGAAACAGGCATTTTCAAGGGTGGCAGAATCAAATAAGCTTGTTAATTGTGGCTGTTAGGCTGCATTTCTAGTGACTCCTGCCACCTGCCAAATCACTGCTTTGTGCTTTCCAACGTTGCTGCTTGTGGTGGGAGGCTGAGATTTTATTTAGGGCCACCAGTTTTTTGCTCTCTGTGTTCAGACAGATAATTGGTACATGCCATTTCTGAGCTCAAAAATCATAATACACCATGCTTTCAATTTTATGTAGTGGAGTGAGGTGGAAATAATAGGGCACCTGTAATGTTTCTTTGGATCTTGAGCCACTGACCTAGATTATGTGACTGAAGTAGACAAAAATGTCCATTTTCTTGCCAGAGAGCCCACAGTGCATGAAATATGAGGTTAGCTGGTTCACTGAAATGAAAGTCGTGAAGAAAAAAAAATAGGAGGGGAGAAGCCTGGCTATAAAACTCAAATTAACACAGGTTTTAGTGTTTAACAAAAAAAAAAACCCCGAAAGTGTAAGTTGAGGGGTTTAAGTTTTTAATTTCAAAAATTTCTATTGATGCTCGTTAGGATTGTTCAGAAGATCCTATTTATACCATCTATAGGCTTAAAATATAGAAACACCTTTGCATTATTTATATATTTTCAGGTTATGATCTCTACACATGATTTCTTGTAATGTGTTTATTATACTGAATTATTTGACTTTTATATCTCTTTAGTCTTTCTGTATGTCCCACTTCTCTAAAGTATACTTTTTCCTCTTTTGTTGGATCTGCAAAAAGTGTTTCACAGACTCCATTAAAATACAGCTGAACTCTGCAGGCAGCTGAGGCTTAAAGACACCAATAACATTGTTGAAAAAATCTTGCCTGGTTGCCAGATTTTACATCTAAATTTATTACTGTTGTGATGTGACTTGTTTAGAAACAATCTGTTCAGGTCATAAACTGCCCTATAAACACCAGTGATGCCCTGGAAAGCCCTTGGTGTAACAAAATTGCTGTTTTCTACCCTCTTAGGTGAATGTATCTGGGAGAAATCATTCTAAAGCCTTTGCATTTGTTCAAATTTCACACAGAAAACATACATGTCACTAAAATATCAAGCTGTGCATTTCTTCATGGCCGTGCACTGGCTACATTTCACTGTCTGTGCCTGTTATTAAGGTGCCATAGTCTGAAGCAGTTAATCAGGTGCTGAAAAGCAGGTAGAGTTGATGCATCAAAATGAGAATAGAAAGGTGTGCACACAGGCAGTGATGGGCAGGCTTTCCTTATGGAAAACCACTTTGAAATAAAACACCTCTCCAAGGATTCCTGATTGCCTTCCTAGGAATGGAAATGAAGATGTGAAAGCTGCTGGGCTGTGCTCTGTACAAGGTGCATTCATGGAAAAAATGGGATGTCTAGCGAGAAATGAAGTACTCTTATAATTGCCAGGCTACTAGCCTAGCAAAGAGCAAACTGCCTTCTGACTCTCGTGATTGACTTATGGCTGGGGGAGCAGAGGGCTCTGCTCGGGGTGTTTATCTGCAGTAATGAGCAGTGGAATTAGTCCTCTGGGTTGGCTGAAGTCCTGCTGTCTTCTCAGCAGCTGGCAAACACAGTGAAATCAATCTTGCATCTTTCACAACTTCTGGATTCAATTTCAGAAATAAATACAAAAATGATCAGCATTTTTCTAGCAGATGAAGACTGAACTATACTGTTATCATTAAGCAACTTGAATAGAAAACAAGGGGAAAGACAGGGTGAATACATCACAAATTGATGCATGCTACTGTTTGCTTAGCATCAAATGCAGAGGTAGCCTGAGGGTTCTATTTGCTCATCCTTTTTCAATCTTCAATGCAGGAGGGCTTCCTCCAAGAGATCTCTGTGCCTATTTCATTTTGGCTCTAAATATATCTTTTTCGATTCACAGTCTGGTTGTGGAGTTTGCAACACTCCAAGTCTTACCTTGGCCCCTACTAATTTTGGAGTTTCAGGAGAGAGTAACACTCTGAGTGATGGACCTATGAAGCTGCTGCACCTTGGTAGCCCTGACAGGTAGGCTGGGAAGTTGGGTTTTCATCTCTCTGCACTACCATTTTCTTGTTTTGCAGCTCTATTTGCTGCTTCTATCATGGGGACACTGACATCTACCAAATCTTCTGGCTGGTGTTCACTGTAAAGACTACTTCATGAGACCAGGTATGGATTTGGTGTATTGGCAGACAGAGTAATCCAACTTGTTAACTTTTACATTTTCTACTGTGATATTTCCCAGTTTCTGCCATACCACCTCTGTGCTGGCACTGAGTAGTGCTGCACCCTTGGGACTGCCTGCCAGGGCCTCCTTCCTGTCATGCCTCAGGCTGTTGCTGTAAATTTTTATTCCAGGAAACATTGCTGTATGCTCCAGCTAATTCTTGTCAAGGTCAAACATCTTATTGCCTAATTTAGGGTGTATAGAATAGCTATAGAATTGGTCTGAGGGAAGAAACTGGTATTTTTGCCACCCACACCTTGTCTGTCTCTTCTGATGCTGTGACTTTTTATTGCCCTTCTGTTGTCTGACCACATTATGTTCCATCTTGTAGCAGGTGAATGTGATTTTTTTTTTCTAGTAAAGTAAAACTTTAATGAGTGTAGTGCATTTATCTAAATAGAAACGGAAATCCATAAGTCCTGTGTGGCTTTTAAAAAGTTGACTATGCAGCTTAGTTTTGTTAAATTAGTCTGCCTAAAACTGCTTTCACACCATGTCCTTTATGTGGATTAGAGATTATTGATGCTTTTTTTCTTGTGTGCAGTACATGTAATGTGATATCCTGTCGATAAGATTTAGGTGGTCTTTGTAGAATACACCCTTTTATGCCCTTGAGCTTTATCAAGTTTCTTCTCTGGGGTATCTAATGTGACAGGCAAGTCAAGGGCAGTTGAGCCTCAGTTTCCTGTACTGCTGTTTTAAATTACACTACCAATAGTACAGGCTGTACTTTGAAATTTTCCAATTTTTAGTTTTCTTGCTCTGTTCACCTGAGTGTGTCTAAACAACAACACCTGGGTCACGACCACAGCTGCTCCTTCCCAAGTCAACAAATTTTTCAGCTGTACTCAGTGATGTTGTGTTTTCTAAATAGCCTGATTCCCTCCTAAGGCAAACAGGACGTTATGCAGGGAAGCATGGGAAGTTTTTCAGTGAGGTTAAATAATGCTGTTTGTCCTTGCTGCCTCATTTGCATCCACAGTAGCAGCGCTTTTGTCATAGCTGCAGCAAAGGAGCAAATGCAAAGCAATCCTGTCACGTTATTTCCGGCAATGCAAACATGCCAGGAAGTCATTGTGCCAGGTACTGCCTTTGCAGGAACGTCACCATGCAGGAAAGGACCAAGAGTTCCTTGGTGGCACTGCAGAATACCAATGTTTTCCCCTGTCCCAGTTATAGCCTTATGGGACAGTGTTTTAAATTACTTAAGTAATTGTTAATTCAGTTGCTAGGAGATGGAATGTGTTAGATCATTCCAAGAAATCTTTTTAATTAAATCCAAAGAGACTATGGAATAACCCTTATGTTACCAATGACTTTTTATCAAGGGGAATTGGCAAAAATTTAAACCAGCCCTGTATGATCAATGAAAAGCACGGGTTCCTGTTAAAGGCCTTCGATGTTATGAAGGTTCCAGAATAAACAGTGTTGGTGTTACAGGCCTGTTTACATTGAGCAAATTATTCTGCTTTTGGCTTAAGCTAGAATAAACTTACTAGTTAATTTTACAGTGGAGCTTACTGCCTTTGTAAAATGTTCTTGTATTTAGTTGTGGACCAAAGCAGTAAAGCTGCAGTTGAAACTGATTGTTCCTTTATCAGTTTTGTGCTGCCTGGGACTTCATCAGTTGAGAGCAAAGCACTTTATGAAAAACTCTGGCTTCACTGACCTCAGCGAGGAAAGAGTTTAAACCCCTGCCTTTAGAGGAAGTCTCTCTTTGATGAGAGTGAGGAGCAAGGATCAAATCCAAGACCAACCAGAGTGAGTAGTTTTCTATGCTCCCTCTGTTAGACGAATAGAAACTTTTTGTTTCTCTCTAGGCTGTCAGTTTGGCACCAGCTGGAGTCTAGAATTAATCTTAATTAATCAGTGTAAACTTAGGGAGTTCCACTGAGATAATTTAAGTAATTGTGAAAGAAATGAGAATCAAAGCTTAGATTTTGACTAAATTTTAATAAGGCTTTACATTTCTTTAAATTTTTAATCAACAGTGATTCTCAGACTTCTCCAAGAAACATTTTAAACCAACAAAAGACAGTGTTATGGTAGAATTGAACTTGAATCATGCTGTACAGAATGAAAATGTACAAGATGCCCCATTTTTAAAAGAAGTTTCGAACATGAATATTGTGCAATTACCTTGTATTTGTTTCAGTATTTACGGCTCCAAAGTGAACTTCAGTGATTTCTATTGAAAGACTAGTTCTGTCAAACACATGCTGAATTAGATTTCTTTTGATATTTCTTAAAGCTCTTTGTCTTTAGGGTATAGATTCTAGTGCTAATTATCAATCTATTCAATAAATTTCAATAGTTTTGGAATCAAGCCTGAGAGTTTAACCTTAGCTATCAAAATCCTTTTTAAAATCTGTGATTTGTTCTAAGGTGTACAGCATTAGGGGGTGATTTTTCAGGCTTCTTCGCTGTTGTGCCACCAACTTTTCCCTTTTGAAATGGATATATCTTTCAAGACTGGAAAAAGTGGTTTCTGTTTCCATGCAGATTATTTATCTCAGCTGTGAGCCCAAAGTGCAACAAAAGAAAGTTTCCAGTTTTGAACTGGAAGAATTGCCTAATCTCAGCTGTATGAATGCATATAACAACTGCTCTTTTGCTTAGTACTCCGAGAGAGAAGATTCTGCATTCTGATTCTGCTTTATACATAAAATCTGCACTTTGATGATTAAATAGATCAGGTAAAACACTCATTTAACTATACACTGTACATATGTACAGCACCACTATGTTACTCCCGTGTGAATGAAGTAGCTCTTTCAATCTAATATTTTGGGTTTAGGGTTGTTAATGTCATTGTCTTGCTATGTCTTCTCTCAGCTATGATATAAGGCTGCTGTGCAAAGGATACAATTTGATATGTGATACTCCTACTAAGATTGCTCCTTCTAGTAGGCACTGAATAGCAATAATGAAAGATGCTGTGAGGAGTATTAAATTGTGCAAAATACTCTAACAAGGGTAAGGCTGTGTATGGAAAACAGAGCAATGTTTCCTTCCTCTGGAACCAGATGGGGCCTGGAAAAACCCTGCTGGAGGGCAGTTAGAGATGGGCAAGAGGGCACTTGCCTTTGGCTCACCTCAGGGAAGAGCTGAAGGCAGCAGGACCCCTTCAGGCAGCCCGTCCACACCTCCTCCCCCGCAGGGGTGACAGGGCTGGGGGTGATGCTGCCTCACTCCCCGCTCTGACATCTGCCTGCTCGGTGAAACGAGCCTTATCTCAGTTCTGCAGCTGATTGAATGCCCCGTGAAGTCATTGATCTGGTTCTTTTGAATTCAGTGGACACCAGATTGGGATCATAAAGAGAGAAGATGAAATAATGAAAAATAGTCTGATATACATTAGAATCTGCAGCCTCTGGATTATTAAGAACTGGATGAATCAGTGGGGAAAATCCATTGGACTCAGTGCACAATATTTCTCATCTTGCTTGAAAGACAGAACCAATTTTCTACCTACAAATTTAACATTTGACATTATGAAATCCAGTTAGTTGACTAGATTTAAAAGCAGGTTTGGATGTAAATCTTTTTTTTAAGTCTGTCGTTGTGACTAGATCAAGTATTTCAAATTTTGTTTCACTTTTTGCATCTGCAAAATGGGGAAGTACTTGGCTGGCATGTTCTTGTTGTGCTTACCTAAGAAACTTTTATTGGGTTGGAAGCCTGGACCCTTTTCTAAGTGACAGGGACCTCCAGGAGTATGGAGTCAGCAGCTTTTAAAGAGCCAGTGATCAGCCTGAGCAGTCCATCATTGCAGAGGGGAACACACTGATGAGGAAACAATGATAGGTAAAATGAGTGACTTCATCTGGGGTAAACTGAATACCAAATGAAAAATTTTCCAGTTAGACTGTTTTAGGTAAGAGAAATAAATTAGAAGAGCGAAGAACAAAATTTTTCATAAATCTTAAAACAATTAAAAACTATGGACTCTGTCTATGATGAATATGTTAAAAAAGAAAAAAATATGGAAAGTGTGTTTATGGAATTCACCAGCTTTAAATGTCCAAAATGGAAAATGGCACATGGGCAACTTAGAAATA
This sequence comes from Ifrita kowaldi, assembly GCA_013398055.1. Lineage (NCBI taxonomy): Eukaryota > Metazoa > Chordata > Aves > Passeriformes > Cinclosomatidae > Ifrita > Ifrita kowaldi. Next base: position 62,996 of record VZRS01009360.1, read on the forward strand.
TATTGCAAGTCAGCTCTGCAAACCCTTGAACTAAAAATGGGTTCTTTGGTTGAAAAAACTGTGTGGGGACTTGCAAGAAAATGAGTCTCTCCTTAGGGAAAAAAAAAAAACCAAAGTTATTTTATTTTATTTAATTACTAATCAACAGGGTAAGGGAATTAATATCCATGGACCAAAAGTATGCTTTCCAATGCCTTGGGTTCTTTTTACCAGGTTTGCTGGCTTTTTAATATATATCATAGCAGGAAGTTCACATCTGTTCCTGCCCTGAACATTCTGGTAGAGAAATTGATATCAGACTAAGAGGAGAACTCTGGATTTTTGTCATGGCTACCACTTTTTCTAAATGGTTAAATGACAAACTTTTTCTAAAATCGTTAACAGGCACTTGATTGAAGATATCTGATTTTTCTTCTTTCCTATGAATAGTTAATGACCCATCCTGATGTTGGCTGTTGCTTCTGAAAATAGTCCTTAGCTTCTAAGCTGAAATCAAAAGAAACTCTCCAGCATTTCCTTCGTTTGGAGCCCTGATGTGGGTCACAGCTGTTTGTGATAAAGGCACAGCAGACAATAATGTTGTGACAGGACTTTGGAACTATCTAAATGTAGTGAGTTAAGCTAAAACTGTAAAACTGAACTGCAAAATCTTCTTCATTGTTGTCACTTTATCCTGTGCTTTCTAGGTGAAGAGCTCGCATGACTTCTTGTGTACTGTAGAGTCGCACAAGTAAGATTTGCAATACTTTAGCCTCATATATATGAGGTAATCAAGTTCACCTTTCATTTATAAGTTATTTTCTGAGAGTGTTTGTGTTTGAATGTTTACTAAAGCCAACAAAAAGACAGCTTAGTGATGTATGCTACATAAAGTGTACTTGAATAAGAAAGGGAAAAAGCAATTAAGTGTTTTCCAGTGGCTGTCATGCAGTGAACTCATATTTTTCACTTAGTCTGACGTATTTACATGTGTTCTACAACCTACCAAAAACCAGAAATATAGAATGAATGAAATCAAACGCAAATAAATATTTAATTCTGTTTATATTAACTGTCTACTTCGAATATGGCAATAACTGAAGCTCCTGGCTAAGGATATTTGGAACATTGTATCTGGGTGAAGAAAGTGAAATTAAATATTTAGTGTCAAATAGTACATACAAATAAAATATTAGTAAGGTGCTTATACCAATATTTTACTTAGCATTCTGAGAGGAAAATCTGATAATAAATCCCACTAAATTGTGTGATATACTAATAATATATTAGGATAGTTTAATTTGAAATTCTCCTGGCATCAGTTCTTTTAAGTATGTGTGTTTCGGTATCATGCAAATAGTTTTCCTTTAGAGCACAAATTGGATTATTCTCTGCTGCTCAAATTAATTGTCATATTACCATCAATAATATTGGATGGATTTTCCATACCTCTTTCAAACCGAAGAGTTTTAATAGTATTGCTGCTTTGTTCTCTAAATTTGGTCACACTCTTAAACCTTTGAAGAAATATTAAAATAACATTGATTCCAAGTAGTTACAAGAAATTGGTTAGTGAGATGATAGATTCTCCACTATCTTACATTAGAAGGACTTAAAACTAACTTCATCATATTCTCAGTAGAACAAGAGGAAGTTTCAGAATTCTGAAATGCAAGTGTTTTTATTTGTCAGTGGCAAGAAAGGATAAATAAATCCTGCTCCAAATGTCTACCTTAAACAGAGACTCCTAAACAGGGTCTTCACCATCTAATGCCCGAAATGCCATAATCTGTCCCTGGCTGTGCAATTCAGTGGGGTAAGGCTGTGTAAGGGGAAGTATCTCTCTGCGGATTTTTGTTGCATGTCTTTTGAACCAAAAACAAAAGTTTGCATCTTTTGCATTCATAAAAGTTAAAGGATTTGCAGAAGCTGCATGTTGAGCCCCTTGTATCCCCTTGTGACCAGCTGCCCCGAAATGGTCACGAAACATGAGTGAGTCTGGAGCTGGATCTTAGCAGTAGTAAGTGTGATCTCTAGCAGCCCCTTCAAATGATATATTATGGTTACTCCAGATAAAATCTTGAAGAACATATTGGTGTACGCAAATGAATTCTGCATGTGCAAAGACTTTCAGAGTAAATGTTATAGCTATTTTAGTAGAAAAATATTGTTTTGCCATTGTGACTGCTTGATAATTAGCATCACGATTGTATTAAATAGCTATTAATGGTTGAGGTTTCTGAGTTTAGGTATGTTCATCTGTTAAGGGACTGCTGTTTGTTTGCCACCTCTCTGGGATCCATCTGCGTAGATGACATGACCGATCCATCAAAAGCTTAATTTCAAAGCCCTCTGTAAAACCTCTGTCAGAGTTGTCAAACAATGATGAGGCAGGAACTACAATTTCAGCAGTGTGTAAAGCTTTAAATGATAGTCTTTTGTCCAGTAATAAACATTGGCAGTATTCTGTGATGCTGGTCATGTCCAAAAAGAGCTGAATATACCCTCAAGGGCAACCTTGCAACTACCTGTCATTTAGAAGTAGATGAAATTGGAATTTTCCCCTAACTTATTGCTAGTATTTCCCCATCCCACAAGTAATTTTCAGCTATTCATACATGCTCTGCGTCTAGGTTGGCACTAAGATTTGGTGTCAGATATGATTAAAGTGACAAACTGAGAGTAGGAATCAGAACAATGTTTTTTAGAGTGTCATCTCTCTGAATTAGGGTGGTGTTTTTGTGTAGCCTGAAGGAATGTGGATAGCCAGGCTGAAGGGTGGCAGAGAATATGGTTTCATAAAAGCACTGCACACTTCAGATACCAAGTTATGTCTTAGCAGCAAATGATATCTTGGAAAAGGTTTTTTCTGTTTCGATACATGCTGCATACACATGACTATACTTGCATATGAATTTTGGGTTTATTTAATTTGGCGATAATTTTATTTCATTCTAAGCACAGGTGAATTAAAAACACCATTTAAGCTATGTTTACTTCCGCCTACGATTATTTGTTTAAAAAAGACTTTGGGGAGGAAAAAAAGCCTGTATATTAATACTGGAACAAAGTTATATAGGCAAAGGTTTTATACAAAGAACCAGCTTGTGAAAAAGATGGGGTTTTTTAAGTATAAATTTTATGTCAAAATAATGAATTATTACTAAATTTTTTAAACCTTAGCAAGACCACAGAGAGAACAGTCAAATACTGAATTATGAGAGAGGTACCCAACAATATTAGAAATCTACTTCAGCACAGAAACAAAAAATAATATTCCAACAGTGATTTTATGATACCTATTTACCACAAACTCTAATGAACACTAACTTTCAAGCAGTTAATCTTGAATTTCTCCTTTAATGTGATTATATAATTAAATCTATCTCACAAATGTGCTACCTTATAGATCACTTCTGATGTAGCAATGCTGTTTCTGCTTTCATGAAGATAAACTGAGTGAAATATTAAGGTTTGTATTCATTAATTCTCTGTCTTGTTTTGTAGTGATATGATTTTGGACAAATGAGAGTTATCTGCACATCACTGCAGAAAATATTCAAATGTCAAATAAAAACAATGTGCAATAGTCTTTGCGTTTTATTTCAAAAAAATACCCAACCTGTGGAATCTTATTCAGTTTATAGACTGTCTTGGAATTTTCAGTAATATTTGTCTGCTATTTTTTCCCTGACTTTCCCTGTAACATACCAATTTCTTAATACAAGATTGGAGTGTTGCAAGATACGGATGGCTGGTGTATGCCTAACAGTGTTTAATAACACTTGTGAGAATGACTAAACATTGGCTGAAAATATTTCTCTGCACTGAAACTGCAGTGAAATTGCTGTGCTGAGAAAATTGCTGTTGAATCAGAATGCTGCTCAAGTAAATAGAATAATTTGTTTCATTCATTAGGGTCACTAGACAAATTAGCTGCAGCTTTTCCTACAGACTGACACTACTATATTAAATGTGGAAGAGTGGTAAATGCAGAAAAGTGCTGATGGAACAAGGAAATGATTTGAAATATTAATTCTGTGGAAGCCTCTGTCAATATCCTTTGCAGATGAAATTATCCTAGTGTACCATGACAAATTCTCAGCTGTAATAAATACAACCAGTCTCTTATGTATTTCTGCACATTTTTATCTTTCCTGAGCCCTTCCAATTCTTATGAAAGTCAGCAAGGAGCTAAAATATAACAATTTCTTAACTGAACAATTTTAAACACAGGTGCTTAAATCTGGCATTTAACTGCATAGTGACCTTGTTCCCACAGATTGCTGCCATTGTGGTGCAGAACAGGAATCTGCTCTCAGGGCCTTCTGACACTCAGATTGTGTCTCCAAAGGAAGCTGCTCTGCCTGCAGAAGCTCCAGCCAGTGGCTAGAGAAGCAGCGCCACTCCCACTCAGACCCAGCTTGCACACAGGTACACCTCAGCCCAAAGGAGCAATGTGACAGCTCTCAGGAATCAATGTGATCACTAAAGTGTCAGCTCCTGCCACTCCTGTGCTGCTTTTGGATTCACTCTGGATGTGTGCTGTGTACAGGCATTTCCTGCTCAGCAGCGTCAGGGGTGAGGCTGTTGGGCTCCTTTGCAGGAGCCATTGAACCATCAGGGGATTGCAAGAGCTTTCAGTGGTCATGGCCCAGGGCTAGGACACCTTTCACCCCTAAACTGCCTTACTTGAGCAGTACTTGAGAAAGGGTGCTAAACTAAGTTCTGTTTCTCTTCTTTAAAAGAAGGCATTGTGTAAATCTCATCCAAATCACATTAGCAGAGTCTATAATTTTACTTGTTCTTTACCATTATGAATCATTATATACAATTCTTTTTTCTGCTTTCTTTGTCTCAAAACCAATTTTTTCTATTTGGATGATCTATAGATGGGCTATAGATTATTAAATATGACCCCCTCCTCAATTCTCTTCACGTGTGTTTTTAGGTACAGATTGTAGAGCTGTGATTTGCTATAGTGGCTTATAAAAAATTAAATGAAGTCTCAAAAAAACCCCCATCTTTAAATGCTGAAATGTATTTCTGGTGAGAAATCATCACCTGCAAATGAACAGATGTCAGACTGGAGGAACAATGTGCTCATGGGATAGTTTCTGCATGAAAGTTTTCAGAATGTGCTGCAAGAATAGATGTCACTGTCACACCAAGGGCGGGTAGAGAAACGACACAGAGTCCAGGCTCAGGGGTAAATGGAAGCGATTTAATAATTCTTCCAAAGGCTTCTATATGTTAGTTTGCAAAAGTGTGTTAAATGGCATAAGGTAATTCGTCCTTTGGCCATCCACCCCTTGAGGGGATTGGCCAAGTTCTAAGACACCCATTTCTAAATATTTTCCTAGTTAGAACCGTAACAATACTGCAAAAACAACCTCCAGGTGCAAGAAGTTAACAAAACTGTGACATTTTTTAAAATAATTTGCATAGGAAAGACAGAGCTCTCACAAAATGCTGCAGAGGGCTGAAGAAATTCCCTGCTGAAGCTTTTTTAGTATCCATAAATACTTCTTTTTCTTATAAGCTGGAAAAATTCTGAGGAGGTTCCTTAGTTCTTTTATTCTGTTAGAAGGCTATAAAGTAGATGGGATCAGAACATTTCTTTATGTAAACATTTAATTCTAATTCAAAGCCCATCCAGATTTAAATCATTTTAGCAGGCTGAAGCTAAGGCATTTCGATGTCTCATAGGTGAGAGCAACAGCACTCTCTGTATACCTAATATTCTCTAATAACCAAACACTCAGGCATCTGTTTTGGGTGCTGGCAGGTTTTGTATGAGTGTAAAAACCTATCCAGCTCATATTGCTTTGTCTCGGGGCACAAAGCTGCTCACAGGACCGGGTAGCACATGGATGAACTCCTTTCTAAATGTCTCCCTGACATTCTGCAAATGAAAGCTGACCCCAGCCTTAGACTTTGTTTAAGTCCTAGGTAGACTTTTCTTCTATCAGTATTTCTCCTCATATTCTAAAGTCCCAATGTTTTGAGCACAAGTTTAAAATTCAGGAAATTTACCCTATAAAAAATTATTTGTTTTAAATTTCATAACTAAACTTTTGATATTGTTTTAAATTTTAATACCCTGGAAAACTGTGAGCATTAGGAATTTATCTCCACAGCTTTTGTACATTAGCGTGCAGAGAGTCAATGTTTTGGTTTTACACTCCTGAAGTGTAACTGCATGACTGCAGTGCACCAGTAATAGATTTACCTACCTGAACAGTAAGTTTTTAACTTTCAACTTTCCCTCTGTTATGTACACATTATAATTTTTTTTTTCCAGCCACAGCTGTTTCAACTTGCCAGAAACACATTTGTTTACTTAATAATTCTATGCATTTTGAAACACTGGTAACACATGGAATTTTATCTACTGGAAACATTCACTTGGCACTTTTCTACTTTTCCTGCGGCCAAACTAGAGGCACAACTGTTCCACTGACTATTTTACCAGAACCAGCTTTTTTATCCACTTCTGCCTCTGTGTCATCCTGACACTGCTCTGTTTTGTAGGATAGACACAATTCAGCTATGGAAGATGTCATTGCCCAAAGATAATGAAATTTTTTTATCTGAAGCATAAATTTGCAGTAAAGTATTTTGGTACAAGAAATAGGGCTGGCTTTTTCTGATACATGATAAACTTTTGCAATATGTACTTGCATTCAGTAGTGTATCTGTAAGTAGGTACAGACGAGCACTTCAGGGTCAGGGCTTTCTATTCTCTGTGTAATGCAAAAAGCAAAACTTGGAGACAAAGAGTCCCTCAGCCTTTGAAACTTTAGAAATCAGGTTTGGGCCTCTGAAACTAAGCTACATTATTGGTTATGTTTTGATTGCAGAAGTGAGGTAGAAAAGAATTCACTGGGAATGTTTCCTGTGGTGGAAATATTTTAACAGAATGGTATCCTATTTTTGAATTATTTCCCTTTCCTTGTTGTATTTGGTATTGAAAAGAGAAAATGGTCTGAGTCAACATCTGAAGACACTGCTAGGAAAATAAGTCAGAAGAATTGCTGTAATGAGGTGTTGAAATGAAATGCTAGCATGTGCTGCCATTATCGAATTTAATAAAGGTGTCGGGAGCAAAATAAACATATTAATCCATAATTCCCAAGATAATTCTGTTCACTGCAGTTTAAATTCCACGAGAAAACCCAACAGGAACTCATAAAACAATGCACCTTTAACAGTCTTTGTGTAATGCTTTTATTTACAGATTGCCTTTGTTTCAAAAGGAGTTATTTTTTGAAATAAGCATGGTGGGCAGAAATAAAGCATTAATAGCTCCAGGGATTCGTAACTGGGTACCCAATAAAGATTTTGGTGCTACTTCATAGATTTGGATAATGTCCCCACTAGTAAAATTTCAGTGTGACATGACAAGTGTCTGGTTGGTGATGTGAATGCTCTTGCTGAATAATTCAATTTTACTCAGGATTTTTGTCCCCTGCATATTTCTTTGCTAGGCCGTGCAGATGGAGTGATTTTCTTTCACACCTGTGATGAGAAGTGGAAAACCTTCAGTGATGGGGACTGGTGACTTGCTCAGTGTTGAGTCCTGTAAGTTACTGTTTAGGAAAATACTGTAAAATGAAGGATTTCAACTCTGATTCTCTTGGACTAAGGGCAGAGTTCTGCACAGCTTTGCATCTCAAAAAGAGCTCTTCAACGACTCAGTCACTGGGAAAAAAAAAAAGTAATTGCTACCCTTGCTGTTCATTTTAAAAACCCAACCTTGGTTTTCTGTTTTCCCCTAAAACAGTTCAGAGAAAATATTTTCAGGCTCTTTCAGTTCTCTGTAATTATTATTCACTCTCTAATCTCTTTAGTGTGCTGGAGCACAGTCTGCTTTCTATTTGTTCCAAAAGGTGAACATCCTCATCCTCAAACTGTTCCATTGTTAGAAATGGAATAGTGTGGAATCAATTATTTTTCAATGTGACTAATGGATCACACTGGGGTCCTGTCCTGTGAACTGCAGAGTTATTTTACCTAACTAAGCAAGAGTTTTCAGCTGCATTTAGTTATCCTGAATTCAGTTGACATCTTCCATCACAGGAAGTCATTCTATCAGTTGGTGCCTAACAGCTCTTTTCTAACTTTAGGCTTGGTTACTCACTCTAATCTAGGCAAAAGCTATTTATGCTTCGGGTATTATTTGCTGGATTTTGGTACAAATGTTCAAATTCCTTCAGGATACAGTAACCTGGCAACTCAAATTAAGATTCCTGAAATTGGTAGACAGTTTGGAAGGTATTCCTTCAGTTCTGCTTTACTGGTTTCCTCAGTGAAGGGGAAAAATACCCTTAAGTTCTGTGCCTGAATCTGTTTCATAATCTTCTATCAGAAAGTATTTAAAATTCAATTCCCTGAAGTAGTCAGGCCACTTAAGGAAATGTATTCAATCATGGAATTGACACCAATTTTTTTGGATAATAAATGCACTAAATGAGCACTTGGCCTTTCTACTATTCTTCAGGCGTAAATGAATTTTATACTGTCACTGCTTCAGTGGCAATTTAGGATTGAACTGTTGCCATGCAGTCTATACCTTGACACTTATGGAATCAAAACACACTGAGTCACTTGAGTTGTCCTCAACACCTTGAGCTTGGGTTGTCCTCAAAGATCGAGCCTGAGAATTAAGAAATATTTGAGTCTGATACAAGCCTTGCTTTATCTATTCTGCTGATGCATGTTAGCCAGACAAGAAGTAACCCTTACAGAATTCAGCAGGGTGAATAATCTGGGTTTTCTGATTAGCTAAGTGCTGATATCAGTAAGAGTATCAAGACAACTGAGTTGAATGTTTTTAATGCTTGTACACATGACTGCAAACTTTGATTACTTTCTAGCCAATCTACGTAGCATCCTATCCCTATTACCATATCACACAAATGTTTATTATTAGCTCTTTTTCAGTTATGTGCTTTGAAAAGGAGGTCACACACTCTTGATTTTACTAACTGATTTAGAGAATGGTTTCTGAAGAGTTGGCAGAATTGTGTAGTTGTGCCTATATCTTCACCAACTGATGCCTGAAAACACCTAATAAAGTAACTAAACTATGAAATAATGGTGGCTACTCTCAAGAACATGTGACAAGACCTTCACAAGGACAGGGAGTGAACAGTATATCAGGATCAATGGTGCAATTTCAAATGAAGTCAGAGATTCTCCCTCTTATTTTAATATCAGATCAATTACAGTGATCTGCTTCTTGATATCACTGAACAATGATTTATCTTTTTAGCTACAAAATGAAAGGCTAATTAAAAAAAAGTGAAAACCCAGAAGTAACCACCAACACTAATCTGAAGCAGTGCCCCAGTTAAAATGGTGATTTACTGCAGATATTCAGAGATATAATTAAGTCTTCTGTGGATGCAGACAATAGGAAGTTAAGTGTTACCATTTATCAGCTGAATTTGTACCATTATCCCAGAGTTAATATGTAAGGAGAGCTGCTTTGTCCTTAGCACTGCTCTAAGAGCCTTTCAGGGACATTAACTGTTAGAGCAAATCTGGGATCGGTAAACAGCCCATAGGAATTTCTCCAGTTATGTTGTTTTGGTTTTCGGATGGCAGATACATTTTCAGTAGGGGCTTAAAATCCCATTTTATTAAGGTCTTGGGTTTACTACCAAACTTTCTTTAAAAAAAAAAATCTTACTTCTGTGGCATTCCTGCTTTGTGTGCTTTAGGACATTATTAAACAAATGTACCCAATCCATTTCACCTTAAGTACCCCTTTGTGTCGGATGCATGGGAGCAGTGAACAGCGCTCAAGGTCACTTCGAGGGTTTTGCTTTTTTCCCTTAGGAAATGGTCATAGGGTGTTCAGAGAGGTCTTCAGGGAATAATTTGATATTTTCATACTGTTACTATTTTACAAATAGGTAGTGTGCATTCTGCAAGAGATGATGGTGGGGAGAATAGGGAAGAGTCACTACTCTGAATTTGCCGCTCTGGTTATGATCAGTTGTTGTATTCCATGCTTTCCTTGCTGCTTTAGCACAGCTCTGGTGTTTTGCACAGCACTATGAACAAGTGAGTGAAATATGCTGGCATTGAGCAGAATAAAATTCGAGCTGGTTTCCTCTGCTGCTGTCCATTGCAGGATCAGCTGTGCTTAGATTTGGGTTTTCTTTATTTCATGGCTTTTTCCTTCTTCTTTTGTTTTATAGATGATTTATCTTATTATATTCCTTGCCACATTGACAGGCTGGATTTTTTTTTTTTTTCTCACATGTAGCTAAATATATTTGAGAGCCAGGATTAGAACTGGGAATGGATCTTCAATGTAATGTTCAGTTAGACAGATATTTGATTATTTTAAAAAAATCAAACCTTAGTTTATTAATATTAGAAGGGGGCAGGGGAGAGAAACTCCTGAAATTGTACTTTCTTAAAAGTTTTGGGAATAGTTTGGACTGTCAAAATAAGATTGTGGATAGTCTCGTGAGATTTTGTGAAACTTAGTTTTATTTGCCTGTGGTATGGTTTCAGCCCTTGTAAATATAGAAACCTTTGCTTTAAGTGTTTTCTTATTTTTCAAGATTGAATCCTTCTCTGTCTGTAATGCACAAAAAGTTTTGTTACCTTCCAATTTCAGTCATTGTAATAATCTCATTTTACTTGCTATCATTCTGATTCTTTAGCTTCTCATGGTTTACTTTTTTTTTTTCTGACTTCCTAAATGAACAAGAACAATCTGGCAGCCGTGCAGTTGTATGACAGTGTCATACAGAAGGAATTTACAGCTTTTAGGATGTAGCAAATTATTTAAATTCTTCTCATTTCCATAACTGTCTCCAGAAATTGGCACGTGGCATCATGAGAAAGCAAAATGCCACTGTAATATCAGCTGGTTGTGAATGCTTGGAAAAGACAAAGAATAGATTTTCAAAGGATTAAAAATCATGGCCTAAAGGAAGTCCAATACATAGCTATCCCGAACATGTTTGCTTCTGGTTAACATACAAATAGAACTGCCATGCTCTGAACAGTTTTGATAAAAGTGCTGTGCAAAGTATTTGGGGTGTGGTGAACACAGGGATTCATCCTTTTAGGAGGAGGCCCATGTGATGTAACACTGGAAATTGCTCTGACAAAATGGAGGAACACTTATTACAATTTACTACATTCTTAAGTGTTAAGAATCAAATGTATTTCTGCACAATAAATGAAAAGAAAGTAGAAAAACTAGTCACAGTTGTGGTCTCTCAAGTCCATGACGAAGTGCCATTCATATTTAGAAAACACGGAGTTTGGGTGACAGGGTTTTGCTTCTGCCTACAGCCAGGGGCGTGTGAATCGAGATTCTGGGCTGGAAAAAATGTAAAGCGTATACAGTGATATGAATAAAATTTATTACAAGCTATCTCTCTGTATTTCCATGAAGTCTGTCCTTGGAGCATCCTGATGCCTTTGATCACTGTCCCGCCTTACATTGATCAATGCAAGATCAAATTTAAGGATAACAACAAGGAACACAGTGAGGACAAAGAGAATCTGCAGCTATTGTTGTACAGTAGCATACTTGGAATACATTAATAAATTCTGGCTTAGTCTGAAAACTGTGTTTCAGGCTTTTCATTAAAAAAAATTCTCTAGTTCACCATTTATTTCCAGAACCCTTTTTCTGTAGTGAGGAATTCCCCAGGCTAGGTCTGTTTTGTGAACCCTTTTTTCCAGCTGAGCTGGATGTGTGTTGGTGGTGTTTCATTGAATGAGCCATTGATTCAATTAGGGTTAAAGCCAACTTCTCTTAGCTCCTATTTTGCCCTCTCTGTTACAGTCTTCACAGATTACTGCAGGAATTCCAAGTGGCAATGCAGTTTGTGAACTGAAACTGTAAAGAAAAGTGAAAGAAACCTAAATTCCAATTCATTTAACTTTAAAATAAACAAGCAAAACTCTTCAACAATTAAAATTACTTTAAATATATTGTACTTTTTGGTTTGTGAAAATAGGAAGAAGCATAAAATAAAGTAGATACTCATTTGGATGTATATCAGTCCTCCTTGTACCTTATTAATCATGTAGTGTGCAAGCTATTGTATGTGTGAGAACAAATCCTTGACTGCCATGCCATCCAGCTCCCAGCCCTGGCATGGAATGTGGGCTTTGTGAGTAGTAAGAACCACATGTATAATAAAGTGCTTGCTTTCCCATGCCTGCACCAGAGGACTAATATAAACTTTTATGTGGTATTATAATGAGAAAAATTGCTGTTACTTTTTTACAACTTCTGGGTTTTTAAAATCATTATAGCATCCTGAAGAATTTAATGTGATGTTTTCATTTTATTTCATTTTGTTTAAAATTTATTTACTGGGTATCATGAAACATCCTGGGTTGGAAAGGACCCACAAGGGTCATTGAGTCCAACTCCTGGCCCTACACAGGACAGCCCCCAGGGATGGCACCCTGTGCCTGAGAGCACTGTCCAAATGTTTGTGGAACTCTGTCAGGCTTGGTGCTGTGGCCACTTCCCTGGGCAGCCTGTTCAGTGCCCAACCACTCTCTGGGTGAAGAGCCTTTTCCAACAACCAGCCTAAACCTGCTCAACGTCTTGGGGTGACTGTATGATGTGTAACCCCTGTAGGGAAGCCACAGAAGGTTTTCTTCTCTGTGAGCTTTTGCTACTGAATATCTATGAAATAGGAGAAATTAGATCTAGATTTATTCTTATGTGGCAAATCATTTTTTCTAATTCCAGAGAGCAGTGTGGGGAATAAAAAATGTGAAATCTATTTTCAAATGGTTCTGGAGTCCCAGGTGATTGAAAATGGAAAAAAAAAATGAGGAATTGGGAAGGATCCATTTCACAAGCTCTTCATATTGTAGCTCTTGTATTGTAAAAATATGTTATATATGAAAGTGTAGTTTTACGGTTTTTAGAAAATTGTTAAAATCCTTTTTCTTTTATAAGATTTTCAATTCTGAAAGGGTTTCCCTCTAGACAAGGTTTTCATCAGTGAAGTTGCAGTCCAGAGTTATAATCAGACCTAGACAATTAACCAGGTTTTAGTTGCCCAGTAAAATGCACCTCAAAGAATTGTTATTGTCAGGATGTGATGTAAACACATTGCATTCAGTGGTCTGGGGCCTAAGGGAGGATTCATCCTATGAAGACCTGACTTCTGTGGTGGTTTTATAATCAGAAACAGAAATGTAAATTAATAAGGAAGAATGCTTGGCTCAGTCAGCTGGACCAAATTCCCAAAGGTGAAAATTCCCTGTAGATAAAAGCTTAGAAACAAAAGAATCAACCAATAAGATTTGAATGGCTAATTTGGAGAGGCTGAGCATAATCAATTTGGCTTTAGAAGTGGCCAGGAGAAAGAATGATGCTTTTTGGAGCTAACTGAGAGTCAGTGAGACAAAAATGCAAAGTTGGGCAAGTACTGCTATAAAGAATGATCAGAAATATAAAAAGGCTTTTGTCAGTTGCGAGAAAGGAACAAGGCTGGGAATCATCCACACTCCTTCTCTTGGGGCTTGTTTGAGAGCCTGAGGCTGAATGTTTGTTCTTGTATGAGAGGCCCACAAATGGGGAGGAGGCTGTATGAAAATAATAAACCCTCCAACCTGAGAGCGAGAGAAATATGGAGCACTTCTCGCTTCTCTCTCTATTATCTGCTTTTCTTATCAACTCTGACTTGCCTAAGTGAGAGAGGAGAGAAAGCACAATAGGATAAATAGAAAGCACCAAGTGTTATTAAATTTCTGTCTTGAGAAACAAAGATAAAAATACAAGGCTGGGTTTGAGTGACCTGAGTTACCACAATTTGTATTTTTTCTTGTTTTTGGCAGTGGAGGCATACCTTGAAATAGGGTGTTTGGGATATTTTTACCCATAATCTATGAAGGGAGGGGACTGGTTTTTCCATGATAAAAGTGAATCATACTTCCTAAGCACCATGGAAAATTCTAAATACTGGATATTATTTTAAAATAAAAAAATAAAAACTTAAATCAAGAGCCTAATCCAAAGTTTCCTGGACTCAAAGGAAAGGATCGCACTCTGCCCATTAGTTCCTGAACCAGATTTGATTCTCACTGAAGAAACAGAAAACTTCCCAGCCATATAATTTACTAAGTTAAGGATTTATTTACCTCTTCTTAAAGCTGGTTGCTTTCAGACAGCCAGGTGTTGTAAACACCCATGCTGGAATAAATTTGCTTGTCTGGGGTATTTAGTGCAAATGATCCTTGCACTTGAAAAAATGTCTTTTTCTGCCCAAGAGCTCTGGTAAGTTTCTGATAGGTACTGCAGAAAGAGATAGACTGTTCTAAATACTTGATATATCAGGATCCCCGACCTTCCTGTCATCCTCTGTGGCTTGCATTGTCTTTGGGTATTGAAGCAAATAGAATCGTTTCTCCAAAGCACTGAGCAATTTAACTCTCATAACCTGTGAAAAAGGCACCAGATGTTACTGAGGTCCCAAGTTTCCCATCTCTGCTTTGAACTTGTCTCCCTCCCACATGGTTATTAAACTTTGGTTACAGCAACAACAGCTTCTTTTTGAAGACAGTGACAGTGTTGTCTGATGCTCTTAAATTCTGGTTTAAAATACCATCTAAACCAGTTAAATGGGCAGCACATCAAAGCATGTCAGGAGCTGTAAAGGAAAGGCTGCTGTCTTTTAAGGCAAAATGATAGCAAGATTAGCATATTTATAAGCACAAATATTTAGACGACAGGTTTTTGTCCTCAGTTATAGCCCTGGAATAACTTTCTTTTCTTTGTCATTCAAAACTGTAAAAAAATTTACTAGAATCTCCAAATAGAGCAGCCTTAGGGGGTCTAATGATCACCCAGAGTGTGGCTGTTTTGTAAAGCATGTTCATATTTCTATGCTGGGTTGCTGAAGACAGTGCTGCTAAGGTGATGTAATATGTCTCCTTTAAAATATTTGTAACTGTCACTGGCTTCATAAAATCCAAAATACCCTGAAGGTTTCTAAGCATTTCAATTTTTTCCCCTACTGGACACAATTTCTCATTAGTGAATTATAGTAGGTTAGAAATCTAAGCAGGTTTTTTGATTTTAGGAAATTCTAGAAAACAAATTGTCATATATACTTACAGGGCTTAACAAAATAATCTCAATAATTTTCCTTGCTTCTGTTCTAGAAATGGATTTTCAGGAAAGCAGTTACCACTGCTGTAATTGCCAACAAAATCAGAGATCACGAAATAATTCTCTTGTCAATTCCTAAGTCTTTTCAATGGCTTTATAAAAGAATAAATTTTGTTGGCTCTTATGTTGTCATACTTTCCAGAAAAGCAGAAAAACTTGCCATGTTCTTATTCTTGGGGAGGGAAATCTGCATTTCAGCCGGGCAAAATACCTTGGCTAAACAGGGAAATCTTTAAATAAATCAGAATGTTTCAGTTTTTGGTATCTACCAATGAGCAGAATCCCTCTCGTTTTCAGTTAAAAACCAATTAAAGACATAAGAGAAATCAGAGGAAAAAAAAAGCAAAAGTGACTTCTGAGTAGTTTCATATGGTGAGAGGAATGAGGAAATCAGTAGGGGACTTGCTCATGAATGCCCAGTGGTTTTGAATGCCATCTCCACAGATCATGGCAGCAAGGCCTTTGGCACTTTCATTACCTCCTAAAATCAGTGGATATGGTCTATCAAACTTGCAGACCTGGTAAAAAAATATTGCTCCCCTTGAATCTTAACAGGGCTCCTTTAATCAAAGGTATACTTATGGTTTGCACTAACACTTTTCCCAGTTTGCTTTGGACAGGAATTGATCCTGTATTCCCAAAGAAGCATTTTCTGCAATGGCCAGATTTCCATGCTGAACTGGGGGGAGAGAGGGGGCAGGTTTACACGCTGAAAACTTGAAATGGTAAAAGGGGAAAAAAAAGCAAAAACCTCTTGTCTATCCCCCGCCATCTTGGCAGTGACCACCAAGTCTGTTCGGGGTTTTTTTCTAAGCTGACCATCTAAAATACAAAACAGAAAACAGCCAAACAAAATTCATTTGAAGAAAAGGGCTACATTTGCACGGTGTGTATGACTCCAGGACAACAGTGGTAATAAAGAATGTCAATTTTTCATTCTTTTTAAGAGGCTGCCAAAAGTATACTCTTGCTTTTCAAGTTTTAATTATATGTCCATGTACGAATATATAGATTGCGTGTACCCAGCAGATTTATAACCTATAACAAACTGAAGGCTTGACACGTGAAGCCTGAACTGTTAAACACACAAGTACTAGATGACTTCATTCTGTGTAGCTGTTTATGGTCTAACAGTCAACAGTAGTTGCTTGTTCCAATCTCCTTTTATAGATGCCGTACAAAATACTCTGGGACACTGCTGAATATTTTAGGACTTGAGCAAAAGGGTAAAGTGTGATCAGCCCAGCTGCAGAAACCGGTCAGACCTTTTCATATCTTGCAGATAATGATTCTCAGCTATGATTCAGCTGCTTCTATTTAGTTCTAGGCTTCTAAAGCCAAACCTCAATCACTTGCAGTGATTTGAACTCTTATCAGATGGTGGGTAAGAAATACCTTTTCGTGTTCTTCTGTATTTCTCTTCTTAAAAAAACAAACAAAAACCCAAATCAAAACAACAAACAAACAAACAACAATGAACAAAATTTTAATTCTTCACAGTTTCCTTCACAGAAGTGTAAAAAAAATAAAAGGTTAAAAGTTTATTTGACAGTATAAAGGGGTAGAAGCTCAAACTCAGGGTTCTGGAAACAAGCAGGACTGTTTTTCCAAAAACTGGCTGGTGGATCAGGTAGGAATATACCTGCAAACACTTCTAAACCTGCTGTTAATACCCAGCTTTATCCTGTCACTTGGTCAGAGTCACTCATGTCACAAGCCAAAACCTCTGCTGCAATATTGCAAAGAATTTGGCAACTCCTCTGCCATTTTATTTCAATTTTCTAATGTCCTTAGGGACAGACTGCACAAAGTATCAGAAAAATGCAATTGCTGTTGGACCACATATGAAAATTCAGGAGAATGAGATGTCAGAGAGCTAAACCCACAGTTTTTTCTCAATATCGTATACTCATAATATGTTTCCTCTTTCTTGCTAGAAATCGACTAGAAATAATCCATATTTCAAACTCTCTGTTTCTAACAACTGATTGCATTGAAATATCTTTTCAACTGGGTGGCTGGAAAAACGCATTCCCTGTGTTTGTTCATTAAGAAGCTTTCAATTTGTCTTGTGACACTCCAGATGTGGGTGCCAATGATTTTCTATCTCACAGGGAATAAAAAAGCCAATAATAGGTGAAACCATGCTATTTTATTGTATTTTCTTTAACATTAAAAATAAAAGATGGAACTAGAAAGAAAGAGGTCATTCATCTTCTGTCAAAAATACAAATGCAGGAAGAGAAGGAACATACATATATATATAGGTGATTTGGGTTTATATCAAAGATGCATGCAGCACAAATGCATAATAGTAAACTTCACTGCAAAGTGCTATGGAAAACCTACATTTTCAAAAGTTTCCTTTTTAATTCCAACTGCTTTTTACTGAAAAGTGGAGACCTGGGAAGCTTTTATGAACCAAGATGTTTACTGCTGCCATTATGAAAATTTCTTTTCACAGAACAAGTAATTTGCTTGAAAACTTGTATGTGAAACTCCTTCCTCTTAAGCGACTTTGTCAGAATGTAGCAAATTAAATTCAATAGGGAATAAAGGATAAAACAAGTGGTTTCTGTGTTCAGGACTGTTAGAGTAACCTTATTGCTCCAAGGAGGATATAAAAAAAGTAATTGTCTTTCTATTGCAAAAATTCTTTCCATCTAAGTGCCTCATTTCGCTTGAGAAGCACAGCATTGGTTGTTCACCTCTGCATCCATTAGCCACTTAGACATATTAAAGTGCTTTAAAAAATTTTTACAATAAAATTTAGGCTTTTACTACGCATTTTACATGACAGGTTGAAATAACCCTTTTTATTCTCTATATGTTTTCCTGTATTTCCCAGTTCTTATCTTTTTTGATAGAAAGAAAGGTCACTGTTTTTAATGAAATGAAACAATAAAAATCAGAAGTTGAAACTGAGAAACATAAGTTTTATAAACCTTGACTATAAACTTTTTGAACATTAATAAGCCTGTTATATTAAAAGAAAAAATCTAAACAAAAAAGAAATTACGTGGTGGTAGGAGATTTAGACTGTCACTCTTTACTATGAGTTATATCTCAAGTGATTTGAATGCTTATCAGCATTATTAATGTTTTTACCTTCAGTTATTGGACAATGTCATAGCAATTAGTGGAGCAGTAGTCCATGTGTGTGCCTTGGTAATTCCTCCTGTCAATAGAAGGGTTATAGATACATTCCAAATTTTATTTATCTTTAATCCAATTATTCTCAGTCTAGGGTTGAATATCTGCGTTATGTGGACACGAGCAAACCGCAGAGTTCACCTGCCAGCTGAGCTGCTGGGAGTGAGGACAGGCACACTTGGGGCTGCTCCCAGAGGTGACAAGAGCAGTGCTGTTCTTTTTGTGCAGTACTGTCCGTGACCAAGTGGATTTCAGCTCTCCCTGCAAGCAAACTGAGCCTGTTCAGTGACAAATCTCTGCTGTTTCTGGGGCTGCCTTGCTGCAATTGAGTGTGCTGCTCTGCTCCCTGTTGCCATAGATGTGCTTTTTAAGACAGCTTTCATCATATATGGTTTTGTTATGGAAAACAAATTAGTTGAAAGAGCAGTAGATAAGCTTGTAATTTCAAAGTAAAGTCTATTGACACTTTGGCATCTTTTCTCATTTCCTGATGTACTTATAACCAAAGCCCTTGTGTGTCAGGTTCTTAAATGTTCTTTTGGGCTGAATGAGCACTCCTGGTTCTGCTGGCTTTGTGGAATCCTTTGTCAGAAAAGTTCTTTTTATTTCTTTCTCAGCAAAACGGTACTGATGAGAGAGATGTGTAATTCTGGTGTCTCCAAGTTCAATTAAATTCACATCCAAACATGAGCCAGTGTTACTTTCTTTCCTACGTAATTTATAATTTGGGATATTTTACACTTTGCTATAGTCAAAAATGAGGTCAGAGGAGGTGGTGGAGTAACATAAAATTTGTTAGAAATTCAGGCTAAAAAACCACTAAATACTGGCTTCTGAAAGCCATTGCTTACATCATTAAATATTACTGATCTTCTGAGTGTCTCTTCCTTCTTAATTCCAAGTGAAGTGATTTGGCTTTGAGAAGTTCTGTGGGTGCTTTGTGTGGGAGTGCTGACGCAGCACGCACGGAGTCCTGTTTAATATCTCCACTGAGACACTAAGCCTGCTCCCTGTTTTGTATGGGCTGTCAATACTTCCCCAATCCAGCTTGGAGCTGAACAGTTTGTTCCACCTAAGCTCTCCCTGCATTGTCAGATGGCGCTGGAAAAGCTGCTTTAATTTGGCACCGGGAGTTGTCACACAGGCAGATGAAGGGGTTGCCTTTTTCTGTCTTGCAGCTCTTACTTGCTGCTGACAGCTGAGATGCAGTGCTAGACTTTATGCTAAATTAAATATAAAAGAAGCAGGATTCAGGAGGATCAAGGAAAAGCTCTGGATTGGGGCCAGCATCAGTCCAATTACTCAGCACTGAGCTTGTCAGATACAACATGTATGTTGTGTGTGCTCAAGTTTAAACACTGTTATACAAATCAAACACAAATCTTTGTTGTACAAAGAATAGTGTGTAGGTTATCTATTATCAAGATAATATGAACAAGATAAGTATGTATTAAAACTCTAAACACGAAAAAATATCCGATATCTTCCAAAAGACCTTTTAATATTTTTCTCTGTATGCTTTTTCCTTGATCCCAGCTGTCCTGTAAGTCACTGCCTTTTGTAAAAGGCAGGAGAATTCCTGTTATATTCTATTGCACAGTGCATGGATGCTCAACAACGCTTTTGCTGAACTTACTTTTCAACACAAGGAATTAACAGGGAGGGGGTTTTTTACTTAACAAGGATTAATGAGTTTTGATGTCTCTGATTGGGAATAGTGCAGATATAAATGGTTTATTCAGCTTACGGCATTCATTTTAAAATCAGAGAAACCCAGCCTGCAGCATATCAACTCAGATTTGCACGTTCCCATCATATTTGTCATTTAATTGTCTAGATTAATATTCAGCTTGTCAGCAACATTATCTGCCTAAGCACTCCAAAAATCAGTACCTACGGTCTAGTATGGCTAAAACTAAAGCAAGTAGATTCTAGTATGAGATGAAAACATCTACCATTTAAGCTTAATCTGGTGTTCAGCAAAGCAGGACCCATCACCTTAGAGATGCAAGCTTTGTATTTTCATGATCTGCTACTGTTTTCTTCTCCCTTCAAACTTCTTCAGATGTACGCACCTAAGCGGAGTCTTGGAAATGTGAAAATATTAAGCGTTGGGCAGCTGGCACTTGGAAGAGAAACACTGCATGGAGAGTGTCAGAAAAGCACTGCTCAGGTCCTTTTTCAGGAACTGAGAATCCTTGGGGAGCAAGTCTTCTAGAGAAGCACTGAGTTGCTTTCTCACAGGCTAAGCACTGATGTAAGGAGCACTGGGTCTCTTTTCAGTCCCCTAGTCCCTGTGTGGTTTTCTATCATCCTTTGTTTTTCAGTCTTCCTCCTACCCCACCCTCCACTTTACTCTTTTGATTGCATTTAACCTTTTCTAGTGTCTTTTACAATTTCTCAGACAGTCTTGTCCCTCTAAGATGAATAAGCCTTCCTTATCCTAGCACCTGGTATCTGTGGAGTTCTTAAAATAAAGCAAAAGTACAATTTAGATGGAAAATTGATGTAGCAGCAGACAGGCAGAGTAAGTTCACTTAAATTGCAATAAGTAGATACCTCATAGCTAGAAGTAGGAAAAGGAATTTGTTACATGACAATTATGAACTTGGGCACTTTGTAACAATGGCACAAGGCTTCTTCAGTACATTTTTCCATGAGATAAAAGGACGATGGGTTTGATTATATTAGCGCTTACTAAATTGAGGGGAATTGGTTTGTTTTCTTCATATTTGAGCTGCCAGATCGGTGGCGTACTGCAAGTGTTTGCTGTTGGGTCAGAGATGGGGAAGGCAAGGGATATTACCCATAAGCTCCTACTGCCTTAGGGGGAAAACCTCTACCACCATTTTAAAAGACTGAAGTGCTGCTGTAGCTGTGCAAAGGTATTTTCTTCTATTGAAAAGCTCTTCTGCTGTTACCAGTACGCAACAGGAAGCTTCGTAGCATTTGGGTCATCAAAGGCAAACTGATCAAACATGTATAACAAAAAAAGGTGAGAGCATCTACAGTCTATGTCTGGAATCTCAGGAGAGGTTTTGAGGGAGTACTGTATAGCTGAGAAGTCTCCAATCCTCCAGTCTACTTTTCGCAAATTCAAAAAAGGTTGATCTAGATAGGTCTCTTTGTGAGAGTATAATCTGGGTTTACACGTGGGCAATTTACAATAAGATGGGACACGGGATCCTATTTTTTCATGTTCTTTGAAATGATCCCTCCACACTCAACAGGAATCTTTCCGTTTCATGGAATAGAATGAATTCTCAGTTCTGATGAAATTTGTATCAAGTTCAAGCTTCTAGCTATTTTGGTCTATGTTTCAGTACCTCCCAGAGTTTTCTGAGAAAAAGAGGGGCAGTAGTGATATATAATTATGGCTATTCCAGTGTTTTAGTTTGTGGAGGTTTATTTTACATTTGACATTTCATATGTTGATGGGCCTGGGTAGGCTATACACAACAAAGTTCTGAAGTAGAAAAAAGAAAACAAACCCAAACATTTTCATCCTTTGATTCCAAGGCAGCTGGTTGTGAAATTTGGAGCTACTTCCACAATCACAGTTACAAATCCAGTGGGTACAGTCAAACTACCTAAATTGCAGTGAGACTTATAGAATATGTACGTTTTTTCCCATTGAGTACGAAAACCTCTGTTGTCAGCATTTCATCTCATATTGGTTATTCTTTATACTGAAGAGCCTTTCTATTTCAGCTTGTAGTCGAGGTAAAGAAACATGTGACAGCTGTTTCTAAATGATTCTGTTTGGATTTGCATTGTTTTGTTTGCCAAGAATTTGCATTGGAAAGAGCAAGAGTTGTGAAGATAACCCCTTATTTGGTTAGGTTTGTTCATGCTGATCCCTTAGGAGGTTTCCTGCTTTCTTAGCCAGATTCATTTTGTCAGAGGTCTCTGCACTGACCCTATTCTGTCTTGAGCTGGTTCAGAACTTCACTGAGCTTTCCTCCAGGTTTATACTGTCTCTCCTTTGCTGACATCGAGCAATCCCATACGGAATCTAATCCAAATGTCTCGTGTAGTTGGAATCAAAGGTTCTTTGATTCCCATTCATTTCTGAAACACTAATGATTTTTCATGTAAAATAATTTCCAAGCAAGTTTTGTTCAAGTGGTTAAGACCATGAGGCTTCTCTTTTCCAGAAAGTGACTGTATGGAGCTAAGATTCTCTGAAAATTCCATTCACAGAAAAAATATTTCTTGAGTGAATGTAACCCTTAGTATTCATCTGAGAGAATGTCTACTGTAAATAAAGGTTAAACAGTGTCATTTTTATTTCTGGACAATAGACACCTTCTCACATTTTTAGTCCTCTGTGTTAAATGGAATATTTCAGAAGAGTTATAGTAAAAAAGCTGCTCTTTGCATGTCATGCGCACAAAGATTCACTTAGAAAAATTTGGGAAGAACTTAGTCTAGGCATGAGTAGAAGAGGTTTGGGGAATTTTTTTTTTCTCAAATGGAAATTTAATATTTTTCAACCTGCAATCAATTTATAGTTTTTAAGATTTTGAAGTTCCCTACTTTACAAAGAAACTTCTGCCCTGGACTGAAAATGTCTTTCCTATTTAACTAAGTGGCTTAAGGCAAGCTGGAAAAAGGAGGTTGAGTCTGAGGGACTATCCAGTTGTGAGACTTGCCACACCAGCGGGAGGAAAAGCACCTAACTAAACAATAAAAGTCTAATAATGAAATATATTTGTGTACTACACTACTGCACGGCATTGTAAAGATGCAAAACGCTGTGTAATTGCTATGATTTATTAATGCCTTTGTATACTTTTGTAATAGCTCTAGTACTTTCTAATAACAACCAATACATTCATAAACACATTGTTGGCAAAGCTGCTTTAGTCAACCAACCGCTTCTAAATTCATATAATTTTTGAGATATTATTTTAGCATGCACTTTAGAGTTTTCTGCCTATAAAAAGCTCCTGATTTCTTTTAAATGGGACCTTTAGGAATTCAAGCCCTGGAACAAGTTTATTTAATGGCTTACTGAGTTGCTAACACACACTGGGTTATAGCTACTTGAAGGTAGCAGATGATTTGCCTTCTCTTTTATGAGTTGGATTTTAGTTGCCTTCTTTTGTGGAACTCAAGGTTTAACAACTACCAGGTATCTTCTCCCCAAAAAATGTAACATCAGGCAAGGGAAATTCTTCAAGTGGGATAAACCCTGTCATCTGTACAGACTGAGCAGACTTGCTTTGCCCGGTTTTCTTGATGGAGCTGACCAGATTTAAGGCTGCTTTCCATTTCTCAAGCCCAGCAGGTATAGCTTGGCACTGCATCCTGCTATGGCAGCTGGAGGGTTTGCTCTCAGGTTTGAGTTCCCTCACAGCTCGTGACAAATTCACTCCATTCAAAGCTTTTGTCACAGCACAGAGAAAAGAGAAAACTCTTCAGTATCTTCTTTACCAGTGAGTTAAATGTAAACAAAAGTAAAAATAATAACAAAACATTTTGGCACAAAGTTGAAATAAAATTATATTTCTATTTTGAGCACTAGCCATATTGGCAGAAATCTGATGAACACATTTGCCAGGTGTTTCTGGTGATTTTTGTTTTCATATTTATTTTTGGTAACTCTGGTATCTCCTTTTTGTAACATTTCAAACTTTGTTTTTCCTCTGTAATATTAACTGTAAAATATGGTCCTGTATTTCTAAATTTATTCTTATTCCTAACTCATCCTGTGATAGAGAAAAACTCCTTCTTCCCTGACAGATCTCTTGTAGTAGAATTTAGACACTTTTGTTTTTTCTCTTGAAAAATAGATTGATGTTTACTAAAGCAAATTTACAAATAAATTCTTCTTTGGTCTGTGTTTTATCGATTTTTTTTTCTGGGGAATTGGGTTAGCAGGGTGTAAACAAAAGCTTAAATATTTCTAAAGGCACTGTAACCCAGAGATTTAAATCAAAGCACATTGTCTGTAGCTTTAAAAGATGTACTGGAATTGTGCTTTTACTCTTAGCTTGGCATTATATAATAGAGTTATTATATCAGAGTTGAATCCAGGAAAAAAATATCCAGAGGCCCATGTCTCTCTCTTTAAATGTTTCAAAATGAGTCCTATTTCTTTTCACATAAAGGTTGAAGTGGGAATAGAATTGAGTCTAGATGGAAAACTTGATTTAGACCATAAATTGAGATTTACTTTTTATTCTTCTCCCTCTGTTCAAGATCTTGAATGTTCAACTACATTTGTTACAAGATGCTTTGATTTCTCTGTTTCAAAATAGGTTAAAAAGAATGTTAGGGGAAATGGGATGTGATGTGTATTACTAATTATTTTAAAATGTGAAAATAGAAACCATTAGAAAATTCAGCCTGACTTGTCAGCTAGCCTGTTAAGAGAGGAAAGAAATAAGCTGGTTCCCAAAGCTGAGAATGTTCTGGGGTTGATAGGCATGGCAGATGCAGGGGGACCTATCATCTGCAGTATGCCAGTGCAAGTTGCTAATTCGAGGCAGATTAGTCTGAAGGAAAAAAAAGAGGGCTGTGAAGTGCTAATTACACTCCAGGACACCTGCTCACACTCAGACAATTTCAGCATGTTCCCATTTGTGTGATGACTTTTTGCTGCTGTGCAAGTGTGGCTACACATTTTCACAGAACATTCAATTGCTGTTCAGTGCTATGTGACATGATGTCATCTGACAGGACCACCTTTGGCCAAGTGAGAATTTTCACTGTTGCTCAAGCCTCAAAATAAAAATTCATCCTGTGTATGTGCTGTACCTGCCAAGTTCGCTCTTTAATCTGAGCTAATAGTCCCTTCACATATAGCACAGTAGCCATTCCACTTCAGGGACATTGAAGCTGTAGCCAAAAGTTAATGCATCTAAATTACACAATGATAATTTTTCAGTGTACAAAAACGACGTTAATGAAATGGGATGAGTAACAGGTCTCCTTAACGCAGTCAGTTCTATCCCAGTTTCTTGCATAGTGCCTGGTGGAGGGCACGGCGCCTCAGGATGGGGTCCCCAGGGGCCAGGTACCTGCCCAAGGAAGATCCTGGGAGCTCTCTGGGCAAGGATACAGAGGGGTTGGAAAGTCAGTGCCCCGCTGAAATTTCACCTCCACTCCAGCATCAAGAAAATACCCCTGCCTCTGGCAAGATTCCCTTACTTGAAGGCTTATCTCCTTTCTTCCAAAGTAGATGTTTTTGAACCCTGCTTTTGAAGAAGACGCAGATGGAGGAAGAGCAGAACATTTGGGGTTAAAGCTCTGTTCCAGAATGGAGGAGACTTGGCTCCTGTACCCACTAGTGGTGCTCAGACCAACACCTTCTGGCCTCTGAGAGTGTGCTAAGCCCAAAGGTCTGAGCCTTCTGCCTCGGTGCTGAGCTGGGGTAAAGGAGTGCTGTTTGCTTTCTTTATGCTTTTATATCTTGAGGGCATTTCTTCCATATATATTACTTTAGATATTGCTTTTAAAAATATGCTGAAGATAGCCTGAAGGCACTTGGCAGACCCTTAGCTTGATAATAAATTATTTTTAAGACAAGAGATGATATTTCAGGCTGTTTTAATAAATGTCAGTGAGGGCACAGCATTGTGATGGAGGGGCTCTCAAGCTCTTGAGGTAAATGCTTCACCCTATGGAAATGTTGCTGTAGGATTCCTGATGGTTTTCTGCACTCTGAAGGGATTTGCAGGCAGCTCTCTGGGGCTGAATACTTTTCCTGCTCCGGTTACTGTAAGCAAAAGCTTTCCTTAGTCACAATTATAATGCTCAGACCGCAATGTGTTGATACTTGGGGCCACTGATACACTTGAATGAGTTTTCACTGATGAATTGCTGAAGAAACTGAGCAGGTGGAAGTTCCAAGCACTTCTCTGTGTCAATAGGATTGAGCTGACTAGGACAAAAAGAAACAGTATATGGAGCTTTCCTTGGAGTATTTAGATAGTACTTTTCAGCAGTATTCCATTTGTTTTATGTATTTCAGGGTCAAGAACATTTAGCTCCTGACTTTGTGAGCAGAGGGCTCTTCTGCTTTTTGTGCAGTGCCTGCTGTAATGGTGCAATGGTTATCACAAATGATAAAAAGCACTAGCCATTGCAGAGCCTCAGACTCACTTTATAAATGGAACTGTGAATAACTGGAGCTTTATAAATGGTTTCTCAAGAAAAACAATTGTCAGGAGAATAAATGCAGGGAATTGCAGCAGAATATTCAAGCACATGTTTTTCATTTCTTCAGAAGTTATGATTAATAGAGTCAGCCCACAGAATCTTATATCTCTTCCTGGCCTGCAGAAAGCACAGGGCATCAGCATTGTCTGAAGCCATTTGAATTATAAGAACTGAACTTTGCATTTTACAAGACAAATGAACTTTACTTTTTAAATTGCTTTCAGTCTGAACTTGTGTTTAACCACTGACTGCAGTGTCAGGGAAACAGGATATGGAGTTTGCTTCTAGAATGACACAACGAATTTAGTAGAATTAGGTAGAAATTTGATTTGGTATTTCAGTATTTATCTTGCAATAACAAACTTGCAGCTCCTGGTGGTTTTCTCCACTTTTCTCCCCTTGTTTTGAAATTCTGAGCAGTTCCCATTGATAGAAATTTGAGTTTCAATTGCTTTTTTTTTTCCCCATAATGTTTTGCTATTGATAGATAAAAATGAAAGAACCATTTCTTAAAATGTTGTGTTTAATTTCTATTACTGAAAGGCTGAAGGGATTTGATTTAAACTCCAAAAATTAAAAAGGGACATTAGACCAAAATCTTCCCTGTTCAACCATGAGGTATATCTTGGAGGAAGGCAATATACAGTATAAGCTCGTACAAGCTGAGGAGGAGCTTATTTATTTCTCTTCATTAAAATCAAGAAGATACTATGTTTATAGTCATGCACTTGATTCAGACACTGAACCTCCTTCCTGATTAAATCACTGGGATTTGGCAAGTATTTGCCATTTCTTATCCAGCAGGTCTGTAATATTCACAGCTGTATCAAAGTAATTAAAAATAAATGTGGCTGAGGCTATAGTGCTGGTATATATACCTGAGCGCATGCACACTCTCAAAGTGAAAAGGTCTTGGAACAACACCCTTTACACAAAACTCTTGGTTATCTTGTACCACTGTCAGTTTTGTAAATCTTATTATTTCTATAACTTCAATGAGAATGTGTAGCATTCTACTGTCGGAGTGTATTCATCACTTACTCTGTACACAGAAATTTTCCTCTTCACTCAAAAGAAAAACAGTCTTAGTAACTGGTAGCCTGTTATTCTCAGTGGTAGAAAACCTAAAATATTGTAAGGTGGGTACCTGATTACTTCTGCTCTGTAGTTTGCTGATCATTCTAAAATAAATGCGCACTTTGGGAAACGTGCTGACTGTTTAACGCATTTGGAAATGATTATGAATTGCAGCTTATTTTCCTAAAAGAAACAAATTTCTATAAGTCTGTTCAGATTAGAGCGGTTCTATACCCAGCAGTTCTCAGTTAAGGAGTTTACAGAAAACTTTTCTCAGTTTTAGTTTCCAAGCATTGCCTCTCTTTATCCTTCCCTCAAAGCTCATGTGAGTTCTGAATTCTGAAAAGAAAACAAATTATCAGAAATGGGTAGAAAACATAATTCCCTCTTCCAGCTAGATAAATTCTGTTCCTCCCCATCTTCCTCCAGGACCAATTCTCTCATAAGCCTTATTTTCTGTTTTGATTTTGGCGACTTATTCCTTGTGTTCCTGGCTCATGTGAACCAACAGACCACTAAATATTGCCCAGCTCTGGCAAAAATGCTGGTCGTGATTGCCTCAGAGGTCAGCTTTCCTTCTTAGCCAACAGAGAGCCCCGCAAGACTAAGCAGGCAAGCTCTGTGGCTGTGCAAACAGGGACTGGAAAAGGGGCTGTGAAAGTCCGGGCACTTCAACGAAAACACTGAGCCTCTGTCCTCTTCTACATCCATCAAAAGCAGAACAGTTCCTGTCTTTGCTACTGCCCTACTGGCCACACCACTTGTTCCTTTACCCTAGGATTTCACATAACTTCTAAAAGCCCAAATCTTGGTTTACGTGTCTCCCTGCAGCATTTAGTCAGGACACCAGTGTCTTCAGCACAGTACAGCCAAAAGCAGGTGTAATTTCTGGCTACCACAATGCACACTTAGTGCCCTGAGCTGGAAAATCCCTAGGAAACCACCAGCCGGTAACAGAAGTCAGCTGCTCCTGGCTTAAGGAGAAAACCACCATGGAGAAACTGCACCCTCTTCACCCTGCAATGCCTTGCCCTGGCCCAGGGAGCTGAGTCACTGCTTTCAATTGTTCCTGCTTTTTATTTATGTTGTTTTTCTTCATAACACTGTTTGGATTCTTTTCTCTTCCCAGGCAGGTTTGGAGACACAGATTGAAAAACGCTGCTTGCCCAGCTGTTTGGCACTGTGGGAGGAGAACTATTTGCCCTGGGGCTGGCTCTGTTCATCTGTCACAGACCCCTGAGACCATGAAACTGAAAATTCCCTTTTGAGCAGACTCTGGGTGGGGAATGCCCACATCAAGAACAGGAAAGAAATCTAGAGAAAAAAATTAATTTCTCCTAATGGTAGCTGTTTATTTGAAAGGAAAGACCAATTTTTATTAAAAACACAAGCTCACAAATGTCTGGTGAATGGCAAAAACTTCTTATAATTAGGACATTTCTGCTTTTCTTGACCCTTCCCACAAAAGGAGGTTTTCTAAACCCTTCTTTCTTCTTATTGCCTTCTGAATAAAATGAAATTTATTTCATTTCCAAAGTCTCCAGGCATTTCCAGGGCTGACTTTGTGCTAAGAAGACAGATGTAGAATGCAGAAAAAACTTTGGAACAAATACAGATGCATGAAACACTTCCTGTAATACAGGCTCCCCTAATGCCAAACCAAGACTCCTTTAAAATTCTGAAATATCCAGTTAAATAGCCTAATTCTATCTAGTTTCTGTCTCAGCCTCGGGTCAAAACAGAAATGTTATTGGCTTGGCTTTTCTCAAGATATCTAACATTCCAGTTTATTGGACTCATGAAACTTGGTACCGGGTATCCAAATTAAATCTTAATTCACTACCTTTAAGTCAAAGAAAACAGTTCTGAAAATTTTTGTAAGGCTTGTTTTGGTTTGTTTTTTCATTATTCAAGAAATCTCAGCCTTCCCCTGTCCTCCAGAAAAGATTATTTTAAAGAGAAATATTTCTCTTTTTGGTATATTTCTCCACATTTTGATCATGTATGCAAAGCTGTTAGAAATCGTATGAATGAAGCCTCTGATATGGAATATCCAATATTTTTCTGGTTGACTAAAATATATGAATCTGTGAGCTGTTTATTTGTGTCTAGTGTATGTTGAATATGAGCCCTGATAGGCTTTTTTTCAGTGTCTTGCTTTTTGGAGCAGATGGTACTGTCTTCATTATCCCTGTAAAACAACTTTCTTGTAACACATTTCTATAAATCATCCTGTAATGTATGTTTTAAGTTTTCCATTATATAGCTTTCTTAATACAAATCAGACATGGTGTAAGATAGCAGTAGAATAATTTTCTTTTAAAAAAGACTTGGAATTTCTGTACTTCACAGTCTTTTGATTTGGAGAAAATTAGAAAGAGCAACTGATTCTTTTCTTGACGTATCTGAAGCAAACATTGATGATGCAGGGAGCTCTCTCTTAAGGTAGCAGTACTGTATTGCCCCATCTCTTGAAAATGTTGAAGGGCTTCTGGTGTTTTCTGCTCTGTCATGGGGAAAATGTAATGCACTTGCCCACCTCGAGGCTTAAGAAATACTGCAAGTATTTCTTGGTTCAGTGTTCGCAGTGGCAGACATATTTAAGGATAGTTCCTAAAACAGGTGCATTTTGAAAAAAAGAAATCATTATTTTATCAAGAGCTGGATAAAACTCCTCTGGAGTCAACAAAGTTCTTCTGTATAACTCAATGGGACAGCAAGGTCAGGCCTTCACAGAATAATTTAAATTTCTTGCATGCCCAAAAAGCTCAGAGGGACCTTGTTCTGCTCAGTTAGGCATAATGGAACTCTCTTGTTTGGCAGCCAGATGTTTGCAGAGGACACGTAGTACAGAAATGTAGTGTTGTAGTGGGATATAGGAGTTTCTGTGTAGCACAGGATGCATTCCAGGACATCAGTGCTTTCCATAATATGCATAGGTATAATTGGTGCTCTCCTATGGATCTGGTGCTTGTGGCATTGCAAGGGAGACACTGAATGTGTCTTTCCTTCCGACCTTGCAGAATCTGCCTCCAACAGAAGAGAGGAAAATGACAGGGTCAGAGCCCTGAGGAGTCCTCTGTGGAAGAGTTGCTAAGGTGCTGTTTTCTTAGCTAGGTGAGAGAAAGCAGTGGAGCAGCAAGGGCTGGAAGCAAAGCAAAAGCACTGAGTCTGTAAGGATTGAAATCCTTCTTTGCCTGACAATATCTGTTCAGACCTAATACTCAGGAAAGAAAGTACTTTCAAGGATAGTTACTGCAGAAAAGAAGGTTTGATATCACTATAGATAACTTCTTCTGCAATCAGTTCTGACATGGATTGGGGTTGGCTTTTCTTTCTCCATACAAGCAGGTTTTCTCTTTTTTTCCTGTTGTTTAAGAGCAAAATGCAGCTTTGGGGGATTCAGTTAATGCTGGCACTAAGAGCTCACCATATGGCAGTTCCATCACAGTTTACATTCCCTCCTACAGTACTCTCATAAGAGGTATTTTAAAAATTCAGTATTCTGCTGTTATTCATCCCAAACAGCATTTTATTCTATTGTCATGACAGTTTAAAAGAAGATATGTGCTGTCTTATAATTAATGAAGAATCAAATGAATTTTTAGTAGCACAGCAGTAAGAATCTTTCCACAAACTGCAAAGCAGTCTCAAGCAATTCCTCATTTCAGTACTAGTTAGTGGTACTAGTTTTGCCATACTAAACCTAACAAGCAATAAGCAGCAAAGGATTGGGATTTTTATAAAGAAGTAGATCTAAGCCATCTGCTTCCCCAGCCTGGGAGAAAACGAGAGGACTCCTGAAAATTCCTTATCCACAGAGCACAAGAAAGCAGGGACTTCTCACGTTTTAAAGGCATGAAAGAGAGTTCAGAGCTTTTACAATAAAAAAATCTCTCAAATAATTACGGCTTCTACATACACTAAATTATTCCAAAATGGCTTGCACATAAATAAATCTCTTGTGTATGCCCTGTTTACTTCAAATCTCCTTGATGGAAATATTGATATCTTGAGGCCTAAATGCCCACTGTCGTGCTGCAGCCTTGTCATTCACAGGGAAGTCTAATGGAACCCAAACCTCAGCCTTTTGTTTAAAGAAGCCACCATGCAGTTAACATAAGGCAGCAGATAGAAGAACCTTTGCACAATAAAGGAACTTGCTCCTCTAATGTCACATGCAGAGAAATGTATGTTTCATTAATTTAACACAATAGTTTTCAAAGACATAAACTTACAGTGCTTTATTGACCATAAAGCTTGGTGTCTATATCTTAAAAGGGTAAATCTATGATTGATTTATATATTACTTTGTTCTCAGTGTTTCTAAAGTACATGGCTCTTTTGTGGGTATTTTTTTTCCCTGAACACCACTACTGGATGTGATACATAGGCAAAAGCTATCTAAATTAAGGCAGAGTGGGTTCTCAGATATAGATGGCTTTATGCACCCCTCTGAAATAAGGAATATATACTTAGAAACTCTGTGCTAGGCTTTACATTAAATATTAATTCTTTAGAGGAACTAGGAATAGCTGCTTTATGTAAAAATGAGAAAGTCTATGATGTAGTCTATTTGGTTACAGAGCTTACACACGTTATACGTGTTATACGTTATACGGCTACACACATCAAGTGCGTCTGTTAATCAAAACTCAGTAAAGCACATATATGGATAGAACTTAAATTATAGTGAGTCATCACATCTAGAAAATTGATTTCTCTCATTTTTGTGTTTTCTATACTTTGTTGTTGGCCAAAAAACCTCCATGACTGTCTCTTCATTTAAATACTTTTTTGAAAGCCATATTTCTGTAAAGTCTTGCCCAGTGTAAGTGGATGGGTTATGTAAATCTGCTAGGGAGGAAAAGAGGAATTTGGAATTTATTTGCTTAAAGTATGTTCAAGTTTGAGACCTGGGCTGGTGATGTTATGATCTTGATTTATATCCTGGTCTTTGAATATGTATCAGTGACCAGAAACAAAACATAGCTTTAGACTAAACTACACTTTACAAAGCATTACACTCTGTAGAGAAAGGCCAAAGAATAATCTGCTACTATTCCATGTTTTTCAATTGGAATTCCACCTACAGGGTTAATTCATCATTGCATTCTGGTTCCCTAATTTTAGGATGGTGAGGTGGGGGGGGTAGAATTGGATGATAACCAGAATTGGGGGTATTTTTTTTGACAGTTGCATACTTTTATCTTGAAGTCTTTTCAAGTGAACTTTCAGTTCTTCTGCCTCTGATCTTGAATCTAAATCTGAGTAGTAGAGTATTAAGACATAACATTTGCAGTAGTTGTGTCCAAACTTTTGCATCAAATAACATTCATGTTAATATTGTTCATTTATATATCTGCCCTTGAGGCTATATCATGAGAGATCTATATGAGTCAGTGAAGCACTTCTCAAAGTATTTTTCAGATCAATGTTGAAATTAATTATGAATTAATAATGAGATCTTATTTCCAAGATTTCAAAAAGCAGACAAGAAAGAATTACACAGAACAGAGGAAAGGTTCAAAATTCTGTAAAAACAGAAACCCCTTTGTTTCCACAGCGACATGGCAGTAATTAGATACAGCAGCCTAAAAAGTAAGGACTGTTAGACTAAAGGAAACAAATAAAATCAGAAAAAAACACAGAATATAAAAGTGATAGTGAAATAATTATGTAGACCCTTAATGTAACTTCATCCCACAAGAGTGTCAGTCAAAAAATTAAGTAATGTAGTATGTGCTTAAAGAGAAAAAAATCAAACAACAGAATAATATTAAACCAATGCACCGACTCATGTTACACTTGTAAGTAGTAATTAAATTTGGATGAACAGCTTACTTGGGCATCATTATGTAATAAGTAATGAATTTGTCTCATTGAGATAACATGATGATTTCTAGATATAACAGAATCCCCCCTTGTGTTCAGGGAAAATAAAATCCTCAAGGAGCCTCAGATTCAAATCATCCCAATCTATCATTTTTAGTCGTGTGGGTCTGAAGCCAAGGAGAAATGACAAACATCATTGAATAATTAAAGGTTTGCTTAGAAGCGTAAGGATAGAATTAATGAAAGCAAAGTGTATCCCTTTGTTTTAGAAGTGACTTGGGTAGGAATGTTATAAAATAAGTAATATACAAAGCAGCAAGATGAGTTATATTTGAAATAACCAACAAATTTCAGTACACCGTTCAGAGAATTGTAAAAACCCTTTAGATTAGCAGAAGTTGTCTAAACATTGAAAACTACATTGAGTTTTAAATTCTCCATCTGAGAGCACTGGGTTTATGCATCATCAAGGGGGACTGTGAGTGCCTTGGTCCAACCTCGTCATTTGGATAATTTAGTGGGTGTACTAAATCTTTAGTATCTTACGAGGATTTGGGTCTGACTTGGCAAACTGTTCGTGTATCCATCAGTCATAGGATGGTTCACAGAATTTTGATCACTTATAGTAAAAAAACAACAAACTTGTCATACACACTTCCTGGATATTCCTAGTTTTTCTCAAGAATTGAAATGTGGCAGGGTAACATTGCTGAGACAGCCTAGGAATGCACAGCTCCTGAGCTCTGACGGTACACCCAGAGAGCAGAAGGTGGCAATATCAGATGTACACACATCAGGGAAATAAATCTTTCCGTCTCTTTAACCTGTTGTGAGGGTAGGGCAGCAAAAAACCAAACCAAACAAACAAAAAAAGACACCAAAAAGAAAGAGAAAAAAACCCTAACCAGCCAATCCCCCACTCCCCCCCCAACCAAGATGAAAATAATATTCTAAACCTGGAGGTAAAGCTCAAAGTATGCCTCAAAAATGTAAATTTTGTCAGTCAACCACTATTTAGTACACCAAAATCAAAAAAGATGTAATTAGATATCCTTTAAATAAAAGGATTCTGGAGGAGAAACACCACCAAAATAGAATTTTATTCTTTTGAAATAGAACAGAATGCATGCTTGTTTGAAGAGTATGGCACTCATTAACCACTAAAATCCTTTTGGGAAGGGAAGTTTTGTTGCCCAATTTAACAGAAGGAAAATAAAATCCTATAGTGGCAGAGTGCGCTAATCCTTTCTTCAAGAACTAATTCCAAACTCGCAAGAACAACTCTTTTCAGCAGGTACCAAAACTTGGAGTCTGAAAGTCCTTGCATGGCCCGTGTTTACCACCCACGTAAGACATAAATGCATCCTTTTTTTTTACGGTGGTGTTGTTCCTTAGCATATCCTGCAAGTAAACAGAACTGAAAGTATGCTCCAAAGGGAATTTAGGCCTAAATCTTTATTGAAATTTTTCTGTCCTGCATTTAGTCAGCACAAATCCTGGAGAAGCTATAGAGCAGAGGTATTTAAATTGAAGACAGCTTCAGCTTCCAGGCATTTTCCTATGAAATGGTGTGTGTGTTTAAGCTGCTGCCCTCTTGATTAGGCATGGTTTCAGAAAGATGAAAAACTTCCCAAAATATCTGATAAGAGTATTTCAGTGGAACTGTTGCCAAAAGCCGACACTGAGGCTATCAAGTGTGAAATGAAAATTAGAAAGTCGTTGGACATTGATTTGAATTAACTCATAATGACCTGGTTTATGTTTTTGGCCTCTGGAAAGATGATTAGAGCATAAAAACAACTTTCTGTGAAGGGCATAGGAATATTAATGAACTAGTCATCCAAATATGAGTGGGAAATATCCTTAGTTAAGGTCCTTGGAAAACAATCACCTTTCTAAAGTATTGAAGTAGACATTGGAATGGGATGAAACGACCAGAAAATTCTAAAAGGGAAGTGCTTGAATTTCAGAATTAGGAACAGTGGCATATCCATATCAAAAGCTTTTTCAGCTTTTAAAAGTGTGACTTAATCATAAACTGAGAGAGAAAGCAGCATATGGTATTGTGGATTATATGATGTTGGTGCCTCTGTAAACTGACTGAAGGTCAGGCTGTAGGAGAGAGGCAATGAAATTCAGCGTTGTTCCATTTTGAGGCTCTTGGGTGCTCCATATAAACAGTTGTGTTGTCAGTGGAGCTGTAACAGTTGGTATGGACTGAAAATCTGTTATACCATTATGGTTGAGAGAATGTTATTCTTCAGGAATAGGAAGTAAAACCTGAAAATTATTATGTACTCCTGGAGATATCCTCAAGAATTAAAGAGGAAATTGGTGTATATTTATGGGCTGCCCCGTTGCATTTCTTAAGTTTCATTGTCTTTTTACTTGTTTGTTAGTGAAAAAAAACCCACCCTGAATGCAGTGATAATCTAACTCCAAGGGCAAAGTGTCTAAACTGGACTTCTTTTTTTCACAGTATTCTAGCTATGAGATGATAATGCTCTCATGAAAGGGAGAATCAATAGACAATTCAAATGTTGAAATAAACATGTAATACTGATGATTTAAGTGGTGTCAAGCTCAGTTCCTTTAAAGCACCATCAATTGTATTCATAGCTTCCTATTTGAGGGATGTTGCCCTATTCATTCTTCAAAAGATTCTATGAAATCAGATTTTATATAGACCATATACAGGCATTCTAGATTTCCATACATAGGAATGCTTAATTCTGGGGTTTCAGTGGATTTTAATGTAGTTTTTAATGGGGTTTTTTTTATAAAATCTATATATTTCAGGAGAAACTATTTTTAAAAGGTTAAAATTCTTTTGAAAACTGTATAATATTGCAAAGAAAAGATGTTATGGCATGCGAGGTGCAGAATATTTTAAAGAAAAAAAAATCAGCGTTGAAAAGCTAGGCAATCTCTATAGGATTTTTCTATTTAGATATTTGGTATTGAATAAGCTATCACAAGGAGGGTCTTTATTTGAGAGAAGAAATGTTTGAAACTGATGGCCAAAACATCTCTAATTGACCCCTGGTAATTATAATATTGATTGAACATGTTAGTCATTCTGCTCTTGTTTTATTCATGAATTTTATGGTGAAAACAAGTGTTCAGTGTAAATTTCTCCTTAACTGACAGTCCTTAGTGTTGAAGACTTTATATCAATATCTTATTAAAAGGATGTCTTTTCAGTACTTGGAATGGATAAAAACCCTTAGTTGGCAACAACAGTTAGAGATTTAATTCTTGTGCACTATAACCCTCAAGAACTTTTGTAAAATTTCCTCTAGGTCACAATTCCCAACCACAGCCACCAGTGAGAGAGCTGTAAAAACACAAGGATATTTCTGAAGCTTCATTCTATAGTGAGTTGTTAAATCACCCCTTCCTGTGATCATGGCGTCTTTAATGAACTAAATAATGTTTTAGGATTTAGTTGCTGGGAAAAGTTCCTGGTTTAAAGTGACAAGAACTTCTGATAGCGGGGAAGTTCTTATCTGCAACTTAATGACGTCTGTGCCTTTAGCATCTGGGGGTGGAATGTAGGGGAACACATAATTTCTAAGTGAAAGGGTGGCTATACAAACATTCAAAATCTGGATTTAGAATGTTTCTATCTTGTGCTTTTCTTCTCTGGGTTCAGATTATGGCTCAGGATCTCTAGCAGAAGCTGACAAATTAATTTTACAGGTGGTAAATGTGACTTAGCTGTACATTGAGGTCAGTCAGCTAAACTTAAACTGCTGATGTGCATTAAATGAACTAATCCAGCAGGATTTTCCATTACTGTGGTGCTCTTGTGTTTTCCACTACGATCATCCTCTGTGGATGTTGTCAGATTGATGAGCAAGTAAATCATGAGCCGAGTAAGTTCTGATTTTTCTGCCTAAATACTGCATAAAGCATCTATAAATGCTAAGATATTTAAAACTGCTTTGGGAGTATCTGTCCTAAGAAACAAAAATCTTTTGAAGGGGAACTTCTGGTTTTAAAGTTTGTTCCTTTTGTGCAAGCCTCCTGGAAAAGAGCATTCCTCTCCAAATAATCAGAAAAAATATAAATAAATATACATTATGAGTATTAGAAAATATGTGGAAATACACACACGCACTATTATATATTATATATTATANATACATGTTGAGGATAATGTTGTGTGATGGGGCATGGATTCCTTGGTGTGCCATTCTGAAATTATATTTTCCAGAAGTGCTATTGGAAAAAAACTATTCTCAAAACCCAGAAAATTAATTACAAACTGACCACGATATTTCCATATATAAACATTACTGCAGAGTCTGTCTAATCTGAGGCTCACAGTGCACTGTTATATGAGACTTCTTTTAAAATGTGTAAGATCTTAAAAATGAAATCTTACTTCAAGAGCAGCCAACAGTGCATTTGTTTCTGATAAACAGGGGAAGGGCACCCTGTAATTCTCTTTGTAGCACAATTTCTAAATATGTTGCTGCTGAAATTAGCAGGTGAGTTGCAAAGGTGGGCTGAACAGGTGCAGGGTACTTAAGAGCTGTGAAGCAGGCAGGAGGGCTCCCAGGGTTGCAGGCAATTTTTCCCAGTTGATGTCTCTTTATTAATAATACCCAAAAGCTTGGGGAGATTCTGAGTTCTCAAAACTGAAATTTGCAACAGCCTAGAAATCTCTGCTGTATGATTCCCCTCTTCTCTTTGTGGTGATCCTTTTCTCTCTTTAAAGATAATATAATATTAGCAAGCTGATCTCTGTTTCTAGTTAGTTTTACTTTCTGATGTTCATTTAACAATAGAAGATTGCAAACTCTAAGAAACAAGACCAGTTGTAGGCGCATCTTTGGGGGTTTATTTAATCTGATTTTCCATGGTGTTAACTCCTTAACAAAGGCATCTCACCCTAACAATGTACCTTGAAGAGAAGTTTTACAGAAAGGCATAATATGACAACCAGGTTTCTCTGTTAGAACTGTGACAAGGATGGAGGGAGGAGGCAGTTTCATACTTTGGTTTGAGGCCAGTAGAGCTGGCAGTTCCTAGAGGGTCATGTCGAACATGATGGACCTTTAAAGAAATTCCTAGAATCCTCTTGTATTTACTCATATGGTATTTTTTTAGGTATTGTCCTTGGATATTTATTTAGGGTATTTCCTTTGATATTTATTTCGGTATTTTCCTTTGCTGTTTATTTTTGAAATGTATGAGCAGCATTTTCTCTAGTGGTGCAGAATTGCATGTAACCCACAAGCGAAATGTTAAAAATGGCATTGGACAAAAAACCCAAACAACCTTTTCCCCTGCTATGCTAGTCAAGGTTTTGTACTTGGATAAAACTGAAATAAATACTGAAGATCAGCTGCTAAAGGAGGTCTAGGACCTAAAGGTGCTTGCAGTAAAATCTAAATTCAGTACAATCTAAATTATGTTCACAAAAACTTCCCTTATTCCAGATCTTCTCGCAGTAACATACCGTGTGCATCCTAGCTGAATTTCTCCTGGGAATTTAATCAAGCAACAAACTCACTAGAAAGACCATCAGTTCAAACTGAAATGGTACCTTCTGTGCAGAACCTAATGCTGATTCAATTTTAAGATAAACTGCCTGTTACAGTGAAAGAGCTGAGGGATATTTGGAGGAAGCAAAATACAGGATTTCAGCCAGAAAAAACAGTTGGCTGCAGCATCAGGTGCATGATAGTTCAGAGCTCTTGGCCCCGTGTAGGAAGGGCAGAGGCACTACTCCAGTGTGAAATAACAAAAGTGTAGCTTTGAAGAGTGATTGTGACTGAGAATACTCTTAACCTGGTCAGGAGATTCTTCCAGTGTAGGTCACGACAAAAAAAAAAAGAGTTTTTCTTATTTTACATGCAGTAGAAGCTGTTTGTGTGCCTTAATGGACACCATAACTACAGAGCTCCTACACAGGGATTGTTCTCTGAAAGAGAATTTTCTGTTCAATGTCATAAAATATAACAATTTCAATGCAATACTTGGAAAAATTTTTTTTAAATTGGTGCAATTCACTGTCTTTAGCCTGATGCAGGGAGAAAGGAGTTTAGTCTGAAGATACTATTTGAGCTGGCACAGTTGGGAAAAGAAAGGTATACAAACATCTTCCCTTATCTATTGATTCATTCCTGTCCATGAAAGTCATTTTCTTTTCAGAAGTCATACTAGCATTATAGCAACTTTAATCTGAATAGTGTCTTGCTACACAGTGAAAAATTAAAGGGAAATCGTGTTTGTAAAACTGGAAAACATTATTTTATAAAAGAGTGTTCATTAATTACTGGACCTTCCAAATGTAGCCCATAATTGTCAGCTCACTGCTGGATATTTTATTCCTCTGTATTCTTTCAAAAATATGTGTCAAGTGAGTTACCGTAATTTTTGTTGTGTGCAATGGATGATATTGTGGTATCACTCTTTTAGTTTTGTTTGGTTATTATTTCAGAGAGTACATTTTACCTATTTCT
Organism: Ifrita kowaldi; assembly: GCA_013398055.1. Lineage (NCBI taxonomy): Eukaryota > Metazoa > Chordata > Aves > Passeriformes > Cinclosomatidae > Ifrita > Ifrita kowaldi. Next base: position 102,863 of record VZRS01009360.1, read on the forward strand.
ACTTTTTCCCTTTTAAAATTATTCAGTTGTCCAGTCAAGAAACGTAGAGGGATTTTACAACTGCTATGAGTGACTCATAGCAAATACTTGTGGTGGGAGCAGAGCATTGATAATAACACATTTTGTGTTGTATTCCAGAAGGGAGTGGGAGAGCAATGAAGGGAAGGGAACTTTTCCTGAAGGGAACTTTCCCTGAAGGAAAAAGTGCAATGATAAATGGAATAATTACTGTTTCAGAAAGGGTATAAGGAAAATTACAAGCAGCCCACAGAGAAAGGTATATGTCGTAGAAAGATATATCTTAAAGGTGAGGGACTATCAGACTTAAGCAATAATTGTCAAGAGAAAAACATAATTATATTTGAGGAGGGAAATTAAAACTGATAAAATTATATTTTATTCATAAGATAAAATGGTGAGTCCATGTTTTGACAATAAGGGCAAGATTGGAGCTGATCAAGATATTATGCCTGAACTGAAGGAATACATTAACTCAGTTTTCAGCAAGGGTGGTAACATGAAGCACGAGGATGAAGGCAGGAAATCTGCTGCAATGAAAATAAGCATATCTGGCGAAAAAGGAAATTAATTGTCATATTAAGGATGAAGGGGAGATAGACAATTTCCATTCCAGAATACCAAAACTGCAATGAAACTGCTGTTTGAGGAAAAAAAAGTTAAATAAATCTATCAAACTTGATGTAGTATTAGATAACAGGTAGCTAACAAATATACCGAGGTAGGAAATTATTGATCTGGTGTTTTGACTTAGAAACCTCTAGTACTATAACAAATACTCTAACAAAAAAATTTAAAGACCGAGGCAAAGGATGAAAAGAGAATTACTGGAAGCTGATGATACAAGACTGCAGGTATTGTAGATTGGACAGAAAATTAAAAAGTGTGAAACTCATGCCAAAAAACTTGACCTGCATTTTCCAGCTGAGATTGACTCTACCATCTAATACCATCAGCATACAAATCTGTAGAAAGGAATTCATGACTTAATAACACATTATTTCATGTATACCTTCTCCTTCCATGTCTTTTAAACTATCTTAGGCTAAAAAAGAAATAGGGGCTTAATACAGTTACATTTACTACTCGTTCTTATGGCTTGCAACTGTAGAACATAACTTTGTTCTACATTTTACCACTGTAACTCTTTAATTATTAAAATTATTTTAATTTTTGCAGGTCCCACTTATATTTTTTTCCCAAGCACAGAGGGGGCTGTAGTTCTCAGAGCCATGCTTCTATAGAGATATCTCAATTATTAATTTCTTTATTATTTATATTCTTTTTTTGATCTTCATGTCAGTTGGGAATATCAAAAATGAAAATAGTTTGCTGGGGATTTTTAGAACAACTGTAGTACAAAATATGCAAAAGCTATTTTACTTTTTTTTGTCAAAAAAGGCAGTTCCACTTCCAAAGGGAACAATTACTACACTTGTAGTACAGAGTCAAGAGCAAGTCAGGCCTTTAAAACTGAACACAGCTGACTGCTGTATTTATTGGAGGAAGTATTTTTTCTAATTTTTTCCCCTTATTTTATTATTAAATCCCACATTTTTTGCAGGAAGCTTTACTTCCCATCAGAAAGAGTAAACCAAGGGAGTGTATTTTCTTGAATGCATTTCTTTTTTGTGCACTCAATCTCACAATCACTGATTTTCCTTCAATTTTGCATTACAGCTTTTCTGTTTTAAATAGACTTGTGGATTTTGTTACTCTCAGAAATTAAGATTTTGCAATTTAGAACAAATCAAAAGGGTTTTTAGCTGTCTGATAGTACACAATTCTCTGCTTAGAGATTTTCATGGTATCCAAGTGCCCTGACCTGACAGTATCTTGGCATGTTGCTCTTGGACATACCTGGTATTATACATGTGGAAAGTACTGTATCTCCAGCACATTAATACTTCACCCAGGTTCTGACATGGCTCTCATTCCAGAGCTGTTTGTTTAACCATTATATTTGCTTTGAGCTGCTGCTTGTTTGTCTGAGAGGCTTAAGCATGTGCCTCTGCAGTGAAACATTTCCAGTTGACCTTAAACCGCATCGCTCTTTATGCTCTCTTTTTCTAAATATGTCGTATTTTATTTCAATTTGTGCTCAGTGGTAACACTGTTCAAAGGGAACCCAAATCTGCAAGCCATAACACTTCTGCAAACATTCTGCTGCGCAGTGCAAAGCTCTGGTCGTGCAGGGGCCACCACCACAGTGGCAATTAATGGCCCCATGCTATCGCCTCAGAACTCTCAGTTTGCTAAAAGGTGGGCTCACAAAGGCCCAGGATTCAGATATGGCGCAGCTAAATATTTAATTCTGCTGAATAGTTTATGCCTGCTGCAGAGCAATGTTTGCCAAGCAGACTCACTGCAGAACAGAACTGCCGGACACTTCCAGTATATTCCCAGCATTTGTATTCATTTCATCTTCTCTACACAATTCTTATTACATTTGTCACCTGCTGTTTTTCAAATGACAATTTATTGGTAAGAAATTAATGTCCTGCTAAACACCATCCCTCTCTCTCTCTTCTTCCTCCTCCACACTTGCACAACTTCTCATTTTTTTTAATGTAGCTTTTGATATGATTTATAAGTTACATGTACAAGCTGGGGAGAGTGGAACTGAAGTGGCTACAAAGCAGCAGCTGTAGCTGCAGCTGTTTCTTTCCTTGTTTACTGTTGGTTTTTAATCCAGTGAAGTTTAACTCAAAAAAAATTTACAAATTAAATTTCCGTTAATGAGTGCTGTATCCTCACTTTCTAGCTCAGAGAGGTACATAAATATTGAAGCACATATTTTAAATTACTACCATGCATTACTTTTTAATTAATGACTCTGCAGCTATTTAAATTTGAAACATCAGGTTCATGATTGTTTGATAGAAGGATGTTAGCTTCAAGAGAAAGATAAATACATAAACAAGATTACCCAAACCCAGTGTATCAGCCTGCTGATGAAAACAAAGTGGCAGCTGGTAGCTGTGTTGATTAGCAGCGTTCACAAACCGTGACTGCAGAATGTGTGTGAAAAGGATGAAGAAACCATCCACAGGGCAGATGACCAAACAATTAAAACAGGTTTTGTTTTTTTCTTTCCCTCTGAAAGAAACCCAGATGAGCACTGAATTGATATCTCTTCAACAGAGGGGGGAAAGTGGGAAACAGGAGTTTATCTTTTGTTAGGTACCATGTGTGTACAGAGGGACAGCTGACCAGCTACACAAGGTGCCCACGGTATCTCCGTGCAAAGTAATCTCTCAAGTCATGTTTTTACTCAGCCATTTACACAGAATTACTATTCCCAGTGTCTGAACAGCAAGAGGGCATCATGGAAACTTCCAAGTAGTGTATGGCAAACTACAGACAACTTATAAATAATCAAGTTGTAGGTGGCATTATCCACTTAGAAGAATTCTAGGAAAAGTTTTGTTTTGCGTTTTCCTTATTCTACTTCCCACCCAAGTGTCAATCTTGTGCTGCTATGTCAGTGCAATTCCACAGTTCTTAGACTGATATGGAAGGTTGCCACAGTCCTCCTGCCAACCTACTTTTAGTGGAAACTATATCTAAATAACCCAAATATCAGTATCATTTTTCTGCAAAGTGAGAAATAGGAAAAAATATTAAATCTATAAATGTTAACATACGTGGTATTGCTATCCTTCCTGAATGAGATACCATGAAAATTGAACAAGCCGTGAAACTGCAGTTGCCTGTTTAATCACCATGAAAATGTGTGTCAAGTGAAAAGACTTTGCTCTCATTGTGATGAGCTATTAGCCCTTGCAGAGAGACTATGGGACCTGCCTGATCTGTGATGTCTCCAGTTTTCAAAGCAATATTGTGAGCAGATAAAGATTTACATTCATACTATAAATAAAAAAAATGGCTGAAGTGTTCTTGTGGTGTTTATTTTGCTTGCTGCATTTATTCCACTTGAATACGGAAAAGGCACTATGCTGAGAGGAGGGAATGGGATGTAAGTTCCAGGGATCCAACCCTCAAAATCTTCCATGCCATCGTGGGCATGATAGACTATACACAGGCTGAAGCTTTTGGTTTGTGGCTTTATAGAATTAAAATCCATTCAACTTTCTAATGCTGTCTAGACACAACTCTCTGAGCTACAATCAGTCTGTAACATAACTCAGGGACTCAGAAGAGACTGAGTAAATGTGAATTGAAGCAGGAGAATCTGAGTTTGGTTTATTGCACAGTATTAATGGAAACCAGCTCATTTAAGAATTTGCATATCATTGGACTCACATCTTCCTCTAGGCAATAGCCTGATTTTGCCATGGATTAATAGCACAGGAAGTCTTTGCTAGTTTATCCATGGTCCAAGCAGCACAGGTCGGATGAACACCAGTCATATGCAGAAAACTATAAATCACTACCCAAACATCTTCAATTTAAAAAGCCTAAGTTAACTTTCAATTTAAGCAATACACTATTTTTTTAAGAGTTAAAATTTGAAAAGGGAAATAACATGCTACAGTCCAATAATGTACTGTGCATCCCAAGTGGAATTGCACAAAAAATTAAAACGTGGATAAAGCCGATGTGATTGAATTGTTCAGGTTCCATCTCTGCAGCTGTGTGGGTTAGATGGCAATTACCATCTTCTGATTCAGCTGCTGATTCCTGTGTCTTAAAGTGTGAATTTAGTTACAGTTTTTCTCATGTGGATCAGCATGAATCACCAGCATGAGTAAATTAATACTTACAGCAGAAACACTCCAATTATCTACTGTGTGAGCTAAATATTTAATAATATCATCTGTCGGTAAAGGAATGCTGTGTCCTCACTGTGAATTAGACAAGAAAAATGAGTACATAGGATGTTGATTTAGTGAGTAAATTCACAGGTATAACTTTGTTTCACAACATCATATCTGAGCACAAAGGGAAAACAATTACATCTTAAGAAGGTAAAATTAAACGCTAAACCTACAGACAATACATTGCAGATACTGGGTATACTGATTTGCTGGAATAAACGTCAATATGCTTATTCCTTTCTCTGTACCAAAATTATCAGTAGCATCTTAATGTCCCTTGAAAGAAACAGAGAGAACAGGAAACTGATGATTCTTCTCTTAGATAAAGTAGATAAGAATTTTCCTAGATTATAACCAGTAAGATTTAAAGATCTGATTCATTGGTCCTGTGCTTATACCAATTACAGTGAAAATGTCATGTGTTGAACACCACTGAAAATCACTCTGAAATCATTAAGCCTTAGACCTTGGGAATTTTTTATTTCAGAAGTATTTTTGGTGATCTATGTGTAAGAAACAATCTTAAGAATCATAAGGTGGGAACAGATATATGAAAGGCTGTATCTTAAATGTAACAGAGCAAAGTTTAAAATTACTTTATTTGACTTAAATAATCAGTACTAAGATGTTATAGAATTTTTGTAACTTTGTCACAGAGAACCAGAATATGTCTTTTCATACATGAAAAATTACTCTGACCTGGTTTGGTAATAAATTTTATGGTTTTACTGTTTTCTTGGTCTAACTCAGCTATAAAAGATTTCAGTCTACCTTAAGCTACTAAAAAAGTCACTATCTTCCACGGCTGGCAAGCAACCCTGAGATTTCCCACAGCTCTGGAACACATCACATAGGGTGGAGATTTGATCAGGTGCCACCTGGTGTTTGCCAGTTCTCCAGGTATTGCACAATGAACAGCAGCACAAACAGAACAGGCACAAGCAGTAGGGCCACACAGAAAGGGAATCCTGGGTACCTTTCAGGGAACAAATATTTCTGTTTTGTTTTTTGTGGTAGGGTATCCCCCACAGTGTCCCTTAGCCTCCCTGTAGCACCGGATACGCAGTTGTAGTTCAAGGTCAGCCCGAGATCCAAACTGGGCAAACTGGCTCTGTTGGTTTTGCACTGGGCTTGCAGCAGCCTTGGTTTCCTCTGACTTGCTTGAGTTCACCAGACTGCTGCGGCGGAAGGTGCCCATAACACAGTGGGACTAATGTAAAAATTTGAATGATTAGTGCTGTTTGCAGCACAGCAGAATTGTGCCCAAAAAAGCAGAGTCTTGCCTGTGGTAGGACCCTGAGCTCCCAGCAAAGAGAAAGAGTGATGATTTTGTAGAAAGGTTGTTTGTCTGAACAAAAGGGGTGGTGTGTATAGACAGTCTTTTCAAGGAATATCTCTTCTGCAGTCCAAAGTACATATCCGGATACTTTTACTCAGAAGAATTATTAGCTTGTTCCTTGAGTGTAGCTATTTGTTTGGAATGTGACTGCACATGCATTAAATATGACACATGCCAGTTTCGGGTGCCTGCTGGATTTTAACAGCCCTCAGAGACTTGGAGTTATGGGGTAGATACTGCTGTGAGAGCTAGGTATTATTTCATCGTGAGGCACTTCTGATTCAGTGTGATGACAGGCATATTAAATTAAATTCTCCCCTCACTTTCAGTTTTCTGAGCTGTTTGAGAAACCTCAGATATTGTTCAGAAAATTGGGGCTCAGCAGACAAGGAGCTGCTACAACAGAGGAACATGCCAGCAGGTCATTCAGAAAGAAGGTTGTGATGGAGGATTTTATTATTATAAAGTACTTGCCTCAGAGATTTTTCTCAGCTCTCAAAGTTACAGGAAAAGGGACTTATGTTTGAGTTCATCTAAGGTAAAAAAGGACAGTTTTATGCACTTTATTTCCAAATAGTCTCATTCCCAACTTGAAATTTGGTGAATAACTCGATTACTTCTTATTGTGCCCACTTTATACTTTTAGTCATACCTTCTGTTTAAAATGCTGTGTGGAAAGACTACTATTTATTTGGAAAACTGCATGGAATATAAGTGTGGTATTCCAAATTCAAAGGTTATTTTTAAACTAATGAATACATGTATTTTCAAATGTTTGGTTTCACAATATCTGGCACAGTTACACACAGAATTTCCAAGAAGCAAGTTGCACTGGTGTCACAAACTGTAGTTGTACATGGGCATCTAAAATGTCCAAAACACAGAAACTCTTCCATAAACTTATTCTCTATAGCAAAAACCTTTTACCACCATTATAAGTATATGACTTCTGGGAAAGCTGCTAACACATACCTGGGAAAAAAAAATTCGCTCTTTAAAGATGAAAAAAATAATTGCTAAAGGACGTTGAAAGCTTAAGTGCAGCAATACATCATCCAACTTGCCTGCATAGCCTTATTTAGTGAGGGAAGTGAGAAAAAAAAATAGACCTATGTAAACAGAAAGATGTGAATTCTCATTTATTTCATGCTGAAAGTTTGTAGAATCATTCCCAAAAGCAATGTGGGTATAATCCTATCTGTCTTTTGTGATCAAAAAAACGTAGACATTTCAGTGAGAGATTTGCTGGCTCACAGCACAGGGCTGAATCTGGAATCGTACAATTTGAGTTTAAAAAGCAGATGTTTTAATCTTTGTGTATAAACTGTTCACTTTTTTTCAGAACCAAGGCAAAATGTGTCATTTTATCAAAAAACTTGAAGGATCAACAATTAAAACACTCATAGAGTTTATGGAAGGAAAAAAGTGTTGTCTCACAGGGCGTTTTGGGACAGGGAGGGTCATATCAGCAGGGATTCTGGCATTTTGTTTGGTATGTATGTCTCATTTGCATTGAAATACATTTCAAACAACCTATTTTTCCTATATACAACTATGTTTTTCAGTTAGGGCACTGGGAGATGAGTAACAGGCTGAAATTAAGCAGGTTTTCTATCCTAAGCTATCTTTTTTGAATCATTAATTGCCCTTCTGTATCATAGCAGTTTTATATACTTTAAACAGTCTGTTTTCTGTGTGTGGCTGTTTGCATATATTTTGTAGGTAAAAAATTTCATATTATTTGTATTTTGGTTTTTTTCATGAGCAAACCCTAATCTTGTATGTTGTTCTGTGTGCTTAGGATAGACTTGGACATGTGCTCTCACTAACTGCATGGAAAAAGTTCAGCTTGAAAAGTGAGAGCTGGCCACATATCAAGCTTTGCCCTTCAGTCAGGCAGTGTGAACACAGCCTTTTGCAACCTCCTGAAAAGGCTGTTTTCACAATCACAGGAAAGAATAAAACCAGCACATTGGAGTATTTTTGTTATATTTTACTTTTCCAACTTCCACGTTAGTCAAAAGAAATTTTCCCTTGTGAATTTGACAGATTTTTTGCTTCCTTTTGGATTGGTTTTCTCTTGTTAACAGTATGCAAATACTGTTCCCTGACTCTTGACTTAAAAGGTGTTACATTTCTTATTTAAGCTGTGGTGCTATTTTCAGAAAACTGGAATGAATGCCGTGTCTGCTTATGTACTTGTTTGAGCTCATTTAAGAATATCCCAGGCTGGTTCATTTTCAGAAATAATAGAAGTCTCTTAGGAAAGCAGTTGCTGTTTTGGTGCATGGGTGAGTTGGTTGTGTTTTTATTCTAGGCACCAATCTGCCTTGTTTCATGGAATCATCAAAGGACTTAGCTTGGAAGGGACCTTATAGATCACCCAGTTCCAACCCCCTGCCATGAGCAGGGACAACTTCCACTAGACTAGGTTGATCCGAGCCCCATCCAACTTGCCCTTGGACACTTCCAGGGATGGGGCAGCCGCAGCTTCTTTAGGCAACTGGTTTCCTGCTCTTTCTGAATATTTCTCAGGAGTCTGATCTACTTCTGCTCTTGAAAAGGTTTTTTGGCATGTTTTGTATGTTCTGTTAGCAGTTCAGATTGATGCACTAAATCTGTAGCATAAGGCATTTATATTTTTTAAGGTTTTGCAGCTCTTAAGGCGGAGTAGAAACAAGTCTCCTCTGAAATGGCACAGACTGCAGTATAACTGGGCAAACACAGAGTAAACCTCTGACTGCCTTTAAATGAATAAAGCTGCCAAATGGAGAACTGCGTGGTTGTTATGATGAGCTAGTTGAGTGCAGTATTTCAGTACTTGTGTGTTGCAGATGAACCTGATGGCTTAAGGCTTTTCTCAGGCTTGCAGCTCTGTAGTTCTGTACAACTTTTTCCAATAGCCCAAGACAAAGCAGATAGTTCACCCAAACTAACCCTTATAAATACTGGTCTAAAATACTTCTCTGTGCCCCCCAAAATGGGACAGTTATTTAAATAGTGCATACACATGTCCACCACAATCTGGCCCTGAGATTAGCTCAGCTGGTTAAAGCATGGTGCTAATAACGCTGAGTTTGTGGGTTTGATGCCTGTATGAGCCATTCATTTTAAAGCTGGGCTTGATGATTCTTGGGGGTCCTTCCAACTCAGAACATTCTGTGGTTTTCTTCTGTACCAGCTGTGCTGCTTTTCTGGGTTTCAGCTTGAGTAGCAGCTCCTGAAATCCCTAACAGTGCCAGGAAAACCCATGACACAGAGTGCTCCATTTGCAGTGCTAAAATTTAATTTTCATGGTCTCTCAGCAATAGTGCTCAGCCTTACTGTACACAGTATATGTCCCTTTGAGAAACAGGCTGTAAATGCTTCAGTACGGATTCTCATCCTCCAGTGTGAAAGTGGGTCTTTCAGGTTTTTCATTATGTTACTTCTGTGTCTTTCATTGAAGTTGAGTGATTGCTAAAATCTATTTTTATAAAATCTTGTGGTTTTCTCTAGAGCCAGCTCCCTGAATTTTCCTGCCTAGCCTCTTTGTAGGTTGTTATCTGGAACATATAATAGCAGTCAATGGTTTTTTCCATAGTTTTTACAAGGACATACTTCATCCAGCTTCATTCAGCTTCCCATTTGTTTCTATTTACACAAAATCAATTTTTTTCCTTGCTCAGCTTTAAACTAGGCCTAATCTTAACTTGTAAGAGCAATTTCTTTTAGGTAAGCTCAGGTTTCTGTATTTATTCACCATATTCTGCCTGCATCCTTGCTTGCTCTGCAGCGACCCATACAGTGTTGGTAAACACTGTAATTTCTTTTCTCAATCTCTTTTGATGCCAAGCCCACTGCCAGAATTAAGTTCTGGGGATTGGCAAAGAAATATTGATGTCTCTTCAATTTTTTTTTTACATTTTCTTAGCATCTCTTTCCTTAAAGTCTGAAATAATGTTAGGGTCAAAACAAAAGTATATTGCCTTGGTCTCTGACTTTTTTTTAGTAGTCTGGGAGGTTTTGTGCTATGTTTGTACTTAGTCTGTTTTTAGTGCATGTAACGCAATCATGATTGAGGGTTCAATGACATAATTTAAAAACAGAGACAGAAACAAAACATTCTTCAGAAAATGCTAAAGAAATAAAGTGAAATGTAGTTACTGAGCATGTACTGAGTTGTGCAGTTCTGTATAAACTGTACCAAACTAATGAATGGAGTTAGTGTCTCTTTACCTGGGGACCACATTCTGCAGGTGCTTGCAAAACATCCCAAGTATTAGCACATAAAATCAGGAAAACCAGAAAGACTCCAAATAGACTGGAGGTATCAACCCACAAGTAAAATGCATAATTTAATGTAGTAAAAATATATACCAGTAATTATCCTGATAATAATTTTTTAACAATTTTAAATAAAATTATTTGCTTTTGCCCTCATAATTATTTTAAATTATCCGTCTGGAGCTTGGCCCATGATGTCTGCTGGTGGTACTCTTCTGCTTATTGTAACTGGGTCTGGCTGTGTGTGGAGAGTTATTACAGGAGAATTGCTTTGCTTGGTGCCAACAAATCACAAGTTGACAGAATGGCTCTCTTGCATCTCCACGGACCATGATGCTGATATTGATGCAAAAGAGAAGATTCTTGAATTTAAACAATTTTTAGAAACTTTTGTAACTCTTCTTAAGAGGTCAGCACTAACTTCTAGAGTTTGAACTAGGCTGCAGAGACCACGGAGATCTGGGGAGTGGAAAAGTGAAGTACAGGTTTACATTTTCACTCCTCCTGTTCCCTGCCAAGTGCTCCAAGTAGCAGATGCTTTTCTGAAGTCTCCTAGGCCACAATGCAGCCGTTCCTTAGGGATGGCATCTTTAGAAACATCCAGTGTAATAAAGTTCTGGACTGTCATGTGCTTATTGTTATTGATTTTCTAGGTTTCTTATCCCTTTCACACAGATTATTGCCTCATTATAACCTTGTAGTTCAGTGCTCTCAAGAAATAGATGTGGATTTAAAAATGAATGTACGCACCTTAATGAATTGTTCAACTGTTCTTTAAAATTTGTTTCAGTTTTTGTTTTTAAAAACATCTGTGTGATCTGAAACAAGAATATGTGAAGAAAAATAAAGTCAGTACATGGAAGACTTTTATTATAAAGCTTTCAAAGTCCACTTGGCTGAAGTAGGACAGAACTCCCTCTTGGGATAAACTGAATGTTATTTCACAAGGTCTATGCTGACTGCAGCTCTGCTTCTTTATGAGCCAGTCCTCGTCAATCATATTTATTGTTAGCAATCCAAGCTGTGCATGTAGTAAATTAACCTCTTTTGAATCCTCTTCAGCTAATCTTTCACCACTCTATCTCAATGTATAAACTGGGTATTAAGTAATATATATTTTAATTCTCAGGCTGAATCCTTACAAGATGCTGATGTCTTAAATCATACTTCTAACACCATACCGGAAAATACGTGATTTTTGAAAAGTAGTAGTAAACAAGTTTGTTCCAATTTCCCTTTCCGTATCACAGGAAGAGACAGTGACCATCTCTCTTTGGAGAGCACTTTCTTATTGCATTGGCTCCTGAGCACACCAAATGTCCTTTTGGATACCCAGTGGCAATAAAAATGAGCTATTCACCTGCTTGAAAGAGAAGTAAGAAATTGTGCTCTCAAGTAGTGAGTTTCAAAATATTTTGAAAATATTTCTATATATCACAGACCTCATTATTTTTTCTAAGTTCAAGACCCCCTAGGGTGAGTATTCCACCAGATTCCTACCACCCCTCCCATCAGTGAAATAATATTTATGATCAAGCTAAATTCCTACAATAGCACTTGAAACCAAGTCAGTTCTCTCTCTCATGGAAAGCCTTCGCGTTCAACAAGTGTGCAACCGTGTGCCAGCAGCAGCTTTAGTGGAGTTTACCTGCCTAGAATTGGACAAAACTCTAAGTGATTCAAAAATATATATAAACCAGTCATGCCTTGAAAAGGCAAACCTGTAGATAGGCCTGAGCCATCCATAACTGCGAATACGTCCTGACGCTACCTTCTTACCTTGGCTCTGTGTATAAAAATGGGCCAGGAACTTTAAAGTGGAGATTACTTTTAGCTCCCTCACAACCCTCTTTCTCACTGTGTGATTCAGATTTTGCTTCTCTCTGTCTCCATTACTTGCATGGATTAATCTCTAACAAAAAGACTGAAAAACATGAGAAACCTTTCTTTTTATTCTAGTAAATCTGACAAAATTCACCTTCTACCACACCAAGACCAGCTGAGATTGCCTGAAACCACTGAAGGAGCTTTGCCTTTCATCAACACGGCTCTACTCCTGGGAGCTGCTGAAGGAAATGGCACTCCTTAAAAATTGCAAACCTCTTTTCTCATTATCACAGACAGCAAGGCTTGGCTTATAGGAATGAGCTATGACATGAGGTAACCTTACCAATGAAGTACTGCAAGTTTTCCTCATCAGTGAATTTCTCAGTGTTCCTCTATGTATTTCATGATCAAGGTCGTGCCTGTGGGGGGAAGAATAAGCAGAAATGCTGTGGAGCAGCGCACACAGGTGTAAATTAAAATTTAAATTAATTTTAATTAAGTCTGAATAGCATATGCATCTTATTTTTCTAGCAATAGAAGGATGAGCAGGTGAATAGAAACAACTCTTACTTTCCTTTCAGGTACAAAAAACCCCAAGACACATTATGAAACCAGCTAATGGGAGATTCAAACAAAGGGAGTCTGGTGGTCTTTAACAACATAGATTTTTACCTGGGGAGATCCCTCTGGTTTCAGAGCTAGTGTTGAGCTAGAAGGCCTCCAAATCTAGTGCTCCTGTTCTCTGTGCCAGATAACACCAACTTTTAAAGAAAATTCCATTATTAATTATAAGTTCTTTTGAAACCCAAACGCCAATATCAAAGGAGCACTTTCTTCCTATTTTTGTTTCGAAAATATAATTATACATGATATCGATCAATTCCAGTCTCTCGGCAACTGACATTTAATTTCTTTTGTGTCTTTTGCAAAAGCATCAATAGAGCATTCAGCTCTGAGGAGTGTACCTCTTCAGATAGAGACTGTTCTGCAGTTTTGAGCTATATGAGGTATTTTAGACAGCTTGATTTTTAATAAGCACATTTTGCTCAGATTTGGATGAATGAAAGAGCTGTAAAGAAAGACATTTTAGAATGCATGGGAAAATCGTATTTTCATTAATTTGATAAGTTCTTTGAAGGAAGGGAAGATAGTCTGTGACTTTTATATTTTAATTAAAATAAAGAGAGACCAAGAGACCAAGGTCCATCCTCCCTCTTGAGTCTTCTGTCAGCTCTCAAGTTTCATGAGACCAGTCAAGTTAACCCTTTCCCAGAGAGTCAATGACAGCATCTTGAGGATGTCTGCATTCAATCTTTCTGAGTTACTGAAGTGGACAACTGGGGGCAATGATTCACAATGTGCTTGAACTGCAGAGTTTGCATCTCGCAAAAGAGCTTTTCTGTAAGTGTGCCTGAAGTGAAGGTGTTTGGAAAGTGCTCAAGGTAGAGGGGCATAAATGCTGACAATAGACATCTCCCCTAGCAACACCCAAACATTCAGGATTCCTGTTCAGGAAGGTACTGCCTGACCCCACACAGCTTTGCTGTGCAGCAGCACTGCTACTGCCAAACATAAATGAGCACTATGAAAAATGTCTGACACAGGGCTTGTAATTAAACTCTGAAAGCCCAGATTTATTCATAGAAGAAAAACATGCATCAAAGAATGCCAGCTTACAAGGACACCATCTCTGGCTGAGAATGATTGAGCTAAAGTTTGTCCAAGGCAGGAAATGTATTTTGATGCCTCCTGTATCGAAAATGTCATCTATTGAATATCATCTCATGGGTGAATACTATTCAAAGCAGTGCATTGCATACAATATTGAATTAGGACAAACCTTGTTTTTCACTTTCCCATTTTTCATCATAAATGAAGAATATTACAAGGCAAGTATTTATATGGCATTATTATGCCTGAGGCAGGCAGTGATCTCACAGGTCACCACACAAGGCAATAGGGACACCATTCTTCACCAGTGTAATCCGACTTGTGTCCTGGAATAAATTCATGCCCATTTTCTCAGCTATATACAAACTTTATGTACATAAATCAGAAAGTTTCATCATCTCCATGACAGGGAGATTCATGTTACCACTTTTTCTAAAAAGCTGGTAAGCTGAAGAGATGCAGTTTGATCACAATTTTATCTCTGCTTATGTCAGTGAAGAGTATTACATCTGATAAATCAGCTTCAAACAGAGCGAGCCCTCTAATCTTATTTCCTAGTGCAGTGTTTCATACCTACAATCACTCAAACATGTTTTTCTATTTAATTCATTAGCTATTCTATATGCCTGCATAAATGCAGTCATTTTCTCCAAAGCTTGAATCACATCCATTAAAAATCTTCAGTTTTCCATAAACAGTTAGCAGGGATAGGTGAATTTGCAAGAAGCCTTCACAATAATGCTTTGCACAGAACTGGTGACTGACAGCTGCTACATAGAGGAGTATTTTTAGTTGAAAGTCGTGATCAGTGATTTCTGTTTCATAGGTTCTAACAAAAACAAGGAGATTATATGATTAAACAGAGGAACTGTGTGTTTAATTCAAGTATAGGAGAATTTATGCCCTTATTTACAGAAAGCCGGTGTAAAGCAGACAAAACCAAATTCAAAAGGGATCCAGCAAATCCTAGAAATAGAGGTTATTTTGCAGTATAAGTGCATGATTTAAAGTTGAATATAAACCTCCAAGTCTCTTAGTAGTTGCAGATGCAGTTCTAAAGCAATAAAAAAATTATTCTCCAATGCAGGGCTAAATGTAATTTTGGTATATAAATCTCACTCTTGGGGAAATTGCATGTTTTAATTGTTGTTATGCTTGCTTTGGATGAACAGTGGGCAACTGATGTCAAGTTTTGTCTTCATACGACACCAATTAAAAGAGAATGGTTTTGGTGACCTAACAAGAATTACTCCCTTGAGTCAATACACATATTTGCTTATACTGACTGGGGAAAAAAAAGTATTTTAATATAGTAAAGAGAATTTCTGATGCTCTTTCTCTCATTACTAGAAGATATGATGGTGCGAGAGACAATTACTTCCAATGTAATTACTTGTAAACTCTGCTTTTGCAGCATCCTTAGCATTGCAGCATCTGATAGCACACGATTCAGGGGACATGAAGTTAAGTCATCTGAGTGATACTTGGGTAAAAACAGCCTCTTGAAAAGCCATAGTACATTATACAAGCAGTAGAGTCAAGGGATACCTAACCATAAGCAAAGCTGTAACAAGTGGTGTTAAACTGCAGGCTGCCACAAGAGGCTTTCATCATCTACAGGACTTCATTAGGAATTTAGGCACAAGAACAGAAGTTAAGATGCACAGGAGCAGAGACTTGTCTATAGTATGACATCAGACTCTCTCCAAGAGTCAGCCAACAGACCCCATTCAAACCCTTGACTAAAACAGTAAGAGAGTTGTCATCCCACAGGATCAATGTCTTTCACAGGCACCGTCACATCAAAGCCACTGTTGGAGTAGGCTAAAAAAATTCTGCTGTGCACAGTTTAAATCCTTTGAAAGAAGTGATCTGGAGATGCCTGTCTCTGGGAAAATTGTCTTTCGGGAAGTTTTTGGTATGTGAATTCATGTCCTTATAGAATTTTCGTGGTTTTCGTTATGATTTAACTTTACTCTCCAGAAAAACAAAGAGTGATCTGTGTGAACTTTTGGCTTGTTCTTCAGTTATTGGGATTTTGCTTGATCTTTATGCAAAGCGGTAGCTCTTAGATTGGATGCCACTGATGTTGATGTAAGGTCTTAAATTACTTGGATTCAAACCGTGGCTGCTCACATTTTCTGTGTAATTCTAGGCAAGACTTCTAATTCTATATCTCAACTAATAGTCATAGGGCTGGCTCACTGATTTCTGAGGGATTTTCGAGCAGAAGCAGATCTTCGGCTGGTCTTCTTTAAAGCAGTTTCACTGGAGTAAGAACAGTCCTCATCATGTGAGGATATGGTTCTGTGTAATTAACCTTGTGCTGGGACAATGATCAAAATGCCTTCCTTTGAAGGGGCAGTAAGGTATCTCCCAGCAACATATAAATGCATCTAAAATGATTCCAAGTGCATTCACCTATGCTTTTCCTTTTTTTGTTCTTTGTATATGAGTTTGGGAATGTGCTCATGAGTAACTACCCACTAAAATTGCTTTGTACTATTTAACAGTAGAATTCTACTTTGGAAAAAAGCTTTCCTAAATGGAAGTGCTGGCATTTTTCTGATAGCTCTGGTGATGTGGAAATTGGAGCTGTTTTATCCCCTCAGTATTCTAGTTATACAAGAGCTAATTTGTGTGGAAATGAGAGAACTGATAGTCTAGCCAGCTCATTAGGTGCAATTAAAAGAAAACCATCCCTCAGGGTCAATGAAAATCACTACAAGAGAAATAATTATTCATGTTAGAGGGCTGTCTTCCCTTAAGTACAATAATACTGTATTGGTGGGTATTTTTCATACACTTCTTATGGCTCTATATGAAACAGCACTCACTTTCTTGCAAGGATCATTTGAAGTTGGCCCTCTGTCTTTTCTTTTTGGTAGAAGTTAACTGCCCCAGATTGGAAAACTACATTTAGAAAGTTGATTTTCCAATGTCACTTATGTAGTTTGGTAATTCAAGATTTTTATTAAACTTTTCTTTTTAATGTAAATTTATGTTACAGAAAATGGAACATTACAGAGTGTAGTATAATAGCTGGGTGAATTTAATGACTGAGTATACTTACTCAAAGATAAAATTTTGCAGTATAGATTGTATTACAAAATATCTAATGTAATGATTGTAGAAATCATTCATCTGAAATGATTCTTCAAAACAAAATTGTGGAAGCTATGCTGAGATCAATTATATTGAGGCTTTCTTGTCTTCCAGCACAGGAGTATTTGGGAGCGGTGCATGTTTCTGTGTATGCAGATCAATCTGCTCCATCCATCCTTGAAACTCCAATGTGTGCCCCAAGGGGCTACTTATTTCTCCATTTTCTCAGATATTTAAAAACACAACACTGCTGCATTTTCATCATTACACTCAATATTGAGTTGTTTGTTATGATGTGCTATCAAGTGTTGATATTCTATCAGTTTCTACCAAATGGACTGCAGCTTTTTCTTCAGGGAGACCCTTTAGAATTTAGCAGATCTCAGCATTGTAAAACATTGCTAATGTTCATCTTAAATGTTTCATTTGTTCTCTTTCACCCTACGTCATCAAAATTGTCTTCTTGGACCTTTGTCAGTGATGTCCAGAGATCTTTAGAAAATAACTCCCAGAGATCTTTAGAAAAAAAAACCCCAACTTTTTCTCTTTTTTTTAATCATAGAAGATGATAATATTCTTTTATTATTAAACATAATAATAAAGAGCATGATTCTAATTTAAAAGTCTCCCCTCTTTCATGTTGCAATGCAGTATTTCACAGAAAAATGATAGGTAACTTTGAAGAACTGAAAATAATTGCTGTGATACATTAAATACTTCTGTATAATTACTATCTGAAAGCTACAAGCAAACCTACTTGATCAGTTTCTTCTTTGCAATTAAAGACTGACACTTTCCAGAACATCAAGATGACTCAATTTGTTGTGTAATAAAGAAAAACATTTGTAAATGACAGATTTAATTTTTTTCCTATTGATCAAGGTTGCAATTACTAGATCAATTAACTTTTTGATCTCCATTAGGGTGCAAGTGAAATCTAAAAAAGGTTAAAATGACAGGGAGTTTTTTTTTTTGCAATAAAATGGATTAGCAGTAGTTGTCAGGAAGTTTAGCAGTGAATCATGGTCTGATGCACAGACAGAAATCATTCTGTCCTTCCAAAATGTATACATGCCAAGTGCAGGAAATAGTATCTCAAGACATTATGTTATCATTTTTAGTGTTCTTCTATTAAAACTGAACCAGTCGGTCTTTGAATTCTTAACTTTTTATTCAGGTAAATCAGTTAACAGAATTTTACACAACTGGTGTATGGTCACATTTGACCTTAGTTTGCACTCATCAGTATCACTGTGCAAAAGCTAAGTTCTATGCTTAGTATTTTATAAGTCCAAATGTGTATGGTGCACAGGTGCTACGTAAGTTTACAATAGATTTATCTAAATATGTAGCTTTCAAGGAGCAGTGTAATGAAAACTGGAATGCTTTGCCCTACATTGTCCAAGGTAAAGTGATTTGAATTCAATATTCTACTTCTGCTTGTGAGCATGAGGTTTAGTTCCACTGACTCTTGTTATCACAGATTTTCTCCTTCCATTCCTAACTGAGGGTTATCATGGAAACACTGAAACTAAAAAATGTGAAAAAAGACCTTCAGACATAAATAGGAATTATGCCAAGAATGTCGATTAGCATAATTATCTTAAGTAGCTCTAAATCAGTGATTTTCAGAATGAGGAAGAAACATCACTTACATTGGATTTATAGATTAAAAGCAACAATATTAACCACCTTTCTCCATGCCATGATGCCCAGCAAGACTGTCCATTATTGTTAACCTATGTTTTCGAACACTAAACATTAAACTAATAGGATGTGGGGAGACAAGAAGAGAACTAACTATACAGATTCTTTTTGAAGATCTAGAGAAAAAAAGGAGCCAATCACGATAAAAATGATACAAACCTTATATGACCTTATGAGTGACTCAACCTTCTATTACCTCCTAGCACCTGGGGGAATTTTCTAGTCAGAATCCCTGAAAAATAAAAATGTCTGTCTGATTATCACATATAACTCCTTTGGAAATATAATGGTGGCAATTTTTCAGATACCTTGATCATTGTTTTTATACCTTATCTACATCTCAGATGAAACTCATGGTGAAACTAACAAAATTTGGCACTTCTTGATAAGGTTATTTAAAAGTTTGAGATAGAAAATGAGGACTACAATATTCTAATACAAGTATAGAATGTATCTAGAAAAGCAAAATAGTTGTTGAGACAGGAAGGTGGGTCAGTGAACTCATTTGGCTTTTAAAGTGTTTCTCTAAAATTCAGGTTTTTTTATTTGTAACCAAATTCAGTTCATGTCACAGATACAAACCCAACATTTCGGCCCAAGAATAAATCAGTTGGGAGCAAAACAGATGACTGAGACAAATGAGAGGGAAAATTGAAATTCATTTAAATGATTTTTTTTCTCTAAAAAATTATTACAGTACTAAAATGTAACTGGAAGCTTTATAGCTTTAAGACCTCAGTCTACATCACATTAAGAGACTTTGTATCTTAAATAAATGAGAATGAGAAAGAGGAGAAAAAGATGGGTAAACAGCAGCGATAAAACTGAAAGCAATTTAGCTACAATAATTCAATAAATTAGTGGTAAAATGGGAGATACAGATCTCACAATCACTAATGAGCCATTCGTTAAACCAAACTCTATTTCAATTTTTTTTTTAAGTGAAACTCTAACCTGAGCTATTTGTTGCTGTCAAGCATGTGCCTGTGTTCATTTCTGACATTATTTTGGTTAAGCTGCCTCAGCTTTATCTGTAAGTAGTTTCTGAAATAAATGCCATGCTTCGCAAATAGAGATACTCAAAGAAATGAAAATACACATTCCTTGAGCTGCTGGTGCTGGTAGACAAAGGAGTGGGGGAGAGGACAATATAATGTGTAAAGTCTTTGAATTGAAATTACTTCCTAATTGCTTAAATCTTTCTGGAAACAGTCCCATGTATGAAAGAAATCAGTTATAATCAAAATGCTAAGAAATGGTTTCTATAGACAAAAAAAAATATTTTTTTTAGTAACTAGGATGCTAAAATGTAAAATTCCTTAGTATCTACTGTCTAGCTACTTTGCCCTCTGTGTAACTGTTTCTGTACTGCTAAGCTTTGCATATTTCAGTGAGGTAACAATGTGAAACAAACAGTACAGCAATAGCAGTAAGAGCATTTTGTATTTCTATGATATTCTGTATCTTTTTGTTCTGTGATATTTTGTGGTTTTGGGGTTAAACTGCAACAAGGCATTATCATAACTACCATATTAAAATGTTTTCAAGTCTTTGGTTCTCAAGAGATGAATGAACCAGTTTCAGGAAAACGCTGATATAAACCAAGGAAAATTCATATGGAAAGTAGTGCTGAAGGCTCAGCATATGTCTTTGACAAAGGGTGTTTTAATTTGGTACAGTGTGTGTTACCTCTACTTAGAGAAATTTATTGCCCTCAGGTAATGAGAGCTCCTTGGGAGAGCAAGTTTAGTAATTGAGGCATAAAAGATTACAGCAAGAAAAAAACAAACCCTGTTACATTTTGTTTTCTTTGTGACTTCCAAGTGACTGCCTCAACAGTAACTGCTTTTTCCTTTCCTAATCTGAAATAGTTTCTCAAAGATAAATCATACTAATCTTCATATAACCATTCCTTCCATCCGCTTCAAAACCACTGAAGATGCTTTGCTCACATTTGTACTCGATTCATGTTTTTGCATAGCAATGAATAATATGAAATCCTTGGTGATGTGGAGAAACTGGAGCTAAAGGTGCAGCAGAGAGCTGAGGCTTTTAGGTCTGTTCCCAAAAAAAAACCCTGGCATTTGCGAATCTGTGGAATCATCTTGTATTGGAAATATGCAGTCACATGGCAAATGGTGGTCTATAAATGGATGATTTTTCCAGTTTCAACATAATAAAGGTAAAAGAGTGAGTGGCTTGAGGGAGGAGCTGTTGGTGCACAATCAGAGTTTTCAACTATGTGGTTTTTGTCAAGATACTAAAATGGGTGTCCTACAGATGCTCATTAAAGAAGAACTCTTTCGATTGAATTTTGCAAAAATATGGATACTTGAGAAGAAACTGTTTTAAAAGGGGAAAAGGTTGTGTTTTGTTGTTTTATTCTCATCTGATAGTATCAGTCATGTCTTCTTGAAATAGGCTCTGCATGTAAACAAGTATTTGGTAAATTCTAGTGTTTTGCTCACATTGATTGAAAAAAAGTCCATAATTTATACTCTGACTGGCTATTTCTTCTCTGTATGAAGTAGGGGGCTGTAGGTACTTAAGGTGCAGGAGATATTGTCCTGCCAGTTTTGAAGGATTTATCCCCCCTGGACGGCACTTATTTTGACCTCTGTCCATGAAAAAAATTGCCAACACTTTGGGAAGAGTTTGAATCTAGAAACTATTCTATCTCTGAACCAGATGATAGAATAGTTTGTAGTGGTGTCACAAGGTGAAAAATTTAGAGGTTTTGAGGTTGTTTATGTAGTAAATAGATAAAAGCTAAAAATGCCAAGATGGAGAACAGTTGTTGTTCTCCAAGGCTTCTTGTTCTTCTTCTATACCTCCATGTCTTGCGGCAAAAGTGATTTAGAGTGATTGGATGAAAAATTCCGCAGTTCCTGTCCACGCAAGAGCTGGGTTTAATGGGTATTAGCAAAAAAGTGAAAATATGTTTCATTTCAAACTTCTATTAGGTCATTTACCTTTAAAAGAGCCAAAAATTTGCGATAAGCTCTCTTTCGGCGCCCATCTTTTGAACTCTCTGCAGGGTGCTGTGTCCAGCACTCTGTTTCTCTAATAATGCTAGTTAAAACAACTATCTAAAGCAATCAACAAAAGGCCTCCTCTCGTCTTTTCAAAGTCCTGGCCAGGACTCCCGGGCCTCCCTCTCTGTGTGGGAGTCCCACATTGGACCATTTTAATTTTGAATCTGTTCACTGGAGGTGAATCTGCTTTTGCTACCTATCCCATAAGAAAAACATTCTGAAGTTATGTTTTCTTCTATTCATTATGGATAGCAAATTAAGAAACAGGTAACTATATATTATTTATAAATATTGGTTTTGTACCAGGGTTTCACTGTGTAGGACATAATTCTGCTTGCTTCCTGCCTTTAATTTGGTTATATTCTTTGTCTTGTTATCAAAACAGTTAAATTGTAATTGGAGAAGAGTCCCAGAAACTGCGAGCTCTGTTGAAGAGAATTTGCTGTGCTTTGATACAACAAGGAGTGTAATACAACAAGCAGTAACAAGCAGTGCTTGACCTGTCTATACTAGCACAAGCTGGGGAACAAAGCGGTAGGAAAAACCACAAATTATTGACCTTTTTCCTGTCCTTTTTTCTTTTCTACTTCTCTATGTGTTGATCTACTCACGGAGAGATGTTCTGTTACTGCTGTATTGAAGGCAAATTACTTTAAAAAGTGAAACTCTCTAGTTCGAGCCAATGTTTTCCTTTTTTTGTTTTCAGTTTGTCATTGCCAACAAAGATGGGGAGCAAGTGGTTGTGGCAATGGAAACCACTGCAATATCGATTGTTCCTCCTGTGCCAGGATCAGTGACTGCTGGTACATCAAGAAGCCCCTAAAGATATTTGCTCTGGAAAGAGGTTAACAGTGAGAAAATATTAAGGTGAACTTTAGGCAGTGAAGACATTACTGAAAACCCTAAAATTAGCCTCAGTAGAACTGAAGCCATCTTCTGACTTAATCTGTTTCTGTAGTTCGTTTTCACAAACCTTTTCCCAATAACACACTTCACTTCTCTTCCCCCACTTCCAATTTTAGTTCTGGTATAGAACACAGATGTGTGCTCTAATAAAGAGACAAAATTGATGCATAGATATATTTCCTTTCTTATGTAACCTGGCTCTCATGTAGTGCTTCTTGTTACTCACCTGATCTTTTTTTTACTCCACCCACTTTTCATTCCATGTCGCTGTGAGCACTTCTAGTTGTATATAAGCTGGACGGAATTTAATACACAATAAAGTATTTTGCGTTTATTAAAAGTATTTCAACCAATACTCAATCAGTTGAGATTTTCAAGGTTAGGAGCAGTTGAGCAAAAAGTCTTTATGCTACATACTGGGATAGGAGCAGGAGGTGCCCTTGAGAATTTACAACATGATTTCATGGAAGATTAGGAAAAGTCTCTCTCTTAGGGAAGCCATGGAATCTGAATTCATCATATCGTCTATAAATTTAATGCAGATATAACAGTCTCCATGTTATTAATATCATTTTCCTTAATAGAATATTTAATTTAGTTATACAAATAATACAGTACAAAATTAGAAAATTTAAACTGTCTTCATTGTATCAAAAAGAAACTAAAATTCAGACAGTGTCTGTCTTAACCTACACAACACACTTATGGTCTCAGTTAATAAGCCTGTGATGTCATCCTGAGTACCAGAATAATGATTCACTCACTGCATTATCATGAAAGAAAAAGTAATGATTAATTTTCTTGGCTTTTTTTTTTTAAAGTAAACAACAGCAGTTTTCCATTACGAAAAAAGAGGACCTTTCCATCGATCATGAATTATGGTCGTTGGAGAGGGCTTTAAAAGATCATTCTTATCTTCTAGTGGATTCTTATCTTCTAGTATCTCCTTGTGGAAAGTGAGACGGCTACTGCTGTCTTCAGGCAGCATAAATGCAGGTTTACTTCAACGTAGGCAGAATTTGGGGTTACACCAGATAAACAATTTTGCACAAATTTGAGTTACCCATTTGTCCTTGTTTAAAATTATTCACTTCACTTCGAATAGCTATTCAGTATCTCATAATCACTCTAGAAAATGAATTGTTCACAGTGTTTTTTCCCTCCAAATAAACTCAAAGCTGTATCAATTTGTACTCATACTTCTCTGCTACTGTCAGAAAGTTACTTCAGCATTTCAAGTTATACCAGCATTACAGTATTTAAAAAGTTATTTAAAAGATGTACTCTAATAGACTGTCATTCAATCTTTGATTAAAACTCTACAGAAGATACTTTTTAAATGAGCTCACTGGTGCACAACCAACTTTTAATGCAAATGTTCCTAAGCTCTGTCACCATCAGCTGCTCCTAGTTCCACATTATCTCAAAGGGTCTTATACAGAACCAAGAAACATCTCAGAATCAGCAGTTACTGGCTGGCAGAGCAAAAGAGATGACTAAATTGGCATTGGTTAAGCTGGACAATAAATAGATCACTTTTATTGCACTCACTTCACGCTCATCTTCACTTACTAGACATGTCAAGTAACAAGATACATAAATCTACCTTAGTCCTTTTAACAAGGCTTTAATTTCCTACAGAGAACAGTGTGAGATAGATTATTTCCTGTGTGTGCACCCTGTGTGTTCATACAGGATGTGTGATCCTATCTGTTCTACAACAACCCTGATATTCCCTTGTTTGACCTTCTACAGGCCAGCTAAAAGGGTAGATTTACTGGGCATCAGAGGTTGCCCAGGCAAGACCAGTGCCTTCTCTGGGGGTTGCTTCAGTAAGAGCCAGTAAGGACTGGTCAGCTGGTGGGATGAGCCCTTAGGAAGCGGCCTCCTTCAACCTGAGCATTACCTAATAAATTCAAGAAAAATGGAAGGGTTAAAAATCGAGCAATTAGTGAAGCAATTGTGCATCTCAAGAACTCATGCTATCAAAAAAGTAATTTCTGGGGAGATGACTTAGTGAATAATTCTGTAACAGCTGTAATTTCATCCTTCATACAGATAGTCTAATTCTACAGGAGAGTAATAACAATTAAAGGATTATCAATAGCTCCTATGAAATGAACCGGACAAAAATGAGGAGTACTGTGAAAACAGGATGGTTCTCCCTCTCCATCATCTTCACCGACAGAGGAGTTCTATTCATTAAAAATGCCACTCTATAATCTTTTAGTATTATTTTCATTGCTGTTTCAAAACATGATATGAAAATAGACAGTTCTATCTCTTCCCTCTTGTAGATTGTATTTATCACAAAATTAGATGGTCTTGTTTTAATAGCATATGCCAAGTAATTTTGTAATAACATTAACTCGTCTTTCTCCCACTGAAATATATGGATGGCACAAGCATTCTCTTCAAAGAGATTACATTCTCAGAGTAAAAGCAGTAATACTGAAACATACTGAGAATGAATATGAAAGAGATCATTTATATTTATTATTCTTCATGTGAAATTAAAACTAGCAAACACAGCAAAAGGAGCCAGCTTGGTGTCAGTTCCATGTAATTAGGAAATGCTTGGTGAATGAATAAAGATACAAACATAGTTATTTCCATTATACTCTGATCAAACTCTTCTGATGGTGAGCTCTGCGCATATAAAAGAGGATAAATACATTAAAAATGTGTTTTATCCTCAGTCATTTCCATATGGCATTATTAGTGATTTATTAGTAAATAGCCCTTACATTTTAGTTCCAGTCTGGGTCCCATGGCAGCATTCTTTTGCCTTTATTTCTACAGTAGTATTTCTACAGAGATATTGGCATTAAGGCACATTTCATTAGCATGGATCTACACAGATTTTTTAGATTTGGAATAATGTGTGGGCTGATTGAGTTTAGTGGCTTTTTAACAGTTTGGTTCTGTGGTATGTCTTCTATCTAATGGAAACAAAATGACTGTTATGCTTCAGCTCAAAATGCGGGAGGCTGATAATCTTTCGTGGTTGTAATACCATTTAGGGATTTGTTAGATACCTCTCAAGATACCCACCAGTTTTTAAGAAGCAGAATGTTAAGACTATGGAATCAAACTTGAAATAGAAGAAAGGAAAGTGTTGGCAACTCCCTTGCTACTGCAGATATCATTACTAGTCTTCCCTGCATTTCTTTGTAGATGTTTAAAAAACACAGGAGAAATACCCTCAAATTAAACAGGAGGCTTACGCTGGGTGTAAACTCAGGTTGGTAATATAATTTTCAGTAACCTGCTGGCCAGACTGAAAATAATTACATTATGCCACTGGTTTCCATCAGGAAAACAGAGTGAGCACACACTGAGTAAGATTTTATAAAGAAAATAAATTAGTAAAGCTCTTAGGACTCAAATGCATACTTTGCATGTACAAAAATAACCTGGATTTTTTCTTTGTTTATTCATATGTTCATACATTATTTAATACTGGGACTAACAAGAATTGATGAATCTTGTCATGCTTTTCAGAGCCTGAGTTATGGAAAGTGACACGACTGAGAGTTCTGCTTGTTTTATGTGGCCTACAGGCTTTATGAAGAATGCCATAATATATTTTACTCACATCTCTATAATATGGCTGTAAACAAATACTAGTTATGAATGTGGTCCCTGTGAGGAGAATTTGTATGGAGTCTGTGCGTGAAGGATTATTGATTCTTGCTAGAGTTGGAAGTGAGTAGCAAGTATGGTAAATAAATCAGGAATCCATTATACCAGTGCATTACTGCCAGAAACACTTGCTTGAATTTTTTTTTGTTTGTTTTTTTGAACATATGATTATAGCCATCAAGATATTTGTCTTATTGCTTATGCAGTGCTTTCCACTCCTTTACCCTTGGGAACAGCTGCAGAGCCCCCAGAGCAGGACTTCATCTTCTGACCAGGAACAACGTAGAGAACAGAGGTCTGCGACCCCGAGAAAACTTTGTAGGGGTGGGGAAGTGGTGGTACCAGAAGGAAAAACAAGAATTAATTCCTTCCGTCATTCCCGAGTCTTCCTTCTGTCCTGCTCATTAAAGCAGCCAAAACCAAAGCACAAAAAGGAGGCATCTCTCACCTTTTCTAACATAACTGTTCACATTGCTCTGTCCTTCAAAG
The DNA here is from genome assembly GCA_013398055.1 of Ifrita kowaldi. Classification (NCBI taxonomy): domain Eukaryota; kingdom Metazoa; phylum Chordata; class Aves; order Passeriformes; family Cinclosomatidae; genus Ifrita; species Ifrita kowaldi. The sequence goes on from VZRS01009360.1 coordinate 129,652, forward strand.
GGCTTCTCATGTCCTGAGGAGCCCTTGTTCTCCATTCTCCATTTTTGCTCTGTTTTCTCAAAAATTTTGTCTCAGTCTCAGTCCCATATTTGTTCTTGTGCTGTAAGGATACAAAACAATAAAAAGGTTTAAGTTGGGAGCTTAAGACTTTCCTTCTCAATTTTTTAGGAATTATTGCTTTTCTAAGTGTAATTCGAAACTCTTGTTCCCAGGCAGTCTTGAAAAGTCTGTGAAGATTGTTTTCTTTCCTTGATGCAGCGTTATTTTTTTCCAACCTGTCTCAAACCATGTGGTATAGCCCTTGATTCAGCTCTAACAAATTTTTCTTAGCACCCAGAGCAACTGTCAGCAGTAGTCAAGAAAGCTGCTTTGGCATTTCCTACTGGAATCTTTATCCTGTCTCCTGCTTCATACACTTACCAGCTTGGACCTACCTCCTCACACACTAACTTTTATCTTTTTTCAGCTTTATAGTAAAGATTTTCCTCAGCTCTTTGCTCCTGCTCAAACTGCTCCGCCTTCAAAAGGCTGCCTGTTCCATGCTACTTCTTCACCCAAAGGATTTGTTGGATTTCTCACCTAATTCTTCAGCCCTTTTTGCCCAGTGAATCAGCTGGCATGTTCTTTTTATCTATTATGTACCAGCTCTCACCCAAATGCTTTTGCGGATAGCTCAGCATTTCCTGCCCAAATGCAGTAGTACCACCTCAGTTCCTCCTGCTCGAACCATTCTGCTCACTGCAAACTCTTCTGGATGCTGCTGAGGAAACCCAAACCCTTCAGCTCTTCTCACTGACACACCTCAGTGCCTAACCCAAACTCTGCTTCCTGAGGTAAACCACAGCTTCCCACCAAAATCTTCTCGCTAACCTGAAAATATTTCTATTTGTGAACACGGAAATAAAGCCTTTGTTGAAGGCCAAAGAACCCGTGAGTGTTATCTTTTTTGCAGACGGGACAAGAGGATGTGGGTAAAAACAGAGAAGGGAGTGAGCAAGGCAAGTGTCTCCTGTCATCTCCAATATTTTGGGGATCATCCTGCAAGGGCAGGAGAAATAATCAAGCCCAGGGGCACTCTTAAAAATGGAGGAAGCAATAAGTGCTAAAGGGATTTTCAATATGTAGTTCAAGAACTGGATAAAATTAATTCTACTGAATGGTATTTAACTACGTCTGGAATACTCCTCCACCAAACTGCTTCTAATCAGAGCTGGCCTGTATCAGAATGTGCTTCAAACACTATGGAAAACCAGAGCACGTTGTGGGAATATCACCTACGTAGTGGAGCCAAACTGACTGCAACTATGAACGTAACGAGATGTTATTAGAGCTCTAAGAAACGTGTGAAATCCAATCACTAAGCACTTGTATCATTAACACCAGTTATTCATCAGCCAGCGGAGGGCTGCAGTCCCCTGTGCTAAGTGGTGTCACCCGAGACGTGCTTGCCGGAGCAGCTTGTGTTGGGGCATGGTCAGGGGCACAGGGTGTGCTGATTGCTGTGTTGATAGTCTTGTCAGGTGAGCTAATTATGGCTCGGACACTCAGGTGAAAGCAGTAACATCAGGATAAGTAACACTGAGCCACATCAAGAGCAGGGTGGCTGCTTTTGTAGTCTTTGTTCTCTTATTCTGTGTAAAACCTCTATTCCACAGGTTTCAAACCAGTTTTATTCTGATATTTGAAACCCTGATTCTTTGAAAAGTAACCCTTAATCCCTTGAGAAAGAGGCCTCTGCCTTGCCTTTTTTTCTTCTTTTTTTTCCCCCCATATCCCAACGTTTGGTCCCAGCGATTTGAGCATTAAACCTTACGGGCAAGGCAGTGCCGCCGTAACCGGGGGTGAGGGCTGCGGATCCGCAGGCACTCTTGTCTCCCTCGGGAACGGGATTTGCCCCATCCTTCTTCTCCGGAGAAGGCAGGACAGTGCTGGGCGGTTCGGAGCCGGGGATGCTCTCCCGGCCCGGGCTGATTACAGGAATTAATTGCAGATGAGCGGCGCGCGGTGTTCATGAGGCGAGAGGGGCTGGGGCGCGCTTCTCCCCAGTCCTACAGCCGGTTCCGAACAGGGGTTCTGTGGGATCTGCTGCGCTTAACTGCTGAGAAAAAGGTTTGGTTTGTGTCCTTAGTGGGGGTATGGGTATTTTCTCCGTTTGCTGGTTTGTTTTTCTTAGTTTAATTCAAGAATGAGAGTGGCTGGAAGTCCAGCAGTCCCTCTTCCAGGTGAGCACAGTTCTGTGGAAGGAGCAGGGCCAAAGAGTGATTTACCAATATCGCCATCAACCTTTCACTAAGCACGTGGAAAAACTAATAGCTTACTCTCATGCTGAGTCTGTCTTTATTTGTTGTCTTTGCCCAGTGCTGCTCATTGCTCAACACGTGCCCGTGGAGAAGCTCCTGGAACGGCCACAACCAATGGAAAAAGCCCATGGAAACTGCAGGAACTGGATGTGCCATGCCCGTTTTCAAGTCAGGTTTGCATGGAAATAAGGCTTTCTGTAATACTGGAAATCCTGGGTGCAACTTACACTGCCTTTTTTCACTGTGACAGACTCTGCTAACTGTGTTCAGCGGCCCAGCTGATGAGGATAGTAACTAATGAATTTCTTGAATAATTTGGAGTTGTAGCATCTGCTGCATCCTGATAGGAGAGAAAGCAGTACTGTGTGTGGTTGGGAATAAGTTATTAATGAAGCGATTACAGAAACAATGTTTTTGTTCTGCTTTGTACCTCATGAAAGCTGTTAGCTTCTCTGAGGCAGAAGGAGGAGGAAAGGGATGTTCTCATTAGTAGCTGCCAGCATCCCAAAGTGCTCTTTGGGTATTGCAAAGCAGAACAGTATGAATTGCAGCAGAGATAAGGGATGGTGGAAGTCATACAAGTTTGCTCTGTGCTTCTCTAGATATCATCACAGTGTGTTATGAATAAATCAGAGTAGCAGCATCTGTTTGCCACATAGGTAAACTGCTAAGTAAACTCTTTGAAGGTAAGAAAAATACGCTTCTGTTTTGAGTATGAGAACACCTTTTTGTCTAGGTGTCGATATAATAAAAGGAAGAAAAATAAACAATAACCCACATGAATATTTGAACAGTTTAACAGCTTTAAATAGGCTTTTGGGAGCATTTCAAGTAAATAAAGTAACTTTTGTGTCCATAAACACAATGTTACAACAGTCTGACCTCAGCCTGGTCAATGGGAAATGACAGAATGAATGAAAATTTCAGTTACACTATCAGATGCAATATAAGGGGCAGTTTTATTCTCTACCTAGTCCTGAAAGACTAGATGTGACTGCTGAGTGTGTTTAGCAGAACTGTGCCTCGGAAGTGGTTAATTATTATAATAGAGCAAAGCATTTATTATTTTCCAAGAGTGGAAGTAAAACCATTATTAAAATATCGATGAGACAGTGTGTTTAAGGCTCAGGATTTTCTTTCCTGTGGCACTAGCACTTCCCAAGGCAATCCATGCAACTCCCATTCCCTCCAGGCTGGCCTGTGAAAGCCACTGCTGCTCAAACTTTCTCTTGTTCTTTGTGGCTACTGAAGATCAAATGGTTAGATAATGACAGATTATCTTAGCAGAGTTCTCATAAATTGCGCTGGACAAAGTTGTTAAAGGACAATTGTTGTATAGTGGTTGCTGCTTTGTCTTTACCTATTTTTCTCCTACTATAAAAATACATACTAATTGATAAACATTGACTCAATTGCTTCTGACCAGCCCTGAGGCCTGAGTATATGGACTGATCCTTTCTTTTGCTCTCCATTTATGGAATCTTATTCAGTTAGGACTATAGTGCTTTGCAAAATTAGGCACTAAATTTGGCCAGACTGACTAAAACATGGATTTATAGAGTAGAAAGAAAAAATGTATGGTTTTTCAGCAGCTCTTATCTGGCTCCATTTTTTGTCTTGCTTATATTTGGCTTTTTTTTGTGACAGTAACCTTTTCAAGGCTTTTCAGAGAAAGAGCACATGAGCAGTGGAAAGAGTTATTTGTTCACCAGCAGTGTGAGCCATAACTTCATTCAAGAGAAATAGCTGTGTTACAGTTGGCGAGCAGAATTTTATGCATATTTTAAGATATTGCCATGATAGACTAAAATTGAAATAGTGTAATTAGTTTTCTTCTGTGCTGTGCTGCCTTGCTGTTAACAGGCATGATTGTGGACAGCAAGTTTGTTTCAGAAGAGTTCAAACTTCTGTCTGAGATTAACACATTGGATAGAAGTAAAACCCTTCCAGGTCGTAACTTAATGAATAAATTCCATTTTTAGATTTGGTAAAATTGTTCTGTAGTGAACAGTAGCTATTTTGTCACGTAGTGACTCAGTAGAATGGTTTAAGAGGATTCATTTTCAAGCAGCCCATCCTAGAAATGTGGCCTCTTTTTCTTGCAGTCAGTTTGGTGCTCCCCTACCTGAGTAATGAGAGTTCAACTCCCATGCCATGAAAAACATCATGAGCCAATGTGAACTTGGAAAGAAAATGGCACAACATTTATATCTCTTAGTTAATATACTTTTAAAAAATAAATACCCAGTGGTTATGTCATGTTCAGAGAGCTATTTGTAACAGCTGATAGAGATTCCTTGACTGAGCAGCTGATGTCTATAAACAGCCTGTGTGTAGGTAGGGTTGCAGGGGGGCTGCTGAGTATGACTTACGTTTTTTGTTGCTGATCATAGTCATGTAGTGACTCTGGAGTATGGGGGTGTGCAGAAAAGGTAGGTGAGAGTTCCATGATATTTCTGAAAACAATAAGCAGACAAAAAGCTCCAAAAAACACAGAGGTGTAGTTACTGTGCTAGAGGGAACAAGAAGGTGAGAAAGGCATGTTTGCTGGTCATTTTCAGCTGCAATTGTATTTAAAACACAAGTGGGTTTTTTTAAAGATTTTTATAGTGGCAGATGAGGTCTAGCAAATTTGAGAATTAGGTGTTAACTAAAGGTGAATGGAGAATTTAGGTGTGCTGTGAAATAAGGAAACTGAAAGTGATGCTGCTGGAGCCAAGACAGTGCAGCAACTCACGGTCAGCAAAACGGGAGAGAGTCCCTATTCCTTCCTCCCCTGCCTCACACATCCACTGGGTACATGATTCCCTCCCTTTTCTCTGCACAAGCTTGCTGATTATCTTTACTGAGCATCAGTGAGTTGAGTGACAAGGACTGCAGCGTGCATGCGATGGTTGGAAATAACAGGACAAAGCAGGGTGTAGGAGGCTGGGAAATGTAGGAGGACGTCCGCCTTTTGGAGGCAGGGAGTTTTTAGACTGTGATAAGCATTTGAGCTGTGAAATGCAGCATCCCCTCAAGAAAATATGTATTGCATTGTTAGGAGGAGGAAAAGGCAGGTTGTTCCCCAAGGGCAGAGGAATCAGGCACAATAAAGTGGGCGAGGGAAGTGACAGTCCCACAGCACGAGGGAAGGCAAGCAGGGCAGTCATAATGGCAGCCAGGGCCAGCCAGGAGCCTGGATCATCAGAAAAGTGCGGTCATGAGTCAGGTTCAAGGTCAAGCTGGGATGTCAAGTCAGCAAAATATGGCCGTGATCAGGTCTGGAGAATAACCAGGGTCAGAAACAGCCCCATGCTGGCCTGGCATGTTGCATGGTGATGAGCTGGGTCTGAGGTCAAGAGAAATCTGTGTTTGGGCTGGGATCAGTGGCTGGACACAGGCACGGCTGCTGCAGTGCTGCTCAGGTGGGGCCAGGGGTGAGAGCTTCAGCTTAAATGCATCTCCCAAGGGAGAGGCACAACCCTCCTTGAGGCTCCTGCCTTCGGTACAGAGACCCAAGCATGAAAACGTGCTGGTTTCCCAGCCCAGATATGTAGCTGGCCCTGAGACCAGCTGTCAATAGAGCTGTGATCTTGACTTGGATTTTGGCAATACAAGCTAGGCAAGACTTAAACTCTAGGTTCAGTTCTATCCCTAGCATACGGAAGGAATAATAACTTACCTCAATTCCTGCCAGTAGCAAGCAGGTTCAGGGGACATAAAAAACCAAAGTAGTGAATGAAATATCCTGTCTGATCTGTCTGCAGTGAGAATTCAACAAATAAGATCACTGGTTCTTTTATAACAGGAAAAACAACAAGAGTTTAGATAAAGCTTCAACTTCAGTGCTGATGGCTCAAATCTAGTTGCAGTTACTGTCTTGTTTCCCCTCAGTTTCTCAGATGAATGGCTACATATGTGCCAGATGTTTTCTTTTTCCACCCTGAATGTATCTGGATGTACACAATGCAGTCCCCTGTCAGAGGCAGGGTACACAGAATGGGCCAAATGAGGAGTTTTGGCATCTCACTTTTTAGGGTGGCTTTGGAATGTAGCTGCCAGCTTGGAGTTGGCTTACTGCTAAACTGATGAAACACATTATTGAGCCAGGTTTCCAGCCTGGCATGGGACGATTTGGGTTGGAAGACAAAGATCACACAGTGCCCACTCCCCTGCCAAGAGGACCTTTTAGCCCATGTGGGTAGGTATGACCAGACCACCACCAGGTCATTCTGATTAGTGTACTAAACCTTCAGGTGGAGCAACCTTGAAATATGCTTATTGTAAAATGAACCTGTCAAGTTCAGCTGAAACTCTGAGTCAGCAGGGTTTTAAATTTACTTTTTTTTTTGAATACTTTTATCTCAGATTTTCTGATTCTAGTGATAATATTGAGCTACAATCTCAACACAAACATATCATGCCTGCATTTGGATGCATTGCTGTCTGCCTATGGAGTGATTGATCAGAGTCATAGCATTCATTAGCACTATGCCTGTACTACTTAAGTTCTGAAGTCCTTTCCCTAACAACTTGGATTAATCAAAACGTTGCCAAATAATGCTCCCTTATCTAATCTAACAACTTGTTCATGTTAGTTTAAATACTCCCTGTGTAATCAAACTACTTAATAGAGGTATAACTAAGTTTAATTTTATACATTAACCACAATGTGTCTGATTTGTGCTGTCTACCTTTTCCTGGGGGAGATTAAAACTGTTCTAATTCCAAGGAATTTCACTTTTTTGCGACTTCTTTAAGCAACATAAATCAGTTCCATAAACCTAGAAGTAAGTCTAAAAGTTTGCCAAAGATCAGAAAATAGATGGTAAATTTCTCTTGTTTTTCCCAAGAATTAGTTTTCTCTACCACTACCAATTTGTAATGCAATTTTTCCTACTAAAATATGTGACACAAGTTCAGGAACACATTAGGAAGCAAAATTGAAGACTAACAGTGCCCTGTAATCCAAAAAGAGCTCTGAGGAGGGGAGGACAAATATAGGTGAAGATTTTCCAAAGGAAATAACTGAGTTCTTCATCCTGTGCAGGCTCACAATTTTTTTCAGTGAGATGGCCTTGACAAAATTAATATTTGTTTTTGTTTTCATTTCAAAACTAGATCTGAAGATGATCTCCTTGTATGTCTAGAGGAAGAGTCTGCCTTAGCTGTGAAGCAGCAGCATGGTCTCTGTGGATTTCATATCCCATTTTAAACCTGTCTGTGTATGCTGCACTGCCTTACTGCATCTTAATCATCTTATACTGGATTTAAACTTCCAAACTAGCTACAAGGAAGCTGGAATACCTGGAAGATGGTGGGGTAAAAAAAGAAAACATGGATTTTATCTTAGTCAAAAGAACATGCTGAGTGAAAGGGTGATGTACATCTTTTGTAAAGGACTGCAGTGTAAAGGCCTCCTTTCTGTGTGAATTCTACTTCCCATGCAACCTACTTTGTTTTCTGAAAGTAGCTTAAATCTGCAACTAAAGGAATGAGGGAATAAATAATTATCATATTGGTTTTAAAAATGTTTCCATTCTTTTATGGACTTAATGTATTGATCTTATTTTTTTTTTCTCTTGTTGAGAGAAAAATTGAGCGGATTGAATTGAGGGATGAGTGCAACTTTTTGTGTTTTTGTGGGTTTTATAATGCACTGAGGAAAACACTTCTGTGAGTTGTAGTTTATGGTGCAAGATGAGGGAGAGGCAGCTTGGTGTTCTGCATGTTTTGACTTTTAAAATGGACAGAGATGTATTCAGGTACTTAGTGGTCCATTAACTGCCGTGTTTTACATCATTCAGTTGTTTTATGTGGTGTGCATAAACCTTTGTTCAAAAACTTTATAAGCATTTAATTATGTATACAAATTTTTGGTGGCACAATTTTTTTACTGCGCACTATTTCTGTTTTTAAAATTATAGAAATATTAAATTTGTTTATTTTGTTACTGTAACTTGTTTTCTCACGTTTCGTCTTTTACAAAGCTGAATAGAGTTTGGAAATTTTTGAGTGTTAGCATCACAGGAAATGGCTGAAGCTATGACATTTGCATAAACTATGTTCGTAATTGCTAGCACTTCAGTTTCTCTATAAATAAGCACCAGTGTGGAATTATTATGTATTTTTTGAAACCAGTAAGTATGGATTCATCTGGTATTGATTATCATGTTACCACATGCTACATATGCCTGGCAAAGATTTTGTTCTTTTCCATTATATGTTTGTGGAGAAGCCAGTTAGCTCTGCTTCATTTCAGCAAACTGGGCTGATGCCCAAACAACTATTATTAGTAGCTTCAGTGTCATTATTTACACTGAATGGCAAAATTTGTGATTATCAGGGTGAACCGTGCAACCTGAAGGGGAAATTCTTGGCAAAACATGTTTATGTTTCTTTTCCTTTGTAGTTATGCCATGTTCATGACAGCTACATTTTCACAGTTTTTATTGGGTATTTCCATCAATTAAAAAAAATAGCCTCGTATTTTGCAACTACAGGCTTGGCTAAAAGGCATCATGACCATGTGGGGGAAATCTGTTTTGCTAAGTACCTGAGGAGAACACTACTACTGTACTCAAATTGTGATTCAGCTGTTTCCCTGAGGTAAATCTGCACAACCAGGAGTAATACCCATCTTAGTGGGTAGCTGTGCTACAGTTACTGTGTGACTGCTGCTTTTTTAAGGAACAGTTGTATTTCAGCACCACCTATAGGTATTTAAAGGAAATCTCTTTAGATCTATGACAGGATTCACAAATGGATTCTGTACTTACTGTAAGCTCAGACTATTTGTGACAATTGCATAGCTGCTGTTACAAGCATTTTCCATCTTTAATCTTGGTTCAAAAATGGAGTAACATACTATATAATATATATATGAAATGTGGTATAACATTACAGGTTAAATTTGTTGTATTGAAGAAATATTTAGTATGAAACTACATGATCAGAGAGCATGACAGGAAGCTTAATGAGACACAGTTTTTACTAGTAGTGCAAGTTTTTCAGGTTTTGCCTCTTACTCTAAGTAAAGGACTGGGAGAAAAAAAAGTTTTTAATAGTGTCAAATTTTCTCTGGATTCATAGGTGGGTTTTCTGTACTTTAGATAGTTTTTTTACTGATTAAAACCACAGAATCTGAGTTCACCCTTAAACTTACTCAAACATGGCTGAGATATATAAGTACCTGGTACATTTTTGGATCCAGTGTCTCCTTTATGTGGAATGATTCATGTTTTTGAATTGGGCAGGAGTGGTAAAATTACTGGCCACTTGAAAGAGTAAGACATGAGAACTCAAGTTGCCTGGATCTCCCAGAGGAAATATCTCAGAAGTCACAAATGCATTAGATTTCTGAATGCAGAATGTCCTAGAATGCCAGTGCCCACTGAATTTCATTTTAGTATTTTATGCAGTGCCTTAAATTTAAATATAGCTTAAACAAGGGGGTTTTGTTAGGGTTTATGGGGGGAAAGGTTTGTGTGGTGGGTGTTTTGTTTTGTTGGGGGTGGTTTGGTTTGGTTTTTAGTTGCAAGCCAGAATGTCTCAGATAAGCCATACAAAATGTATGCCCTAACCTGAAGCCTTAAAATACGTTGCTAGGTCTAAGGTAAAAGCCGTTCAACAGGAATAAATGTTGTATTTTCCTGGGAGGGAGAATATCTGATTGGTGGGAAAAGTGACAACATTTCACACTTTGTTTCGGTGAATCTTTAGAAATTATTCAGTGCTGCAGTTTTAATATTGCTACAAAAATTCAAAGTATATGCCATACAGGTTCTCTCTTCACACAGTTGTTGACCCTTGCACTGGATTTACTCGAGAGGAAGAAATGTGTTAAGGGCTCTTCTGGGACTGCCTGGGTTTTCCAGGCTAGGAATAGTGCTATTACTAGTGGATTTATGTACATCCAGTAACCATTGCTGCACTGCCAGGGTTTAAACACACCCTAAATATGTGAGAGAGAGAATGTATGGCAAACATAGCTCAGTAACGCCTCCTGCACAGCATTTGGAAATCCTGTACTCCAGCCCATTGAAAGCAATTCCCTCTCTATCTTGTTATTTGTATTTACATGAAGTAGTGCCACACGGGGTCAGATGGAAGAAACTCTCAATCCCTTGGTGGGCTTAAGGGTGAAAAGGGAGGAGTTTTTCTCATTATCTTGTCAGCAGTGTGAGAAAATAAGTGAAGGGCAAGTAGTTCTGCCTAAATGGAGAGAATATTTATTGCATGAGCTGTAATTTTCTCTTTTGTTTTACAGAGGTGCTGCTTGCTGTGTCTGTACATTTCTCTGCATAACTGGCTAATAACAGTTCCAGGTGCAATTCAGTTTATAGAGTGAAGGCCTGTGCCTTTGGATTTATTGATATATGCAGCAAGGGTGGCCTTTGGGTACTCTGGCCTTTCCAGCTTGTATTCCTGAAGGTGAAATTGTTGCTGACCAAATTATTCTACCTATCTGCATAATGAATGTGGACTGAGCCATCTCCTTGTCATCCACCAGCCTCTTCTGTCACTTAATTTTTGGTTTGACCACATGCAAATAATCAAGAAAATTCCTTTTTTTTTTTTTTAATTAATCCACTCTGAACAGGTGTTAGTAGTAGCACTGGACGCCTAAATATTAAGAAATACAAGGAAAGAAACAAAAACACCCCCACCCCAAAATTAAACCCAACTCTGAAAACAATGAGCTCCATCAAAGGAAATTAAGCCTTTTATTCTTTTCTTTTTGGTTTGTTACTGAAAAAGCTAAAGGTGAAATTATGCTCACCTCATGGAAATTTTTTTTACACAGAAAAAGTCACGAGGCTTCCAAACTCTAGTAATGTATTCCTCCGTTCACCCAGAAAGATCCAGTGCAACAAACTGTGTGATTTAAATGAGTAAGGTATTTAAACAAAGACCTCAAGGGAGTAAGGGAGGTAATTCAGGTGAGAGAGACACTGTTTATCCTAAAGCAATCAGTCAAGAAGAAGAATTTTTGTGTGAAGGTGGATGCGAATAAAGCAGGATGGACAGAATTCTGGGTGATCACAGCTGGACATGTATTGTGAGTCATATGCTACTGTGTAAGCTGGATATTTTTTCACTTTGTGACATCCCATTTAAGGGCACTATTCACACAAAAAAAGCAGCTGTTGGATCACTAGAAGATTTTAATTTTGGTCTTTGGTAGTAGGGCAAAATTTAATTTTATTGAAATTGAAACAACTTTATGGGAAAGGCACTGCAGGTTATTATTTTTCAGTGCCAACTATTACAAACAGGACTCAATTTTCACAGGGAAATAGATGCAGCAGACCTCATACCCAGATCTTCAAAGAAATGAACCTTCCTGATAGTCTGCTTTTCATGCAGCATGTTCCTCTATCCAAGATAGAGGCAGAAATCATATCTGGCTTTTGTATTAGCAGATATAAATACCTTAATGAAACTTGACAAAGTCTACTTGTTTTGCTACTTTTATTTGTGCCATTTATTGGTTTGAAATAATTTGCTTTCCTGTGGAGCACGTTTCAGCATAAACAAAACTGCTTCCAAAATGAGAGGAGGCTTGGGTAGCTGTTAAACAGCAGCATTTCTCTTACAAGCAGTTGAAACTTTTCATAACTCTCCAAAAAAGCAAAGCCAGACTGCAATGACTTCTTTCTGTGCTATATAGTTCCAAGTTCTGTGGAAAAGTTTCTAAAGGCAGTCACTTCCTTTATCTGTCTTATTATTTTATGGGTGATGGGGATGCCCTTGTTTTATTAGTCTGCCAGAGTTTTATAGAAAAGTAGCTTTGCTGCAGTGAAGAGAGAAGATAGTGTGCCTATGTTCTATGAATGAACTTCACAAAGAGAGGAGGCTGCAAAGGAATTTAACAGATAGGAAGGGATATTAGGTCTCCTTTATGCTGAGTGCATGGATTGGTTTCTTCCGTCCAATGTCTGAATGTTTTAATCCTTCTTCCCCTGCATCAAGTAAAGAAAAAGGTAGAAAAATATAAAATCAAGTAAATTGTCAGATGCTGTTAGTGCAAGGGTTGGTGGTTCTTGCCAATTATTTGTTTAAAAGCTTTTCATGTTATTAACAGGCATGTTCAGTTTTCACGGTAAAATTTCCATATCAGGTTTTTGGTAAAATTCCTGATTGGCAATGTGCTCTGACCCACAGCAAGCTCTGCACTGACTGACCACTGCACACACACGAGAGATCAGAGTATGCCAGGAGAGACAGACAAGACAAGCTGTAAAAACACTAGACAGGTTAGTTACCAGAGGGGAGGAGACAGGTTTATCCTGCAATTACTTTCAATTGCTTTCAACTATATTAGTGAATAGTTTTAAGTGAGCAGCAGGCCATCTTTATGTATTTTATGGGTACTCCAATCATTGCTGATTTTTAGTAATGCCTATTGCTTCCACCTAAGAAAGTCAATAGGTGGTCACCTCTTCATTTATAGACTGCTATGTTGTATTGTAATTGATTTATTTTTCTACATGTTATGTGCTTTGAAGATACTTAGTGTATAATTGAGGTTACAAAATCTGTATAAATTTTCTGGGTTTGTTTGGTTTTTTGCTAAAATAAAGTTNCACCTCTTCATTTATAGACTGCTGTGTTGTATTGTAATTGATTTATTTTTCTACATGTTATGTGCTTTGAAGACACTTAGTGTATAATTGAGGTTACAAAATCTGTATAAATTTTCTGGGTTTGTTTGGTTTTTTGCTAAAATAAAGTTGCTGTGAAGTCTAAAGTGTTCCCTAAAGCCCCCAAGAAGGAACAGGTGACAAATATATTCTTATTTCAATTAAGGTTTAAAACAGTATTAGCCAATCCCAAGTAATTCTCCAAGGTTGCTTTGTGTGAAAATAAGGTAGAAGGAAACAGTAGTTGTGGCAAAACACTGATGACAAGTTCTAAGATGACCAGACACAATTATTTTACATTGCAATGATGAAAGGATGTCATGAAATTAAGTTATGATGTTTGCACTGTACTTTCATTAAATGCAATGCCCAGTTAACCTACTGTCAGTCAGACAGGGTACAAGAGGGAAATCAATAAGATTAAAGAAGAAAAGATTTCCCTAAAGCAAGAGATCAGAAAGATAAGTTGATTCAGTTTGGACAGAAGTAACAAAGAGCAGAGAAAAAGCATATTGAATGAGTGTGATTTAGAGAGTCACTAGAGGATTTTCCTTTGCTGTTTCATGTCAGAGAAGGCAGTAAATACACCCTAAGAGATAAAAGGACGACAAACAAATTTTATTTCGAAGTAAAACTAGGTTATAAAAGTTACTAAGGTCATTAAGAGCAAACAATTTTTTTTTTCCTCAAAAAGGCAGAGAAGTGTATTGGCCACAATGCACTCCGTATCTGGTTAAGGCATTACCTACAGGAGTCACAGTGCAGGCAGAGTGCTGCTGACAAGGCAGCAATTTCGGTTCTCCTGATCTATATGTGTATCAGAAAACGAAGGTCTGTAGCACAGCTGGCTTCACACTGAGCAGAAGCAGTAGCTGGATCAGTTTTAGAAATGTTCTCAATATTGTCTTGTCCAGCAGGAGAAACTCGGATCACATGAGTTGTGGAGATTGAGTTAAGAGTAAGGACACAAAAGCTTACCAGGCAAATGTAGAATGCTGTGGCAGAAACTGCGAGCTTGAGCTGGAGTGGGGGAAATCGATGCTGTGAGCCAGCCTCCTGTTGCAGAAGATAACTTGTCTCATGGTTCTGTGTCCCCATTCCACAGTCACACTAGCTCTGCTCCTTCATGACTACAGCAATCGTCTGTCCATCTCAGACACCTGCCCAATGGGGACAGGAGTTTGCTGCACTGCATTTCCTTCGGCAATTCCCATTATTTTCCAGTCTTAGAATGACTTTTTTTTCCCTTTTCCCACCCTAGCCTTAGGCCAAGGCAGGCAGGATGTAAAAGGACACTTCTGTTGCAAAGTGATTATTAACCCTTTAGAGACGCACACTCATTCATCATTTGTTTAAGTCCTGATCTTTTTTTTTTTTCACTATTAAATATCTCATCATCTTTCTGCCATGTAGTGTGACTCTCTTGCTTGTAACCCATGCCAGTCTTTCACCAAAAGCTGGTCAAGAGATATTTGTTCTGCTGACTTCATCTGCTTCGGTAATATCCATTTTTATCTCTATAGCCATACCTGGATTTCTACATTTTCAAGTCCTAACAGTAAATTCAGGCAGAGAGGGAGGCAAAAGGACACCTGATTTTCAGCAGCTTTGTTACAACTCCCAGTGGCTTTTAAAGCCTGTTCATCATCTAATGCTAGAAACATAAATATAAAACAAGTCCCAAATACCAAAAAAGTCTCACATGGTTTTAGTAATACCATCACAAAACATTGAAGAAAGATAAAGCCTCAGATACGTGATACACTTTCTCCTGTTACAGCTCTATGTAATAAGCATGGCCTGTGCAAGAGAGCAAGGATTGTTTGTTGCTGTAGACAAATCATCCTTTGAAATAATGAACTACCTAAATGGAGAACACGCTTGGAACTTTGGATAAGTCACAATTTTCTGGAGCTTAAGTACAAGTCCATAAGAAGGTTTGAAAGAAGGAAAGAATCTCCTTTGTTGCATAAGCAATAACAGTTTGCAGTTTTTCATCTAACTACTGAGAAGAGTTTTGTATTAAATGATTTTTCTTTTTTTTTGAACAGCTTCAGAATTTTATTCTGCTGTGGCAGGTGTGAGTCTGAACTTCTCATGTTGCTGCTAGTGTTACTTTCGTAAGTCACAGAATAAAAAGGGCAAAAAGAGACGGAGACTAGCAAGAAGAGTACTTGACTGAGATAATTTTATATTTTAAATAATTAGTCCTAAATGATACTGATACTTCTGGCAAATGTCTTCAGGTTCTGGCTTTCTGCATAGATTTGATTGTAGCTTTCCATTGGGATATTCCCAAGGAAAATTATGTTTTATTGGATTGACTTCTCATGATTGAAAGCTGTTTCATGGTAAATCATCGCTATTTGTACAGCCCACCCACATTTAAAGGATGTCTTACTTCCCAAATCCATACACAACATTTTAGGTGGTTGTTAATCTGTATATAGACATGATTTAATAGCCTTGCAGAGAGAGAAGTTTGAGAAAGATTCTATTTTTTATAAAGAAAAACATTAATAAGATTACAGTGCAGGGCAGCTGTACAAAGCTTTCATCTTGATGCACAAGGAATGTGCAAGTTTCTTTCATATTTCTTCTTCTAAACGCTTTTAAAAGCTTTATTTCTTTTTGCAATAAGGCCTTTAACTGTATTTGCATTAAGACATACTGCAGTAGCTGAAATCAAAGTAAGAATGTTTATAGAATATGGCATCTTATCATATCACAGTTTTATAACTTCACATTAGTACTGGCAAATCTATAATCACTACAGAGTTTTAATCTTTGTAGATTTCCTTTTTTTTGCTTCTATGAAATCTGCACCAAAGTGAAAGTTGCAAAAGACATGAATACATTTCTGTCTTCCTTTTACTGAACTGCTGAATAACTCTTTATATCTCATTCCAGTCCAGGTAAAATATGTGACAATAAGTTAATCGGTTCAATTGTATGGGATGTCATCTGCATTTTGCCAATTAACTATAGGGGAAAATTCACTCTATCGCAGAGTAGCCATTCAGGAGACATTACTTGGAACTGTATTAAATTGAATTAATCCAAAATCCCCAGATCAAGTTGTACTGCCGGTTGAGCAGCTGGCCTTTGAGGGATTTTTACTTTAGCACGTATAGGAAATGCAGAAAAATGGCATAGTTACGCTGTTTTGTAGTTAACAAACTTGTCTGGCTCTGTGGTGTATATTTGGTAGATTGATTTGAAAAATTATTAGGCTTTAGATAGTGGCCCTCACTCCTGGCAAAGGTAATTGGTAACTGGATATTGGCTGGGGAGGAAATGAATGAAGAAATATGAGAAATGAAATCGTTTGAATTCTGATAACAAGTAAAATGTTGTTGTCTTTGTGCTCCCACAATAGCTTGGGAGGAAATTGCTGATAGCTGCCTTTATAATAAGGCAACCCTGTTTTGGGGATCAAGAGCAGCATATTCTTTTTAGGAATAAGATGCACGTGGTGAGGATACTCAGGGGTGATGGTGAAATTGCATTGGGCTATCTTTGTTATCTCAAGTCTTTAAATCAAACATTTTTCTCAATACTAGAGAGTTCTAAGGAAAAGTCAGCTCCTTTAATTTGCAGCCTTCAGTGCTCTTCCTATGTCATGCTCGCAGTTGCTTCCTGGGATTAGGACTGTCTTTCCTTCCTTTCAGGCTGGAAGTGGTGGGTGAGGCACAAAATTTGTTCTCAGGGTACTGAGCATCTCTGCTGGAGCTTCTCCTCTCAGGGGTTAGAATTATTAATTTTGTTTTCAAAATTCAATTTTTCCGATCCATGCTTAGGTCATTTCGTACATTTGCCAAATCATGAGAGGTATTTGAATAAAGTAGAATCTTCCAGCTAACTTGTCTGACCAAAAATGAAAAAAGTAACTCAAATAGCTTTTAAAGAAATACTTCTAAAACATTTTTAGTTGTTTTCTTTTGTTTTGAACTTTAAAAATAATAAATATGTCTGTAAAAGTAGCATATAGTATACAAAATGATACATTTCGATGATGTGATATTTCTGTCTAAGCATACAGTACCATAGAAATCATAGTCTGTACCAAACAATCATAGTCTGTAACATTTTTTTTATAACTTACTTATGAATCATAGGTAGAGATTCATGTAATGTGTAAAATATATGTGTAATGATTTGTGTGTTTGTAGATTAGGATTCAGAAGGTTTGTGTGAATGTACTTTTCAAAATTACCCTGTAACATTTGACCTCCATTTTAATCATTGGCTGGTTTTCTGGAATTGAAGGTCTTCCTACAGTGAGATGCCATGGAGAAAATAAAAGCATCACTTTTTTCTCTGGAGTTAATGTCCAAATTCCAGTGACAGTGTAGGTAAACCCTGAAGTTACCATTATGGGTTACATTTTAGTATGAAAATTACATTTCAGACACACAAACTGAAACAGGTTAAAACTGAAATCAGGAACTTTTCAGCTGAACTCTGTAAGATAACAAGGATAAAAAGCACGCTATCCAAAAAGTTCATTCCATCAATGTGAGCTGGAAGACCTTTTCTTGGTTTCTGACAGGCTTTGCATTTCCTGAAGAACTACTTTTATTCCTGTTCCAAATATTTGAGGTTCAATTATAGGCTTGTTTTTATCTCTAAGACATAAATTCTGTGTTTGTTCAGACTTTGGGTGCTTTAATTTTGGTGATTTTGGCAGTTTAATGGAAAATTACTGACTCAACAGTCAGAGTTATCATGATCAAATGCAAAACCCTCCCACTGTCCTCAAAGAATCCCGGTTACTGCTACCCAAGTGTTTTCTTGTCCCACTGACTTAAAGTTGACTTTTAGACTGTAGTTGAACAATAATGCTACACTGTCCTTGTCTCTTAGGGAGTGCCGGTGCTGCCTGCTGGTGAGCTTTAGTCAAACCAGTTAAATGCACTGTATGATCCATTCAGAAATTAAATCTGTAACAGGGATTGGCTTTCCCCTGGCACCAATTCAAGCATGTGGCATATTTCAGTGTATTGTGCATTTTATTAGAAACTGTGGGGAAGATTAACTAAACAGACTTTTATATTCTCTGTCTTTGATGGTTACAAAGAAGAGGACAGAAGGGTTTGCTCTTCCTAGTCAAGCACCATAGTCAGTGCAAAGGGGAATTGTCAGAACCATAGAAGGAATTGTCCCTTTTATGACATAGAACAAGACTGGTGCCAGATGACATCAGGAAACATCACTGGCAGAACTTTGTGTTTTGTAGTAAGTGATATTTAGTTATAATAGCTGTTCCTGCAGCTTCATATAACAGAGACCGTTTGTTTCTGCAGATATCTTTAGGGTTGTACACATACTGTTCTTGTATTGTGCTTCATATTTGTCTTTGACAAAAAATTCTGCTGTAAATATTGCTATATGATCTTTTGGATTGGAAACATATTGAAGAGACAGTGGAGAAAGGAAGAAACATAACATTAAAAATATAAAAGTGGAATTAGCAGCCCTTGCTTGTTGTAGCTTTGTTTATTTATTTTTAATAGATGAATACAGTGACAAAGAGGAGTTAAGTGATCTCTCCAGCACCAAGAACAGTTTAAAAAGATGTTATTCTCCAGAAAGAGTCTGCACTCCTGCAACTCCAACCAGAAGCACTCCTTCTCCTCAAACTCTCTAGTGCCTAGTTAAGAGCAGATGTTGCTGTGGGTGGAGTAGGAAAGGTCCCAGTGAGGAGCCTGTGCAAGATCAGACCTAGGTTATAAACCTTGTACTGCAGCCCAAGACTGAGGAAGAGGAATGCTGGAGCCTTGGGCAGGAAGTATTCTGTTCTGCTCCTGGTTTAATGCCTTGGCATGAATAAGGCTTGGAAAATGATACTTCTGTTGTAGAACTCCTCATGGCTTTGCCCCTTCAGGAGCCATAAACTATCTAAGATACCACACTCCGTCAGTGAGCTCGAACACTATTTCAGCAGGATTTGTCAGTTTCTGCCCTTTCCTTAGGTCATGGCAAGAAATGGTGTTTCTATAATCACTGTTTGATGGTCACTGGGACTCAATATCTATAATGAAATGCATAACAATTAAAACATACTTCTCTCTGGTCTTAAAATTGGGTAAGTTGGTTTTCAGCCAACAAAGGTGCTACAACACTGATTAGAGGAGTTTGCTCTCGTTAATGGTGACAAGCAAGAATCAGAGAGACTTTGCTTCATAAATGTGGTGTCTACTGAAGTTCCCAGTATTTTTACTTACATTACATAAAAGATCCAGCAAGGAGTTAAAGAAATTATCTTTTAGAGTGGTTGTGTGTAAAGAATGTGGTTCTTGACAACCAGCCAGCAATGTGAGCACATTGCTCAAAACATGCTTTGTAAGAAAAGCCAGTTGGGGAAAGTGGCCCTGCTTCTCTGCTCCGTGTTTCTGGAAGAGAATGTGTATTTTATAACCTTGGGGGGCTTGTGGAAATGAGCAACATACTATAGCAATGAAATAGAAAATTTCCTGAAGCTCTGCTGCAGTTGTCCAGATCGGTATCACTGTGAGCCTCCTTTTCACTTGGCTTGAGAGCTGTGGGGCTCAGAAGTGACTTCACTCCTTGGCCATCAAATTAGTCTTTCTAATCAAGGATGCTGAAAGCAGTGCAAGGACTTATCCTCTGTACATCAACAGAGTTGAGCTGCCTTGCTTTAGGCTTAGCTCCATTTACATCACATTTTGTCTATGAATAAAATTGCTTACTAATGACTACTCTTTGCATATTTCGCACTGAGAGCCTGAAGTACAATTCTTACTTTCAAATCCTGTTCATGTGAAATAGGTCTGTTCTGTACTTTCACAGCAGCAGATAATGCTTGAAGGGTTAATTTCTTAATTCCCCAGAGGCCATAATTTCTACTTACCCTCTTATCAATGGTTATTTTCTTTTCCTATTTTTTCTCTCTGATTTATTTTGTCTTACAAGACTTTATATTGTATTAACAGATAGGATAACTTGTTCTATGGGTTGTTAAATAACTGTATCTTGCAGAAGTTAATCTTAATAAGGTCTGGTATTCAAAAGTCCTAAACTGATACATAGTTTCTGAAAACTCCTGCATTATCCCTGGAAGCATGGCACGCTTAAACAGCTCAAATAAGTAACATCAAGAAATTAAAATGGAATCTAATTAAATGGTACACTTCATCTGTTGCTTCTTAAAGCAGACTGCTGCAGACCTGGTTTTTTCAGTTACAGTATTTCTTTTTGATAAGATTGTCTGCAAAGATATGTGTTTTCTGGAAGGCTACTCAGTGTATAAACTGATTTACCTCCAGACAAAGAACTTCTATGGCTATAATTCAGACTCAGACCAAATAAACAAAAGAAAAACTAGACAAAAATTACAGTGACTGGGCAGGAAGAGGTTGGACACTTAGGAACTAGGAAAACTTATTCCTTGATTCCCACTTCTTACTTTTCAGTAGCAAGTTGAAAATAGTAGGAATTCACACCATCATTGACCTTGTTTTGTAGAAAATAGATTGAAACTTTTAAGCTCTTTCTTATCCTAAGAAAATAGATTGTGCCGTACATACACACATACATTTTGGGGCGGGTGTTCTGCTTTTAATGCAGCAGCTGTGGATGAGCAGAGCACCTCATGCAAAATAACAAAGATTCCTTCATTCAGGTATTTATTTCCTCATCTCCTTTAGATCCCAAACTATGGGCAGGAACTGTTAGAAAAAAGGTCATTCTACTAAGATGTTTCTCTCTTTAATTGGAACAATAAAGCCTTTGTCAGCTACAAGATGTGCAGGCAAATAGAGAGGTGACCTGTGGATTGATCCTGCAAGACAAAAATGGATTGTATCGCCCTTAGCTGCACCATTCATTTGGAATTTTCTTTCTGTTGTCTTGGATTTAAATCACGATTTGGGAAGAAAAAAATGACTAAAAATATGCTGAAAAAAATCCTCTTTAATTCTGTACAGTAAGATTCACTGCTGTTAGACTGATAAATAATTTTCTTCTTTTGAAGTGATTTCAGTGATTGAGCAGAAGACCTAGTGGATGTTCCATAGGTGGGGGGTTTGTGTGTGCTTTAAAGAGCCATGAATTATAATTTGGCATAGTTTTTTAATTAGCCATGATATGCTACATGTTTCCTGTGGCAGATGCCAAAGATAAAGTCTTTATAATCAGAAGCACTTGTTCAGATAGGAAACTGCTCTGTGTAGAAAGCATTAATTGTATTGCAATGACTTTAATAACAATGTAGAGACAAATTTAGGACTGAGAGATGAATTTTTATATCGTTTTCCAGTGATATTGACCAAAGGAGTAACTGTTGTATTTCTAAAGATATAGAGAAGCTCTCTTAGGAAGCTTTTTAAAGTAATCAATGTATTTTTGAGTTCTCCAGAACTCCAAGCAGAGCAAAACCGTGAGTTATTTACTACTGAGTTCTGCTAAGAGTCCCAGTTTTCAGGTTCTGTTTTTTTCTACTGGTTCTGTTTTCAAGGCCTTAAAGCTTATACCAACAGCAGTAAGTAAAGCATAGTTTCTTATCAGGTTGTGTTATTTGTGTCATTCCAGAAAAAAAATTGTGCTCTAAATCCTGGCTAGAGAAGATTCTGCGTACTTCAGACTTTAATAGGAACCCCCTATCTACAAAGAAGTTGTACCTCATAGGTTTCTGTATGGTCCAGTTTACTGAAACAGCTCTGTAACTTAATTAATATGTGTAATTCCAAGAAGGTATAGGATTTGCAGATGGAAAAATGGAAAGTAATGAGCAAGTGCTACAAAACTGCGATGCATCATATCGCGGCTATGCAGCGACACAGCTGAACCCTTGGGAATGCTTCCTCACTCCCTAGTGGTTAAACTGCTTTTCTGAGCAGTGGACTTCCAAAATCTGCCAGAGCCAAACACTTGCAGATGTGCCAGAGGATGCTGGAGTATCTCCAGCTGTGAGGTGGTAATTATTCAGCTTTCCACTTTAAATAAAGTCTGCTTATTTTGGAGGAGAATAGATGTTCTCACAAGTAGCCACTGTAATACCAGAGAATGAGTGTGGTTCTTCACTATACAAAAATATACTCGGTGGAGGATTCACTTTTTCCCCACAGCCATTGCTTGGTACCACATATAGAGAATATTTGCTGTATCACCTGTAAGTGGGAAAAACAGTTGGCAGTTGGTGTTTTGGGGTTTTTATTTGTTGGGGTTTTTTCTGTGGGTTTGTTATTGGCTTTGGTTTTCTTGTTTGTTTGTTTGAATCCTTATATTTTAGAAAATCCAAGTATGTGAACAAAAAAATATTCATATATCATACAGTGGGTAAACAAATCACAAATCCTATGTTCATCCAGTAACATATTGTACTGTTTAACCTCAGATGTGTATATTGTAGCAGGGCAGGGTTTTCTCACCTACTGATAAAGCTGCACTGAGCAGACTGCTTTCAAGCCCATTTTGAAATAAAAATTAAATGGGTTCTTTGCAGGCATTGGCATAAAGCATAAAGGTCCGTCTGTGAGCCAGGGGGACAGCTCCAGGCTTGGTGTGCTCTGCACAGCCCTGCTGGTTATTGCAGAGCTGAAGGTACTTTCTTGGATTTCACAGCCGGCAACAATGAAGGAAGAAATGCCATCTTCCCTCTTGAACAGTAGTAAGAACTGCACCTAAGTCATAAATGATCCTGAAACATCAGTAGCGAGTTATCAAATGGAATATGGTGAAGTTTAACCCTTTTCACTGAAGAGCAGTAATAAATCACCAAGAAACTCTTCTCATGTTTGGTGTTTTAAGCGCATGAGCCTTGCTATGCCTTACAGCCACGCCAGGTCTTGACAACAGATCGCTTAATTGATTGATCAGTGCTCCTTAATTTCATAAGCGGAAAGAACTGGGAGCTCACTATTCACACAGATATTTGGGTTGAAATTTTTCTGCTGTCTCTTGTGAGAAAAGCATTGATAGTTGAGAATGATATTTTGGTCAGAAAAATGAGTATTCTCTTTAAAAATTGAAGGACCTTCTTTTAATGATGTGACTCATCCTTGTTTAGCAAAAAGCACTTTGGTTATAGGAAAAATTCTCTTTACTGAGGGAAGATCTATATTAGCATGAATATTTTTATTTTTCCAAAAATACTTACTAAACCTCCACAGGGATTCATCTTTAAATAAGCATCTCTTGTTTTGAGCAATTAAAACTTCTTTCCATTCTTTTCTTTTCCTTCTGCTTTCCAGCTGGCTTGTCCACCTGCTTACAGTTTGTATCCAAAAAGCACAACTCAGAAACCTGCAAGATCTGTTTTAATTGGAACAAAACAGTGATAATGCCTGTGTTCTTCATTAAAATGTTGACATAATGTGAAAAAAAGCAAACCAAACCATACAAACCCAACCAAAAAAGCCCAAATTTACATCCTGATCGATAGCACTAATTCAACCAATGGTCATTGGGTAAGAAAGAAAATTGTTCAGAAAAGTCCAAGATGCCTATGTTGAAAGTGGTTAATTATAATAGTGTATGTTGTCATGAATATGTTAGAAATTATTTTTTTCTCATGAACAACTGATAACTCTGAAAAACACTCAACTTTGCTTTCTTGTTTTGCTTGGTCCCATCTTCTGTTCCATGCACTACCGTAATAGAAATGAAGAAACATCTTGAAATTTAAAAATACTTTTGCCTGTATACATATCACTTCATATCTGTGGACAAGGTCCTGAAAAATGTCATTTTCTTCTTGCATTTTGGTGTATGAGCAACTCCAACCCTAGTCAGGGTCTGTAGTCTATTCAAGCCTCTCTCTTACAAAACTTCCACACTTGTAACTATTTTTGTCAGTTCAGCAGTAAGGGAAGAAAAATAAGAGAGAAGTCTGCCATTTGTCACACTGCTGAAATGATTTACCCTCAAAACTCGGCATTCTCTGTCCTGACCAAGCAGGAAATACTCTGCACTCTGTTACACTGGAAGGAACAACTGAATGAACAGAGCCTTCTTAAAGGAAGCTGGTAATCACAATCTGTCTTTCTGCATATATAGCTCTTCTCTTAGTTTTCATTCCTGGCTGAAATCCGTGCCAGTGTATTCCAGAACTGCAGGGTGGGAGGGAAGGATGGACCTATCTATCATAGCTGTCCCTCAAAATATTTGAAATTGGAAATATTTAAATCAATCTATTAGTAACATGCTTTCTTTTGCATATAGTGTCAAAGTAAGCTGCTGCTTCTATTTTATTATTTTTGGTTCTGTGTTGCTGTTATTATTACAAAGTATTTAAAGGAAAAATTAATTTGGTCAAATTATACATTAAAATCTTGATAGGATGAAAAGTCCCCATGAGCAGGTATCTTGAAACTCTATATCAGCTATTTCTCCAACAAGCAACAAACTTTTAAAATAGAGTTGGAGGAATGAAATCTGTTGGGGAGAATCTTTAAACATCTTTTATTGAATATTGTCCAACACGGCACTCAGATCGTAAAAAATCTGTGTTCAGCTTG
The DNA here is from genome assembly GCA_013398055.1 of Ifrita kowaldi. Taxonomy (NCBI): domain Eukaryota; kingdom Metazoa; phylum Chordata; class Aves; order Passeriformes; family Cinclosomatidae; genus Ifrita; species Ifrita kowaldi. The sequence goes on from VZRS01009360.1 coordinate 154,060, forward strand.
TATTTAGTTTTTGAGAAGAAACTGTTTCTGTATTTGATTTACTGCAAGTAGCTTATATTAAAAGCTTCTTTGAAACATAAGTGCCAGGAATTGTAACTCGGTTTTGTGAGAGTTATTCTGTCAAAGAAATTTGTATGTGTCTATTAGAAGAGTTATCCAGTGCATTAGAGCAGCGTGTGTGTATTGCAGTGTCTTAGCTCTGGGCAAATTTTGTTACCCTGTGGTGTAAGTAAGCAAAAAATATCACCCCTGCTATCTCCCAGGCTGGAAAGAAATCAAATAAGCTGACAGGCTTCTGCCAGAATCTAGTGGAGATTTGTGTAGTGCTAGAAATAGATTGCAGAGGATCAAAGAAAAATATAGAATAATTCTTAATCTTCTTTTAGCAACAGCACACAAGCCTTATGAAAAATCCTCCTTCACTGCATGTTTTCTTATTAAAATAGGCTAATTCAGGAAAGGTGATGAGAATATTGCAATGAGAGATTCTTGCCAGTTAAAAATTTGCCACTCAGCAAACCAGGATTTTGCTATAATTGTTTGGATTTTCCCATAAGAGCCACGTAGTTTTCCCCATGTTGTAAATGCAACTTTGGTCAGTATTCTGAACAGTCCTGTTAAACTCGCTTTACTAAGGATGTACTTAGCACCCAGGAAGCACCTTTAAATACCGTGTTTCTTTCTAATGAGAGAAACAGGATCATTGCATTGTTCTCAGTCCTCTACAGACTTCTCAGACTCCTTTCTGACTTGTCCTCTGGTAGTACTCGGAGTAAATCTTTCAGGTGAGCTGTCATTAATTCATTACTGTCAAAGAACTGCTATGGATACAGTTTAAATTGCTTCATTCACCCAGTTCCTGAGCAGACCAACAGGTCTGAACTTGCTGCATGAGACAAGAAGGCAGCAATCAGTGAATTTCTCTGCAGAAACCTGTTGTGTCCTTCTCCTTTCAAAAGTACTGCCTTATTCCAGAGTTATCACTTACATGTTTAGAGTTTGGCACACACTTGAGTAGCTTTGCCTGGTCAGCATTCCAGATGTTTACTCTTCATTTTGGAATGAGCAAGCCAGAATGGAAAACTCTTGTGAAAAGCATTATGTTCCATTTTCTGTCTCCTGGGAGAGGCAATCTTGCCAAGGATCTGTTTTGGTTTTTTGTTGTTTTGTGTGTTTGCCATGAAACAGTTGCATGGAAGAGAATCCAGCACCTTCCTTGCAGTAATTTTGCTTCTGAAGAAAGGAGCAAATGATGTTACCACTGACTAATTTGATGGATATCAGTCATCTAAGGTGGCTCTTGCCTAATGAGTTGGAAAGGGCTTTCCCACCTGGAGCAGTCTGATGGGACCTGTGACACACAACTTGTATCATGTCATGAGTTTCAGTATCACAATGTACAGAGTATTCCATGTTTGGCACAGTCTTCTCTTGATTGATTAGTTTTGAAACAGGCTGGTGCTGGACTTTAAACAAGCTTTTTTTCTTCCAGTTCTAATCCAGCACTTCTCCCTTTTTTGAAGTGCAATCTGGTGTTTAAATTTCCTTCACCTGTCTAATCTCATCATTTATTACTTATTTTCTAGTACCAGAAAAGAAGTATTAAATACTAAAAGAATAGGAATCTTTTTCCCACTGCTAGGCAGCATAAGCTTTGCTGAAGATGGATTAGTGCTCTGTCATCTCAGAAATACAAATCGTTTCTTGGAAGGCAGGAACTCGGTAAAGGGCAGACAATTGTTCTGAGAGTTATAAGCACTGTGTAAACAATTGTCCCCTGTTCCCTGGTAAGCGTGTGGACTGCAAGAACTGTCACAGGAACAATTGGCTGGGTTCAGCTGTCTAATGATTTCTTCTGAACACACTCGAAGTTTGTTTCGCTTAGAGATGCTGTCTTAGAAACTGGGTAGCAACTAAAAAGAGCCAAAGTTTAGGTGGTGTTTCCCAAATGACTTTTACTGTCTCTGATTCCTAGAGAAGCCTTTTCCTCTCCAAAAGTAGACCTGGAAGGCTGCAAGTCAGTGAGTTGGGGAGGAAGCAGCCAGCCCCAGGAAGTGCAGGTCTTTATCACAGTAGTTGTTGGTAATGCTTTATTTTGGTTTTTAGCAGATTGGAAAACAGGTTTCCTGCTTGTGTGTTGGGTTGCCTTTCTGTGTCTGGTGTAGCCAGGAGGTGATGGAGCAGAAATGACAAGTGGGGCAGGGATGCTGGGAGGCACTGCTGGCAGGAGGCTGCTCATGCTGGGGCTGGGGGGAGCAGAAGGCAGCAGGTCTGGCCCTGTGGCAGCAGGGGCTGGGGCCAGCTCTGTCTGCCGGGAAATGCCTCTCACGGGCTGCTCTGGCTCCCCAGAACCGGCAGCAGATGGTGGTGTCCTCAGTTGCCACCTTCTTCACTTACTCACACCCTTAAAATACTTTTCTGAAAGCATGTTGTGGGACTCCTGCTGCCATTCCTTATGGCATGGCTTGTGCATCTCCTGTACCTGATTTACTCTTCCAGCCACACCACAGAGGAGGGTTCAGCCTGGGAGAAGCTGGCATATTGAAAAACCCAAAATGACACAGAAGGTGGCCTGGGTGCAGTCTGGAGGAGCAACTGTAACGAGTGTCTCCCAGCCACGCTATTTGCAAAGAAAATAACTTCCACTTCTATTCATCCTTTGTCAAGATAAAGAAAATACAGGTGTGCTCACAGCTTTCTGAGAAATCAGTAGAAAGTCCAATGAATGGGAAGTTCTGTTTGTTTTGTGGTTTTCTATCTAAAAGCACACTCAATTTGATTTCATTTTGTTTCATTTAACCAAGAGTTAGAAACAGCTGAATAATACTGTCATACTATACTTCTAATTGATGATTTTGGTGCTGCTATAATGCATTTCAAGGGGGTTTGGAAAAACTCCTGTAAGAAGTCTTTGATAATGTAAGCTATTTATATGCATGCCTAAATTATTCAATTTTCAACATTCTGAACATGCAGAGTTGTTTCTTGAACTTTGTCTTGGTTTTGTTAAAGCAAGGGGTAGGTATTTTAGACATTGCAATAGTTAATCATTTAAATTTACAGCTTACGTGAGCTTACCAGAAATTATTTTGGAATTATTAAAGAAATATTATATCAATGTTGTATGTGCACACGTATTCATAAATAAGTATATTACTCGTGTACTGGTGTGGGTATATATATTTGTGTGTATATATGTAGTGGCAGAAATATGTGTACTGTGCACACATAGAAAGATATTCAGAAACAAATCTCTTATCAGAGCAGTGGAAATAAAAAAAGGGCACACTTTTAAATTGAAATGGAAAGAGTTTTAAAAGTTTAATGAAATACTTTACCCTGAAAGTAGAAATTATCCTCAGGCCTGAATACTTCTAAATATTTAACTTACAATAAAACTCACATTGACTGCAGCCTGAGCAGGAGTGCAAACCAATAATAATAATAGTAACAAAGGAATAAAATACAAGTGTAGTTGCTTGCTGTTTCCACATGAAATACCAAAGCACTCAGTGCTGCAACAGTGACATCCAGTGACTAAAGCCGGTTAGTCCTGGGCTCAGTCTGCTTTTGGAATGAGCACTAAAGGACATGGATGGAAAGACAGGCTTGTTTACCAAGGTCTTTAGTGCAACACTGGACTCATTAAGAGGATAATCAGAAACACCATGCGAGAACGAAAATCATGGTGAATAGGTAATCAAGAAAAATTATGTGTTAAATTAACCCAGATCTGTTTCAGAAGCAGACATTTGCTGAGCCAAGTAAGGAATATATTATTTTAAAACAAGTGCTTTGTCCAATGAGGCAATTTGCTTGATGAGCCTATGAACACCCCCTTTTTCATTATTTAATGAAACAGAATTCAGTAGGTAATACTTCTAGCATATTTTGCTGCCGCTATGATCTACTTCAGATCTAAATGCAGCTGTATGATGGAAAGTTCCTTCAGTTTTTTTCAAATTAATGAAATAAAAAGAACAAAAAGAAATAACAAACCTGCCTTTTGTAGGGAAGGTGACAAAATGCTTACTGTCCTTTTACATAAGATATCCCTTATTCTGTTTTGGTTGAGGGCATTGTAAGTTTTTAAATGAAATTCACATTTCATAAAGCTGCGGGCTCTAAAAATGAGTGGCATTGCATTCTGACCTGACCCCTTACTTCTTTGGTTATCCAATTTTTTTTTATTGGATCTGGATCTTGAAATCTCCACATTATTCAAAATGTCACATGATATGTCCTGTACTTTGATTCCTGCTGTTGTATTACAGAGGTAGCTTATCTCTGGGCTTTTAAAAAAGGTAGTAATAGAAATTAATCCTTTAGGATTTCAACTTCAAAGCATGCTCCAAGTTGTCCATGTTTTTGCTCTTAAGAAATAAATGAGTTAAAAATAAAAGTATATGAGTTATGTAGGTTCGTAAGCAAAAAGAAATGCAGAGAAAAGTGGCTTAAAAGAATTCCAAGGGAAACAACTACCCAGATGGAAACAAGAAAAGCGAAAGTTTGTCACATCTGTCCTTTGGCAAGAGGCAATAGTTTGAATGTGATATAGGAAAGAAAAGAAAAATTAAATCCTGAGGGTTACATTGCTTCTCCCTGCTTGTTATAAACAATATTCAGGTAATTAAATATGCTGGGTATATAACCCCTGCTTCATCTGGTATCAACACAGGCAATGTTATTTTCTGCTGGCATGCTAATACTGGGTTTCTATAGGGTAGAAGATGACAAAGTGCTCTGCCTAATAAAAGGAGGGTCTTTTTTTTTTTTTATTTGTGAGCCCTGGATTTGATGGAGGAAAAAATTTTAAAAGCTCAACTTCTTTCAGGAAAAAGAACAGCAGCATCAGTTGACTGAAGAATCTCTGTACTTCTGCTGGGAAAAATATAAGTCTAATTTCAAGAGAACCGGTTGCTCAACATAAGACAACTGGGCTTGGAAATCAGAAAGGCAGATGCTGAATGGATTCCTTGCTGCTTCTCAAACAGGCTGGGTAGTTCAGCTTGGGAAGCTTTTCAGCTTGTAAGAAATTGACCTGATAACCACTTTCCTCTCATTCATCACTCAATCCCTTTCCTCTACTCATCCCTGGAAAAAAAAGCACATTTGGATAGTCCACTTACCCAACTTACCCTTGATAGCCTTGTTAAAGGTTTGAGTTTCAAAGCACAAAACCCCAAGACAAAACCCCCCCAAAACATTTGGGTGTTAAGAGTTGAGGATTCTCCCTTTTAAAAATGTTCCTACATTTCCATTAGTACTATTATGGCTTATTGTGTTACTTAGCTTTTACTACTTTGAAGTGAGGACAGAAACAAAGCCTGAATTTTTGGAACTGCCTCATTGCATTATCTCAACGTTCTGCTTTCAGAAAAAAATAGTTGCCTGCTATGTTCATTTCAGTTTCAGTCTTTAGAAGACACTTGAGATGGTTTTTAAATAAGATCAGGAAGTTACAGGAAAGAAAACAATAAGGGGGGACAGAGGAGTGCAGCAGAGGGACAGCTTTTCAAGTGACAGCTGCTGGATTCTGATCTTTCTTCCGCTAGGGAAGATCTTTCACTTCCATTCATGCATTTTTAGTTGGGATTTAAATATTAAATACTATAGAGACCACAATAAAAATAATGGAACAAGTATAAACCACTAACAGAGCCGTTTGTAAAACTCGTCCTGAAAGGAAATAAGGCTACGTTCCTCTTTTAGAACCTAGTTAGGGTTTTGTGTGCCATGGACATGCAGATGACCTTAGCTGGAAAAGCAGACAGACACTTCAATGGCCTCAAAACGATCAGCTAATGTTAAATTAATCTCACACTTCAGCACAAAAGTGCTGCAAATACTGCAAACATGGATAGGTAGCTGACTGTTCCCTCTGTCAGTGTTTGCTGCAGCGCTCCATTGTACAGGGAGGGAAAACAGCAACAGTCAGTGCTTCCAGAAACCCTTCAAGGGCACCAGGCCTGCCCTGGAAGATGATTCGTGTCTGTACTGAGGGAGAGGCTCTCGGAGCCTGCTGACAGTGACTGCCCCATCTCAGCTCTCCCTTAAGGCTCACTGGGCTAAGCCAGCTATGCTGGTGGTGTTTTTCCTGTCAGCTTGCTCTCGGGTTCCTTATTCCTTATGAGGATTCAGAAATACCCGTGCTTTCCCATCTAATTTAAGCACCAGATAGAAGTATTAAGTTATGATTCCGTTTGTTGAAGGCAGGAGGCAGGCAGCTCTCAGCTCTATGGAAATTTTTGAAGAACTAAGCTGTGGGAAAATCAAGTGGCATCACTAGAGGGCAACAAGACATCACAGACGTCTGTGTTGTTTAAGCTCGAGCAATGTCACGCCCTCACTGAGAGGCACGTGGGAAGAACAGCTTATATAAGCCTTTGTGTTTTCCCAGCTGTGTGACATAGTGAATCTTGCTCCAGAAATGATGGAGCTTAAAAAATTAATTTTATTATTTATGCACGCATGAAACTTATAATTTTCTTATTGCTTGTTCTGGTACAGTAAAAAAATTACAAGATTAGACATTTGTGCATCATTTTAAGTCTTGAACACCATATACTTAGGACTATGGTGAAGTATGATATATTCTGCTAAAACTGATGTACTATATACGAATAAAAATGTACAGTATAGGAAAATTTGAATTTGTAGTTCACTGTGTTTCCCTCTATCCCTTTCAGTCAGCACGAGCACCAACCCAAACTGGTGACAGGCATTGCAGAGGACAGCGACCCTGCCCCAGTCCTCTGAAGCTGTTGGGTTAGTTGTTAGCTCTTACCTTCCATTCCCCTGGTGTCCTGCTGGCACTAACAACGTTATCAGTGTAAAACCAGTAACAGCTTCCCACACTGTAGTAGGAATGTAGGCTGTGTAGTGCAGTGACATGATGGAGAGAAGGCTAGAGTACCCAACCTGAAGCCACTGCTGTGTCCCAAGGAAGAGTCAGTGGTTTTTAACCTGCATTTTGCAGATGCAGATGTTATCCTTGCCTGCCTTCTGTGGGCCAGTACTCAAGACAGAGCTCCAGGACCAGGGGGTTTTCTGGGATGGCACATTGTCTCCTGTTTTGGCTCTTGGAAAAAATGGGGCTTTCACCAGAAGCAGCTTTTTATGATCAGAGCTCCCAGCTGACAACATGGAGTAAAGGGATTTTTTCTGTGGTCAGAGAGTAGCTGGCACTGTGCCTTTTCTATCAGTGTCTGTTTGTTCATCAGGCTTGTAATGATGCTGACCTCCTACACAGACCTTCATTTTTTTTTAATTCCCTGATCTCCCAATTTGTTGGGAATAATTCTGTGCACTGGCAGATGACTAAATTCTAATCATCTCAGCTTTGAACTCTTCAGGGCCAACTATTGAGTATTGCAAGTATTGTACAAGTGATTTTTTTTCATGGCATCGCTGTTTTAGTTTACTCTAGCTGTACTTTTGTATATATCTGCTCATTGATACCTAGTGGGGTAGGGACATTTTCCACTGTCAACAGATAACAGATATCGGCAGGCTTCAGGGCAGGCCAGAGATTAGAGTGATTGTCTAGGCCAGGTCGTAGCTGAATGGAATTCTCTGATCATACTAAAAGTTCAAATCAGTTTTGTTTTCATCTTCAAAGTCTCATTCCAGTTTCAACTGAAGCCTTTTATGTTGTAGTTATAATGCAAACTAAATTAGGAGGACAACTAAATTAATTCCTGGCAACTAAATTAGGAGGTCTGCATGTGGGAGCTGGAGAGACATTAACAGAATAGAAAGCAAAACTGCTAATCTGAAAATTAAATCGTTTCCTTGGAATTGTTCTTTTGCGTATGTATTCCTTGAGCACATGGTAGCATTTTCACTCTCATCCTGTTTTATTATTTACCAAAGATTTCTTAGCCTAACTTTTAATCAAAATAAGGATTTCATTCTCTTGTATGTTCTTTAAAGTACTTTTCTTTATATGTTTCTATCCCCTTAATTGACGATAAAATGACAAATGTATCTTAAACTGTAGCTTTTCCCTTTTATTTTTTCATGTCTGTATGGACTATTTCTTTCAGAATTGCTATAACTGACTTGAGCAAGATCTTGTGAGAAAAGGACTGATGTTAATACATTATGACACAAACTACGAAAATTCTTTTTTGTGTGTGTTCATTTAAAAAATAAATCTCATAAAAATAACAACAAAAAGTCCTCTTGAAGTTATGTCCAGGCCCAGTCCCTAGATTTGAAATACATTTGCACAGACTTGTAATTTCAGACCATTCAGCATCCAGTACAACTGAAACAAAGCAGCTTGTTTGTAAATTGCTTGTAGAGTGGAGCACGTTTGAAACTATCCCTACAGATTCTTGTTCATCCACATAGATGCAATTATTAAAGTCAAGAAGTACGTACATTTTTGAAATCTAGTGAGAGTTTTGTTTCTATTGTAAATGTGCAGACATTTCTTTAAGTCGTGTGTAATTTTAGTACATCTGTTTTGGACTGTCTTTCTTGTGACCCTCAGATTTATGGATAGCACTGATAGATACTAAATCTTAACACAGTATTTTTCATTTGTTGTGGTGTGACACAATTGACAGACTGACCATTTCCATTTCACTGACCTCTGGAGCTGGCTTGCCTCTTGCTTTATCTGGGCTGGTAATTAGTAACTGCACGGTAGAACCTCACCCCCTGAACTGCCCCTTTACGAGTGCTTCTAGTCCATTTCAGGACAGTTGATCCATTTGATTACTGACCCAGTTCATAGTAAGTCGACTCAGCTGACTATTGACTTTGTTCTAAAAAGTACTACAGACATTTTTACAGTCAGGAACAACAGCCAGGAGATCTAAGGAGCTGTCAGGAGCATTTCTGTTTGTGTCAGAGATAGTTAATCCATTAACTGGTGGGACAAACTGCCAGTCTGCTTCAGGATGGTGATGAACAAATGAGTTTAACCTCCAGTGAAACTGATTTAACTATGCTTGTCTTTGCCAAGAATAATTACAATGAGTTACAGCCAGTGACTGTGTAAGTTATTGTACTTCAGCTGTTATTTCTGTCTCTCTTACTGTTTAATTCCTTACCTGGGAAATTCCCATCCCGTGTGTCCAAGACTAAGATTCCTGGCATGTGTCTCTACACCCACGAGTTACAAGGTCTCTGAGGGTCCCTATCATCAGCCATGGTACTCTTACCGACGCAGAACTCGAGTTTTAGCACATGCTGGTGTGATGTTTAAATAGATGGGATGTTGTAGCTGCAGGCAGAACAGCCTTTGGAAACAGCTCCAGACACCGCTGGCTGCAGCCCGGATGCAGAGTGAGCAGCGTGGCTTCGTTTAAAAACAGACAAGACACAACAGCCCTTTACACCTCATCTCTCTTAAACGGGCAAGGAATAGGGAGTCCTCGTGAGCTGTATCAGAGCCTGCCAGCTACAATGAATAAATCATCCTACAGTCTCTTCTCTCGCTCTTCAAAGGTGCATTTCATTTCAGCTCGTGCTGTTTAGAAAACAGTTGCTCCAAACTCCAGGCAGATGAGAGCTTTAAACAGGAAGCATTCCTGCGGCTGCTGCAGATCTCTGACTTCTACCCAGAGCGAGTCTGTGTGCTCTACAAAACGCCAGGGCAGCGGCGAGCTGAGTAATCCCCAGGCACGAGTCCGCTCTAGGAAGATCAGGTTGCAATCCTGCCTTTGTAGCTTTACACCACACCCCTTCAACGTGAATTAATAGGGGAGGATCATATTCAGCTCCGATTCAGGAATTCCCTCTTTCTTCAAGAACTGTTGCTAGGAGTTTGGTGAGTACTTTGGAGCAGACTTTCGGTTTTAACTGAGCAATTCTTTTCCCTTTAGCTGCCGAAAGCAGTATCAGCTGGTGCCTTTTCTTTAGATGCAGTTAGTCAGATGTTTAGGTACAAAGTCCAGCAACGAGTGCTGCAAAAACGGAGACTTCTTTTCCTCTGCAAATTTGAAACAGCAGGACAATGAATATATTTTATGATTAATAATACTACTAATATTTCGTTGCCATAAACTCAGTCTGAGGTATAAACTCCAAGACAGTTCTTGGAAAGGAAGCCCTCCTAAAGCTGAATAAGTTAATTCTGATCAATGGCTCGAGTTTAAAGAAAAGCTCTTGTTTTTTGCAGCAATTTCTCCACTGCAGTAGCTCCCAGAGGGGCTTGATTCAAGCAGGGTGGTCTGCCAGGCTGTTTCAAATCATTCTGAGGCAAGTAACATCTGAAGCAATTCATATTTTGAGAAGTCCAGGAAGATTTTAAGAGAATCAAATTAAGCTGATAAGACATAAGCCAATTTCACTCACAGTATATTTGAAATTTTCAGGAAACCCTTAATCAATGAGGGTAATGAATGAGGCTTCCAGTTGTATCAGTGTAACAAACACAAGCTGCCCCCCAAAAAACCAGAATGTTTTTTGGTAACTTTCCTAATATTTTACTTAGAATAATTGATGCAAACTTCAGTTTTAGTAACTGTGTAAAAGCAGTGATACTAGCCTGTATTTTAAAAAGTTGCTAGAATTTGCTAATATGTTAGAAAAGTTACAATTTAAATGAGGGAAAGGCCCATAACAATGGGAAAATTGGAGTGGGGAGAAAAATAACAATTTGGATGGAGGGGGAGTGTGTGGATGGTCAGTCTGACTCAGTACTCCAGGAATTAGCTATGAAAGTACTTTCATGGGAAACATGTAAAGATATAAACCTTCCTTCCTGAATGTCTTACGGACAGACGCAGAGACAGGAAGTGCAGCTGTCAGTGCAGATAGGGACAGCAAGGGCGTGCTGGAGGAATTGCTAGGCACCTACTTGGGCAAAAGTGTCAGCCTTTGCCCTTTGGAACCTTCTGCCCATTATTTAATTTCACTAGGAGATATTTATTACTGTCTGTGAAGGCAGCAAATGTCTGTATCCACAGCAAATTTCTCTGAATTGTTGTTTAAGCTGAATTTGAGAATTACAATGAAATTTCCTTTGCGTGTAGTGCACACAGAACAATGCTGAGGAGGTAAAGGCGATTAAAGCACATCCTCCTCTGGCCTTTTCTCCTGTCAAATAATGACCCACGTGAAACGGCTCATTAAAAAGCAGCCATGTGGTCAATTGCTTGAAAATCCATTTATTTGAAAATTTTATAACTTTTATGCCAGAGAGTCTCCAAATGCCCTTTAAATTGCTTTTCAGTAATCTGTATGTTTGTCCTCACATTGTGCATTGCATTGTTTGTAATTTCGGGTTTTAAAGCATTTCAGCTCCCTGGTATAGTTACAGGACGTTTAAGGTGCACTTAGCTTTTTAGTGCAGTGCCCACATTTACCAATATTGCTCATGAAAACTTAACTGTTATTCATCTACTAACATTCTAAATGCAGAATTAGAGTTTTCTCCTTCTGACTCAGGAGAGATAGAAATTTAATGGCATTGAGTTTATCTATCCCTAATCTCATCGGAGAGTCATTTTGAAAGCCCATAAAAACTTAGGACTCTTTGGTGTCTATTTTAGTTCTAAAGGAAAGTGAGGAACAGCATTCAAAAAGGAGTCAGATTTTCTGGCAAAAAGGAAATTTTAAGAAATTGGAGGAAAAGTAATCTAGGAAACAAAGCAAGGGTGTAAAAGAACGAGCATCCTAGCAGACTTCCAGAACATGTCCAAATCCACAGATAGAGAAGGAGAATTACTGGGCTTCAGTTCTACCTTCAAGGACTGTTTGTTTCTCAAATAACCTTTCCAAGTTAAGTGCACAAACAGAAGTAGATGCTGGTACCCAGGTGTTCTCCAGCACAGGGGCACCGATATCCTTTATGCTATTCTGATTCTGTGCATCTTGGATTACTTTTAGGGCACAGAACACAGACTTTTCTCACTGATCTATCAGTGGGATTAGGATTGTTTCTGGAAAAAAATTGATCTCCTCTGGCAAAAAAGGACCATTACACAGTCTCTCATGTTTTGGAAAGTTGTTTTAACGTCTATGTTTACTTTAAAAAGGTGATTCTGGCAGTAATTTTAGCTTGCATTCTAAAATAAGGTGGTATCTGCTTTAAGTGCTTTTTTACTGCCATGATTTTGTTGGTGTGCATTCAGTTCATTGTGAGAATGTCTGCCAGAGGGACTCAGAGCATGTGCATAGGAAGAAGAAATTTTAAAATTAAAAAAAAAAAAAAGAATATCAGTAGAACTTAGTAGCCTCGAGATATGACTATAGTCATATAGTGAGATATGACTACCATATCTCACAATTTTGGAGCAAAGAGTTTAAAATCTGTCAAATTCCAGTAGTTACTATTGTTTTTTGTTTGGGATGCGTTCTGAACAGTCACAATTTCTGTCTAGAGAGCCAGGAGGGGTTGATGGGGTCTTCCTATCTGAAGTTGCTCTTCACAGTGAAACCAAGGAAAACCATCTTAAAAAACAGGGACAAATTACCTACTTCTGTATGCTTCTCTTATGAAACCATTTTAACTTTACAATGCGGACAGAGTACCCCTGGGGACAGAATGAAGCAAAACCATGTGGAGACTTGTGTAATTCCTTTCCTCTCTTAGTTACTTCACAGCAAAATAGACTTATTCTTAACCCTTTTAATTTTCTCTCACAACTCTTTGTTCTGTTTCTTAATTATTTCCTGTGCTGTTAATACAGATGTTTATTTCCCATCTTTAGTATTGCTGCCATCTTCCCTGATGAGTGCCTTTCATAACTGAATATAGCTCTGAAGTTAACTGGGTAATTAGATTTACAGTTCGGTGAAAAATTAAAACTGGGCTTTTGACCTCTGGGGTGTGAGTTGGACCACAAGAAAGTTCAACTTTCTTTCAGAAAATTTAACCTTCCGTCAGAAAATAGAGCATTCCAAAAGAACCAATTTTAATGTAACTACATCGAAAAGAGCAGCTACAGCAAGTAAGGTAGAAATACAAATTTGATATAAAGGAAATACTCCGTTGGTACTGTTTTCATGAACTTCAAGAAAGGTCTCTCAAACTGCGTTGGCATTTGCTCTGTGTCCACAGGACTTGGCACTGCCACCAGAATAAGGAGCATGACCCATACTGTGGCGAGAGATGAAGGGAATACAACCCTTCTTTTCTGTGGCGTTATCTTGTGTTGGTTTAAAGTGGTTGTAGGGTGATCATCTGAGGCAGTCTGAAGCCTGGGTGATTCTCACTGAAAGCAGTTTCAGCATTTCTAACCTGTGTGATGATCCAAAGCTCCCACATCCACTGCAGTAAAAGTGTCTGCAGCGTCTCCAGCTGGAAAGATAGACCAGGTGAGCTGAACTTGCCTGACACAGCAAGGAAATTTGTGTTTTGGACCTCTGTATGTGTGAAAATGTGATTAATGTGATGATGAGGTTACAAAAGCTTAATCGGTATGGTCAAAATCAGTCACAAGAGGCATCACTGTGGCAGTAGCTTCCTCCTGTGCCTCCTGTGTTATTTTCAGTGTCTGACAGCTTGATGGTAGTGAAATTGAGTCGTCATGTTTCCATAGTGTGTGCAGATGGGAAATCACACAGAGCTGGGTTATATCTGTATTACATAGTACTGAAATTACTCTGTCCACCAGAGAAGCAGGTTGTGCTAAGTTAGCTGACATCTAAATACACATCTGTTTATCCATAAGCACAGCTGAGAGTTGAACACATAGTCTGTACTTTCCCTGTCCAAACTGCTAGAAAAAAAAACCAGGCTAGAGACCCTTATAGTGCTTACATGTAACTAATATTGCTGCTTGTCGGTTTTGCTAGTGGGATTTGTGCGCTGGAGTAGCTTTTATTAGGGTACTGAAGGCATTCTCTGTTTGAAAATAAGATTAGATGACCAATATTTTTGCTACCAATGGGTGGTTTCTGTCCAAGTAGTACAGGCCTGAGTATAGTCGGTTTGTTGTTTTGTTTATTAAGATTTATGAAAATATGTGAACGAGTAATTTGCTTTAGTCCACATGTAAAAATATTTTGGTAGGAGCAAAAGATTTCTTTTCCGTTTGAAAGCTGTGTCACAATGAAAATGAGCTAGTTATATGATTTGCTGTAGAGAGCTGGAGCTGTGTCACCGAAGAAGTTGAGTGGGGACAGGATGGCAGAAGTACCTGGTGCCAGATGTGAACAGACCAGGAGAAGGGAAAAAAGTAGGTCCTGGACCTAAGCTGGGAAAATGGAAAACAATTTTAAAGCAAGAGTGAAGGAAGTTAACAAGGAAAATGAAAAGGCAAGAGAGGTCTACAGGCATATGAAGAAAAAGAAAGGACTTCTTGTGCTGGGTTTATCAATTTATTTATTTATTCAAATTTCCATTTCAAAATATGACAAGGCTTTTCTTTTCAATTCTTTTATCAGGTGTGCTTGAAAAGCAGCATTTGCAACCTTCATAAAAGCAGAACAAAGGTGGGAGTTTAAATCTGAAACAGTGACATCAGGTTCTACAACTTTTCAGCATAAAAGCTAATGAAACCTTTAGAGTTTCTCTAAATTTTCTTTTTAGTTCCCAGTTTTCACTCCACTTTCCAGTTTTCACTAGGGAATTTCAGAGACTGGAATTAGTGCAACAGGAAGGCATTTATGCTGAATAGTGGAAGGTAGGTAACCAACCAAAATTCTTTCATGACAAGAAGGAATTTGAAGTTCTTGGAGGAATCGGAAGGAGTCCCTGGTCTCAGGACTGACACAGACTATGGGAGCTGCTACAGCAGGGCACAGAAGGGAGATAAGCTGGGGTGGGAGGTGGAATTTCCGTAGCTTTTGCTTTCAGTCGGTAACGTTTGCATGCTGATGATTCACAGTGCAATACCTGAACTTAAGCTGCTGTGACAGCACAAGGCTCTGGTGACTCTGGTGGAAGTCACCAGTTTGATTGACAGCCCATCACTGACTCTGGGGCAAGTATCATCATCAGAGCAGAGGTGATAGAGTTCTTGCTCACTTCATATTTTCTGCTGAGGGAATGAGAAAACATGATGTTCCAAGCAGCTCCAAACCAGCACATGTAATAAAATAATTTTTAAGGGAAGGCACTGACTCTGCCAGCTGGGAGACAATGCTGCAGACAAGTGTAATTAAACTTTCGTCACACAAGTCCTAGTAGGTAGTGCAAGATATCATAGGGCAAATACAATGCCTCTGAAGTACAGTGAACTGAAAGAGGTCTGCTTTTATATCAGAAGTGTTATAATCCTGTCTAGTTAGACCTTTTAATCTTTAATTTTAGGCTGTGCTAAATTGAACCTCTGACCATGCACATCCTATCTCCTGCTATTAATTCTTCAACTTCATTATATCCCCTGCCTTTTTTTGTGTGTCTGTGTGTTTCTACTTCCTGGGCTGTCAGTGTGACTGAGTCACTTTTACAGTCATTACAATGTCACTTCAGGCCTTCTTCTAAGGATGTCTTTTTTTGGCCACTACGGGAAATGCTAGTTTTATTTTTCTTTTTCCAGTTAGCTTGTTAGAGATAAATGCCACTCTGAAAAAAAAAAGTTTGTGACTAAATATTCAGTGAATTATAGAAATTAGTATTGAAGAGACTGTCAGGTAAAAAAGTGTGTGTGTGTACATATATATATATATATACACATAACCGTCCTGTCTCTAAAGGCTGCAAATGGTATGGACAAGACACTGAGTTTCATACTTTTCTGGTTTGGGCAAAAAAATCTTTAGATCTTCCTTTTATTTTTGTTTTGGGTGTCAGGATAAAAAAGGCTTGGTTATAAGGCCAGGTAGTAAGGATCTGTTACTGGGAGCTGTCTTGATTGCTTGTGGTCTGCCGTGGCTACCTGTATTTCAGCCTGAGGGAAGCTAATGGCACTAAATGAAAGCATTTAATTAAATCGGCAAATAAATCAGTGCCAATTATTACCCACGGACCTTTGATCTCCTTTGTCAAGTAAGATTCTTGTCTGTTACAGAATGTCTCATTAAAAGGCAGGGAGTTTGGGAGCAGTGGGATGACAGCTCCTAAGGAATTCTCTTTATGAAATATACGTTAATGACACTGTGATGTAGAGTATTACTGCTGGACTGATCCATGGCTGTCCTAAGCTGGAATCCTTCTGGTGGAAAAGGCTTTATTTACTCTCAGAAATTTTCAGAATGTGGCTTAAATAATCAGACAGTTAAATGTGAATTATTTAAAATTGAAACATTTCCTATTTTTCCCATGATGGACAGTTTTTTACCAATGTGTGCATTTGACATTTTTCTGAGCCAAATATTATAGATGAAGTATTTTGAGTTGTGCACTCTATACAAATTAAAAAAAAAAAAACAACCAAAAAAAAAAAAAAAAACAAAAAAAAAAAAAAAAAAAACCAAAAAAACCAAAAAAAATTATACCAGTATCATAAGAGGCTTACAGCTTTAAAGTTCTTTTACTGGGCAGCTGAAAATCCAGTCAGAAAACCTAGACTTTTCTAGATGGTTTGGGATTTTAATTGAAAAAGCAGTGCCAAGTACACTTTGATCTAGGATCTCATTCTCCCTTTAGGAATAATAAGAAATAATTAAACCAAGGAAGGATTTAAGCATTTCATTACCAAAACCTTCATCCCACTCATCCCACCTCCACCCCAACCTGACACAATGTTCTGGGACTGTGACCTTCTGGGAAGGTTAGCCAGAAGACAAAGGAGGTTGTGCTTGGTCAGTAGACTTTGCAGCAAGGCTACATTGCTCCTCTTGGGAACTGGCCCAAGCACCAAGATACCCAGCTTTTACAGACTTTTGGCCCTTCCTTTCAAGGGAAATTTAGAAGTTGAGTGGAAGAATAGAAATCCTGTACCCTAGTAAGGTTTTTGTTCTCTGTACAAATGCAGTGATTTGTCCTCATAATCACACAGTGACAATTCTAAATGGTAACTCATGATACACAAAATTATATTTTCAAATTTTAAAAAATAGAACCTTATTAAGGATTTCCATTTCTGCCTGATGGCCTCTCCTCTACTTGGGAAAAAGCTTTTGAGAGTATGGGATAACTGACTAAAAACTGATTACTAAATTTTGCAGTCTAAATCTATACTCTGCAAATTCCTGGAAGAAAGAACCAAAGCCTCAATTTAAGTGATAGAAAACCAAAGTCAAATAGAATTTTGCTGAACTAGTGCGAGTTTTGATGGCATGTTTGGAAAAACTCAAACATGGAAGATGAGGGCTCAGGGACAAACATGGAATTAATCCATGGGTAACTGAGGATGTGGGTAATCAGCAAGTTCCTTTATGAAGAGTCACAGTTGTGCCAATGATTACTTGTAAGGAAAACAATGTGCTAGAAATTTGCTCTTTCCCGTGTAATTACAAAAACTATAACTGTATTTAGTAATTTTTTACTCCAGTGAGCTCACGGGAAAAGTTTGAAAGTTATTTCTATATATCTAGGTATCAAATCTGAATATTTCATGGTATTTCTGCTTCAAGTGAGCCTAGATGACGTCAAACTATCACCAGCTTTGTTTATATTGTAATGCTAAGTATCTGTGCAATTCTTGGATTGTTTTTACTTAATATTTCTCCCCATACCATTTTTCTTAGTTGTGGATTTATTTTCATTTTAGTTGATGTCAAATTAATATCATAAATCAGATGTCTCTCAAATCACAGAGACAGTCTTAGACAACTTCAGGTTACCTTGTACCGAGTTACTTTGTATTTTAAAGCATGACTGGGCTTTTCATCAGAGGTGAATAAAAAGAATTGCCCTAACTCTTTTTTCTAACCTTTGGATGAAAATGCATAATTCTTCCAAGGTCAGGTACCACAAAGCTTTGTATATAAAGGATTGTAGAACTGGAGTTCTTGTTAGAATTATGATAAAAGATGCTACTTCTATTTCTTTGAAAAACACCTGAAAATAAGCAACTGTAATTCTTGCTCATTTTCTCCATTTATAGAATATTTCAGAACTTGTGTAGTGGTTTCTAATCCAAGAGAGGTTATTCCATCTCTGCTAGAAAACAATCATTTCTGAATTTGTTCACAGAATTAAAGAACAGTCTTTGAGGAAAGATTTTTAAAATCATAATTAAAAGCACAAAATAAGATCTGTATTATTTTACAAAACATTTTGCCAAAGTTATGTGGATAAAGCCTTTTACTTTTTCCTGTAGAAGTTAACCTTAATAATTGAGTTTAGAAGGAATCAAAGACATGCAGTTTTTTTGTTTATTTTGGCAGGAAAGCATTACGATGTAGAAGTTACTGCTGTCATATTTTTTGGCTAAAATAGAAATTCCTTTAAACCCAAAATTTTTGTTCCATTACAAAAAAAAAAATTAAGGAAGAAGTCTCTACATTATGTATTGAAGCCTTCTAAAGGGTATTGTCAACTTAAAAAATTACCCAAATAGTTAGTGCTACCCATGATCTGGTTTGTAATTTCACCAAGAGTTGTTTTTAAGAATGCACTTCTTTTCTATTATATGCTGCAAGTTGGGAAAACACTGAGTGCAAGAGGGAAAAACTGGTAAGTTTTGTAGAGAGAAATGAGGATTGTGGCTCTGATTTGGTGAACGCATGCTGTCTTCACAGGCATGTAAACAAAAACACTAAAGACCAAAGAATGTCTGAAGGCTAGGAACTTCCTAGTCCTTAGATGTTTAGTTTTTATTTACGTAATATCAATTAACATAGCAAAAAAAAATTCAGTATTGTTCTTTTAAGAGGGTAGGGAAATAGGGATTATGAATAGGGAATTGATTTGTTGGTAACAAAGAAGATACTGAGCCTATTCTCTAATTAAAATCCAGATATCCTTAAGGAACTTTTAGTTAGTTGGAAAATACGCATTTTAAAAAAAGTTAAAGCAAAAGTTTTCCAGAGTTAATTTCACATGTGCATGCATAACCTCATCTTTGGCAACCTGAACATGCCAGCTGCCATGGAATAAAAGTGTTTTCCTTCTGTCAATGATTGCACTGATTCAATGTGAAAAATAATAGCTCTGTACTTAAGTGAGATTCCCAGTATTTAAAGAGCTCTGCAAGATACAAAATATCACTCAAAGCACTGAAGCCCATGTTGCAAAAAGTTCACTGATTCCTCTGAGCTGCAACTTGCTCAAGAGCCTGGGAACTTGGTAACTGTACATTGATTAAATATTTGTTAAAAATGTTGTGGCAATGAATCTAGGTTCTGCAGGCTGAGTAAAACTTACTTGGAAGGATTTGACTTGGCAAGCAACGGTACATTGTGCAAATAATGCCAGGACATTAGAAGTACCAAGTGTTACATTCCATGCCATGATGAATTCCGGGAGGTGAGTTCAGCTGGGGATTAGAAGGAAAGAAATAGAAGTGCCTCTAACTTGTACTGGAAATGGGACAGGAGACTTGCAATCTGCTGAGCACAGCTGCAATCCTTGTCTTGTCCTTCATCGTGCTAACAATATTGTTATACTAGAAGAGCTCACACTATCTCCAAAGCTCCCAGTTGGTGCATCTGCCCACAGGGCTACGCACTACCCTGCTAATGACTTTTGCAGAACGTTCAAGGAACTTAACTGAACCATGTATTGTCCTTTTTATGTTGTTCAGGGACGATGAAAGGAAGAAAGAAGGGGCATTCCTTACCTTCAACCTTTATCTTGCTGTTCTTCTGTAGCACCGGGCACACAGCAGCTGAGCTGGATGGCAGCAAACAGCATGTCATGGGTAAGAGATATTAGAAAACACCTAAAACTCAACCAACAAAAAACAAACACTCAAACAACAAAGCCCACTATGTGAAAATGCACTGCAGATGTAATTCTGTACTTGAGAACTTTTGTGGGAAACTTTCAAAACTGGCACTAAGCTAAAAATGGTCTCTAACTAGGAGAGAGATGCTTAGAATTGCCTATTAAGCTTTAGCAAAATTGCCTTCTACTGAGGCTTCTGTTTCCCAAGCTTTTTTGGAACATCCAATCCTAATCAAACACTGGGTTAAATATCAAGATGATTGCCTTAAAACTCTGCTTTAGGGGCATGGAAAAGTTCCATGTTCAGGGAAAGGAAACATAAGGCTGGTTAACTCAGGCTTTATTTCCTCACACAGAAAAAGCAGAAATACGATGAATACCATTGTAGATTGATGTTGTTCTGTCCCATGCACAGATCTCTTGAGCCATAGTAAATTTGCAAAGTTTGATTTAAAGATGATACAATTACTGTCCTGGTTGTTTTCCTGTGCCTTGACGAAGGTCTTTGTATAGCCCCGAGTGAATTGGTATCACTGGATAAATAAAGGAGTTGGATTTGATCCTTGTTAATCCCTTCTAATTCAGGATATTCTATAATTTTATGACTAAAAACTCACCAGTTGAAAATTTTTGTTAGAAAAGCAGTGTGACTGTTAGAACTGGGGACATTCTCGGATTTTCACCATGGTAAGATCATTGTTTACTTCACTGAAATCAAGGTGGATCAGAATTCTATACCAGATATCATTGTGAAGGGTATTTTAATTTCCTCCCAAACAATTCTGAGAAAGATGAGGGAAAAATACTCTGTTGGGGCCACAGTAAAATATTCCTTTTTCCTTTGAGGAAATGACTTGAAACTGTGATCACTTCCCTAAGCTGCAGAGGACTATGAAGTGGATGCTTTTGTTTGACGTGTCTGATTTTGAAATGCAAATGAAAGTGCAGCTAAGGGGAACCTTTTTGTTATGTTTTGTCCTATTTCCATCCAGATTACTTCTCTCTATCAGACTTTTGCAGCAGTGCTCTTTGAGACAGAAATAGTAATTGAGCACAGTCATGGCTATACTAAGCTAGTGCTTTAGGACCATGTCACAATTAGTCACTACAATTTAAGATACGCACTGTTCCAGGTTAAGCATATGCTTAGCATGGCTGTGTAGTAAAGACTGGTTCATGCAGAAAAAATTTGTTTTCTTTTGAACTGTGAAGTACAAAAATGCCCTTTTTGTTTGAGGGCAAAGTCACATTTATCTTTGCCCCACAACTCTTAGTGCTGTATAAATTCTTAGCCAAGCTTGCAGGTCGTGATGGCCAAATCATCTTGCACACTGTGTGACCACAGCAAGAAATCTGATGGCTTAATTTTTTTCCTCTATTTACTTTGTTTATAAAAGAAAATAAGTAAATAATCTTAAGGAAATTAAATTGTCGTGTTACTGGGGATTATTTTTCACTGGTTATTTTGCAACCAGTTATTTAGGATTATGGGACCACTAACTGATTTAGTATGAGAAGCAGTTCTGAACTTCTAGTTTTTAATTCTGAAGTAAAAACCAATAAAATGTGAAGCTTAGAAATTAAAGTACAATTCTGTTTTTGTGATGGCTACTGAAGGCTCACTTGCAGTGTTTACAAAAAAAAAAAATTACTTTTGCCGTACTCTGTTTTCACAAAATATTTAGATTGTTGCTAATTAAAATTATATTTGTGGTTTCTCAAGATTTAACTTCTGGACTCAGTGACTTTAAATGTAGCAATTTTGTGGGCTGCAATTTCATTGTTGACATTTATTTTTGAAGTTAGATGATTATAAAGCAATTACATATTTTACCCCAGCCTTCCATAAATTTCAGGTATTAAAGGATAAAATTAGTTGTGTGCATCCATTATTTTTAATGTCATACTTTCAGATCACATTGAGTACAAGTGCTTTGTGAATTTAAGAGCTGGGCTTTTGTCTATTTTAATTACAGTAATAATCAAGATTGCAGGTCAAGTCTAATGGAATAAAAAAGGATTTTTAATTTTTTCTCTTCCAGCAAAACCTGTCATTTTTCCATCAATACATAAGTGTAATAACAAAAATGAAAGGTATAAAACTAATGAGGTTATGTATATTGTTCCTTAATCCCTTGTGTGGTTGGCAGCACTTAAATTGATGTTCCAAAGCCTGAAGAAAATGACTCACAAATTGAATGTGCTTTTTGCTCATATGTGAAACTTTGCCAAGAATAAACGTGCCTGCCTAAAGAAAGTGTAGGAAACACAGGGGTAGGAAGAGCACTGAACAGTGTGTGGGTGGAAAGCTGTCAAATTGACAAAGATGGAGAGAAAAGAAACAGCTATTCATTAGTGACAAGGTGCTTAGTATTGATACTGCTTATCAAAGGGAGACATTGCCAGGGAAGGCTGGAAAGATGACAGCATATCTTTATAATTAAGGATAACCACGGAAACTCATATAAAGTTGAGAACACATAACCTAAGCAAACTAAAACAAAGTATTTTTACATAAAAACTCAAAAATATTCCTGATATTTATTCTCCCAGTTTATATAGTTCTGTTCTGAAAAGCAGCTCCTCCACAACACTTATCTTTCATACTTCTTGTGCTGCAGGTGTAGTCTAGAAATCAGTTCATTTTCTAATTAAAAGGAGGTCTTTTTATCAAGCAGCCCTGCAGATTATCCATGAGTCTGAAAAGAAAATTAGAGTCTTTTGTTATGTCTACATCCAGGGAAAAGGTATTGTTTTCACTTGTATTAATGTAAGAGGATTAGAGACATTATTCACCACTTCTGCTTTTGTAATATTACCCAGCTTTCTAGTGAAGTGATAACAGTGCCTTGCCTGGATCACCTACAGCCCACATGCCCAGGGCTGCAGCAAGGCTGACTGGAGGTTATTAGAGCTCTCACAGTGAAATGACTGCACTGAAATGCAGGGTGGTGTTCAAGTGTTAACCAGTCATGTCTTGAGCTGCAAAAGTCGCCATGTGAATGGCAGCAAACGTGCATGAATGAATGGCTGTGCTGTACAGGAGCAGTCTTGGCCTGTATCTTGTCTGACAGTTGCAGAAAGTAGGAAGGCTGAAGGAATGGAGGAAGAAAGTGGTGACATAAAATATCTGCAATGAGCTCACGCTCTTTGTGAGCCATTTCATGGGCATTACTTTGTACTTAACACAGACCATGGAGTGCCATGACTTAGAAAAGAGCAATGGGTGTTTAGTGCTTAGGTAGCTGATGTAAGGAGGTCATTTCAGTAAAAAGTTGGGAAGGGGGAAGAAAAAGGGGAGAGGAGATTTTACTGTGCTTTTTTTTCAGTTTTAGTATGGGAAGCAATAACTTCTGTGTAACAGTAAACATCAGCTGCAATCATGATTTAATGTATTTATAACAAAATTTTCTTGGTCTAGGCTAGTACAGTCCTATAATTACACAGGATTTCTAAATGTATTTGGACCAGATGCCTGAATTGGATGAGTAATAAATATCCAACAGAGCCAGATCCAAAGTGGAGGGTTAAACTCAATTTTTTTAAAATGACAAATGCAATGTGCTATACTGAAGGAGGAGAATTAATGCAATCATAAATATAAGATGGAAAATAAATGTTGAAGTACCTGTATAACAAGGTTATTTTTGCTGGAAAGTAAATGGAAGTTGCTGGAAAGTAAATGGAAGTTACAGAGCATTGCGAAGGTAATTCAATGTTGTTTTAAAAACAGAGGCAAGTGATTTTATGTTGGATTAAGAAAAAACCCAAAGGATCATTATTCCACTCTATTTGCCCCTAGTAATGCCTCTAGGTAGGGGATTATATTCAGCTCTGGGCAGCACATTTCACCAGGAATTCAGACCAATAACAAAGATCCAAAGAAGAGTTATGAGAGGATTAGAAAGCAAGGCAAATAAAAAGATGGGAAGAAAGCAGTTTATTTAGTGTGGACATGATTAAGAGGAGACAGAAGTCTTCCAAATGAAAGAAAGAAGACAGAAGTGGGCTACTGAAGTGGTGCGGTGAGAGCAAGGCAACTGCACCATGAAGGCTTCAAGCTGCCAGGGATGGAGCTGAATTTGGAAAGCCCAAAATGAAGGTTGAGAGTGCAGGAGGCAACTTTCTCTCCTGCAGCAGCCTTAAATTGCAAGACACGAATGGTGCATTAGAAAATCAAAACTGATTTACTGTGTGTGTATACGTGGTTTTAAATTATTGTACATATGCATGAAGGAAGTAAAAATTACTTAACATATAATAAAGAATATTCGGGCAGTATATTACAAAATAAGGGTTGTCTTACAAGAAGAGTAGAGAAATTCTAGAAGTGACTGCTTCAGATTGCTTGGAATTTTACTTCACTTGGATGAGAAATTCCGTTAACATTCCTTCAAGTGTTATCTCCCTATGTTTTGGTTGAAGAATTTTCACTGACCTTCCTGACAGACATCTTCCCTAAATGTCACATCCTGTGCTTTTCACACAGCACCTAAAATGTAGTAACAACTTGTCCCAGTGTTCAAGAGACGAGGCCTTACACTAAGGATCAGTTTTCTCAAGGTATATTCCACGAATGAAATGAGTGCAGGCAGATGTGTGTCTATGCAGATCTACTGGGCAAACACTCCTGCTCGTCTTCTCATCTGCTGCTCCAGTCTGAGAAGGAAAGCTAATTTTATATCATCTGTGTGAGTTAAGTGTTCCCAGGTGTAAAATAATGGGGAAGAATTCTCTCGCTGTTCCCAGACAGAAGAATGATTCAGTTCCGATTAATCCCTTCGAGACCTCTTTCTTCAGTCACTTGGTTACTGTTTGGAGTTGTAGGGTTTTGCCCCCTGGGGCTTGACAGGGTACAGATTTTACTCAAGCTATGGCAACTTTCTAGCGTTCCTAGGAAACTGAGTGACTGCCAAGAAGCGTGACACAGTTTAGTCATTATGTTTGCAGCAGATGTCAGGACATCTGACAGTGGTTAACAGCATCCCGGTGACTGCAGGGGAAAGGTCTTAGGAGGTAACCAAAACAATGATTTAGTTCTGTGGGTCTGATGGGAAGTGGGCTAGGAGTGGAGACCAGAAAGTTCCCAGGATAAACTCTGCTGAGCCATTTGTTCATCCTCTTTGTGTAGTTTTGCAACTGTGCATTCATACTATTTCTGTTTGGATAGCCCACAACGCTGTGGTGGTGCAATGCAGCAAGAAAATGAGCTGACATAACTCTGTGTCTGACATTTCAGTAGTTAAGAAACCTGGTAAGTTTTCACAACCTCTTGTAGACTGAACTGGGTCACTGACAAAGGTCACAGAGGGGATCTCATTTGTCGAGTGCCAAGAAAATGAGGTGCTTATAAACCAGCTGCCAGCCCTCACCCCAACCACATTTGAGTTGGATCCGTTCCTATGGAGCTCTGAGTGTTTGATTTTAGCATTTCAGGAGTGAGTTCATAACTTACTGAAAACTTTGATGTTTTGAAGGCATTTTTTCCCTGGTATTGAGCAGGGGAAATCCAAAGTTTCATTTTGCAATGCAGTATCCTCTCAACTTTTTAAGTTTGCATATTTGTTCTGAGATATCAGTGTTCTAATTAGCTGTAGGAGAATGAATTAAAACCTTTAGGTCTGTTCTTCTGGTTCCTATGGCAAGCACACAAGCTCTGTAGAGCTTTCAAAATCTTCTAGTTAAAAATACTTCCTTGGAAAAGCAAAACAGTAAAATACAGTAAACCATGTATTTATAAGGGAACAGTACCAGAAACCAGATTGCTAGTCAGAATTTCCTTATAAGCATTGACAGGGTGAAAAACTTTGCTAGGGTTCTTCACAATGTACACGACAATTTATACAAAACCTTCCCTGACCTAATATATACTGAAAGACAGAAATTACACAGTTTGAAAACATACAGCTTTGTTTTGCCTTGACTTTCTAGTTGTATGCTCTTGAAAGCTGTAATGCAAGAACGGTGAGATCAAAGGCAAAAAAGAGTCTGGTGCCTGTCAGTGGTCCCGGCGGGGTTTGTGTCTCAATCTGACAGGAGAGTGATGCCCTCTGCAGGGCTCTGTCCATCCCACGCTGTTCCCTGGCAGATCTTTCGTGAGCCAAGTTCACTGGGAGAAGTGCATGGAAGAGAGCCCAAGGCAACTTTTCTGCCTTGGTGGTCACTGTGTCTTTTGGAGCTACCAAGACTTTGTCAGTGTTTTTGTTGTTCAGAATTGCACCCCAGCTCATGTGCCTCAGCCGCTCTCTGTAACCGTTTAGAGGTTTGTGATGAGGAGTTGAAGTTTATAATATGAGATGTTTTGGTGGAAAATTGAAACCACACATTTGATTTGATAGAATGGAATTTGTGTTCCAATGCAGATGATGGTTTTCACATCTGTTCAGTGTGTTCAGAGCTTTGCAGACAGATGTTGTGCAGTGCCTCTAGCAGAACACACAAGCAATCTCGTTCTGGAGTTACACTACGCAGCGCGCAGCAAACTAACCCAGCTGTTCTACTTCTGCTCTGTATTGCAGGTGCTCCTTTGCCACGACTGAAGCTTGGGCACTCATTCTGTGCCATGAAAGCAGATGATGGTCCGTGCAAAGCCATCCACATCCGCTATTTCTTCAATATTAAAAGCCGCAAGTGCGAAGTGTTTGAATATGGTGGATGCCATGGCAATGAGAACAACTTCCTAACGCTGGAAGAATGCCAGAAGAAGTGTGTGGTAACAGGCCAGTACCCATTCTCTTATCCTCCTACCAATTCTACATTTGCATCTGTT
The DNA here is from genome assembly GCA_013398055.1 of Ifrita kowaldi. NCBI lineage: Eukaryota > Metazoa > Chordata > Aves > Passeriformes > Cinclosomatidae > Ifrita > Ifrita kowaldi. The sequence goes on from VZRS01009360.1 coordinate 180,510, forward strand.
ACTTCTCATTCACAAACCACTTGAATTTGGGAAGTAGAAGCCTTCTTCTGTTCCTATTAATGCAGAAATATGTTTCCTCTAATTATGTCCTCAAGTACTCTCAAGTAGGGTGTAGTCGTCTTAGTTATTTTACATGGTCCAAGCAAACATTCAGGACTTGGAAAGATAGGTGGGCTTTTTAGTGTATCTGTGGAATAGAGACACCAATGCAAGAAATCTTATTTTCTAGCTAGAGCCCTATTTTTGACAAGTTCTTAAGGGAAATTGATTTTGAGGCTGGGCTAAGCTGGTGGGTAGCACAGATGTTCTTTATTGCTTTCAGAGTGTCTAACCCAAATTTTTTCCCAGATTTGTCCTTCACTTGAGAAGCTGATAGAAGCTGTCCAAAATTTGGCCATTTTCTATGTTTCAGCATAATTAGTACTACAGTAGTAGATCTGATGATAAATGAAATCTAACATATGATACACAGCACAATGTGTACCAAGGGCCTCGTGAATGCTGGTTCTGCTGTTAAAATTCATCCCCGTAATTATTTAAGGTTTTCAGCACTGTACAAATTCCTCACAGGACTGGACGAAAATTAGAAGATTCTTAAATTTGCCAAGGAAGCTAGAAATTTTACAAGCTTGTATTTTTAGAGACTGGGTGAATTCAAGTCTTATTGAGGGTTTCCTCTGAATACATGCTATGGAACTTGCTGTCATGGCAATTTGATGGAATGCATCTGGCTGTGTAAACAGGAAGTGATATGGATATCTTGAATGGGGAGAAGGCAATGGAAATGGCAAGAAAGTTTCAGAACAAGGGGGTCCTCAAAGGTGTGGAATAACTCTCAGGTAGTATATCAGCTATGTGAGGTTTTTTCCCAAGTCTCTTCATACACTGGATGTTAATTTCTTAGACTTCGAGGTAAGATAGAAGGATTCGTTTCCAACTGAAGGTACTGTTCAGTCACACATACCTTGCCCAGCAGCAGAATTTGCCATGGTTACTGAGCTCAAGACAGTGATGCTGGGCAATTCTGCAGCAGAGAACAGTTACTAGGTTATTCTGGGGATGGGCAACACAAGCAGCTGAAAATTGTCACTCTCTGCTGTCTGTTAGTGGTGTGTCCTGGTAGCACCTACTGCTAAGCAGACCTTGCCAGGTGTAATTTTTTTTGCTCTTTTTTCATAATTTACTGTGGACCTGGGCCTTTTCTTGAAACTGGAAATCTGCTGAATGTGCTGTAGGCACTGAGTTGTTTTGCAGGACACAAACTTGTATCTTCTAGGATCAGCATAGGCCACTTGCAAGCACAGCGAGTTCTTATAGGTTGCAAAAAAATACTTGCAAGAAATTTCAGATTAGAAAATTGCTTTCAGAAGGTCCTATTTGGGTTTTCTGGCCAAAGCAGACTGCATATATGACAAGGTAATTTATAGCATCAGGCTTTGTCTGGCAACAAATGTAAATGTCTCTTACCTATTTTCCATCCCTTCCAGAATTCACATCTACACAGTATTTAGATCAGGCCTTAAATCTGTTACATTGTTGGTTTCACAACATATCTGTATTTCCTGATAAAAGTTACTCTGAATCGTGTTGCTAAATTTATTTCGAAATCAAAGTAAGTATCTGTCTCCCACCCCAGTGTCAGAATAATGGCTGGAGCTGGTTACATATTATCATAAGTAGTATTTCAAGAGTGTTGGTTAGTTTTAACGCATCTAATCTTCACAATCTGCAAATGTTAATAAGCCAGGTCTTGAAAATAAGCCATTTATTATCTTCCCTTTAACTGTCAGAAAAAGAAAGGTGGTAAGGCAAGAGAAAAATAGATCAACAGACTGCCTCACAACTGGAGCAGGGAGTACAGCTCAGGGTGTCTGACATTTATTCACTAGTGGTACAAGCACTTCTGTCGGCATTAACTCTGTAGCCTTTATACTCTGTTATACTCCTACTCAGCCACCTGTAGAGGTAGCTGATGGTTCCTCCACGTGTTTATGGAATAGGACACTGTGTTTGAATGCAAACAAATGCAACAGCTACACCCCATTGTCCAGCGTAGGCCTTGAGAATTTCTCAGGTCTGTAATTTGGTTGACTCAGACCTTTCTCCCTCTCTATCCAGTCCAGCCACAGCAAGGGAAAGAACAGATGTGTGTGCTTATTACACATTTCTAGTATGCTGATTTCCAGTGGTGGTTGCAATTTATAGAGTAAAGCAGAGTTTCTTCCTTATCTACACAACTGGAGCCAGAAGAGTTTGTCTGCATGAAACCAGGATGCAGTGGGACTGTATTTATTAAGAACAGCAAAATTTTAATCTGAAGAGTTGTACATGAGCACAACGTTTCACTGATTAGAAGATACTGAAAGAACAGCTAACAGGAAAACCCATCCTTCCTGGAAAGCATCCCTGGTCTTGATGCCTTTGGCCTTTCCAAAGAGGAGACTGCACACATTTTATTTACTCACCAAATACTAACTCAAGATACTATTTACAATGCAGATCTATTTTGCTGATCTGCTGGTGCCACCATAATTTCTGGTCAGTTAGGTTTTGTTTTTAAACAACTGTATGCTTATAAAGCTATCTCTATCAGGATGGAAAAAAAACACTACAAAATTTCACTAAACACATGTCAAAGCCAGAAAGATCACCCTATTTTTCAAGTGAATGGTAGTTTTCCAGTGCATTTTACTCTATAGATTAATTTGAAACTTACCTTTTGACGGTTTCTGGACAAATGTACTAATTAGCCTCAAAGACCAGGGGTGCTCCAGGGAAGAAGTGGCAAGAATCAGTCACAGCCTCACTCTGTTTTCAGGTGCAATACATGGGTAACCACAGTGGCAATGATATGAAAATAATTATTAAAATGGCATCCCACCAAGAAAGAGGTATATGGAAATCACAATTCCTTAGTTATTAAATAACATGGTCTAGCATTTCAAGTTAAAAAAAAGGAAAAAGGATGACATGAAGAAAAATATCTTGCCCCAAGCACAAGCACACATGAAGTTCAAGAACCCCTGTCCTACTTGGATCTGAAACAGTTCTTAAGCAAACTCTTCCTGAACTGGCTGAAAAGGGAAAGAACCTTTACATCAGTGAATTTCGTTTTGTGTTGAAGTCTCAAATACTTCCAGAAGTGCAGATTACTATTTTGGTGCTCATTTACCTGTATTTGGTATTTTAGCAATTGGTAAGGATAAAAGCTGTTTCCAACACTGTTCCTTCTCCAGACTATGCTATTTCTGCATCTTTGATTCATCATACCTGAGATTAAAAAAAAATACCAAAGTAAGATAGAACTCAAGTAATAGGTTTTAAAATCTTCCTAACAGACTATTGTATGGGAACAGATCTCATTTCTGGGCAGAAAATCAAACAAAGAAGGAATTCACTACAGATGATTAATCTGTTTCTAGTTATGACTCCACCAAGTTTAAAGAATACAGTCTTTCAAGACAAAAAATTGAAACTTATTATTTCCTTGAATAGCATTCAGTTTCAGAAAGACCTGGAATCTAGGATGTGAATTAGCTCTTCTTTTTCTGACACCAGGCTGGCTTTCGGTAGTTTCCATCTAGTATCTGGTTTGGGGTCTCAGCAGGACCCACAGCATCTTTACCATGCTTGGAGTGAGGTTATTTGCAGGGACTGCATCTGCCAGTATCTCATCCAAAATTTGACACTTCCTGTCACAGGAAATTTGGAGTGTTTGTCCTCAATTTCAATTTAAAGGCTAAGACAGAGGGATAAAGGGGGGAAAGGCAGGGTCGATAGATGCAGAATTTGGAATGAAGTGCCCAAAAGTCACAATCAGGTGTCATGAGTGAAGAGTTATCACATTATTTTTTCAGTCTAATGCTCCTGTTTTCACAGAATCACAGAATAAGCTGAGATGGAAGGGACCCAGTGTTACTTTGATTCTGAACAAACGTTGGATCTGGAATGGATCTTCTAGACCAAATCCTGTACTGGCATATATCTGGCATAACTCTATAGCATAAAATTGAAAGTTACTTAAAATGGGAACTGGCTTAGTGTGCCCATATCTTGGTACTCAGCCCAAGAACAGTTTTCTGTGTATGAATAAAATGATCCACTACTCTACCAGAGCTGGACCTGCTTGGAGGAAGAGAAGCAACAAAGGGCCATGACCTCTGTATTCTCTGAATGGGTGGCAGCAGATAAAATGGTTTGGTCTCACATACAGTGTGCTGCAGACCATCAGGCATAAAGCAAAGTAAATTATTAAGTTAATCCCTTTTGCTAACATAATTCAGCAAAACCCCATATAATTCTGTATATTCTTTTTGTTATATCTAGACCTCTGAGCAGCTTTGTAGTTTGTAGTTGTATCCATCTTACTTACATTTCCAGTATTTGTTGCTGTTGGAAGGTCACTATTTAGCGACTGTAGAAATCAGTCTGAAGAGAGAGTATGAGTGACACAAAAGTGCTTCAAAATAAAGAAAAACCTGAAATACAAAATTATCACTGTGAAGAATGTGAAGACCAAGATTGATAAAAATAAGCTCAAGGGAAGCTATCTAATGTAGACATTCAGAAGAAACAATGTGAATAGTCAAAGCTTTTTATTTTCAATATTCAGCAAAAATACAAGAATAAATGAGCCAACATGAGTGAATTACCAGATCAGGATAACTTTTTAACATTTTGGAATCAATAAGGCATCTGACAGAATTGATTGAAGTGAGTACAACAGAGTTCAGAGAGCCCAGCTGCAGGCTGGCCACTCTAAGGCTCTCCAAGACAAGGTTCAGATGCAAGATGCCTACTTGTGACTCAAGTTTCCTGGAAATCAACTGCATTTTTTTGTTTCTTGTGCCCAATTCTCACAGCTTCAGGGAATGAAAAAGTACTTTCTAAGAGCAATGTGCTCATATCCTCCATTGTTCACTGGATAGGAGTATAATGACAAATGTCATCACTAGCACAAAGATCTTAATTTTCAAGGCAGTGAATATAAATTTTAGGCTGCTTAAGCTTGCTACTATGGGAAAATACCTACTGATAAATGGTTCTGGTCATGATGGCAATTTTAATGTATATTATTTAGAGTGGATCTACTCACAAATACACTTTTTTTACAAAGAAGAAATCAACTCAGATGTGGGTTTGGCTTTTTGACTGAAACCAGAAGCAAAAGACACTGTTGACATGGTAGTACGATTAAAAGATTCTAGGCCTGTATAAGCTCCCAATAAAATTTTCCTTTTCTCTGCCAGAAGAGTAGAGATCACATGCCAAAATACGATTGCTGATTTTGCCCTGAAGGGGACAGCTGAGTGAGATCAGTGAGACATCCTGACGTGCGTGTCCGTAGTTTAGGTCATGGGTTCAAATGCTGAGGGCCAAGCCTCCTACTAATCGGAAAAGCTGGAAATCTGTTCAAAGAAATGCTACGTCACTCTGAAGTGCATGCCATGTCTTTAATATTTTTTAAAGGGTAACAGCTGCATTGTCCCAGAGGTGGAAGGAAAAAACGTGTCATGACAGAATTTCTACTCAATAGATTTGCTTTGAAAATATAACATCGGCAGGTTTCCAGAGAAAACTGGGGTAGAATTATGATACGAAACGGCAATAGCGTGCAAAACAAGAATTATGAAGCAATGCAAATAAGGTGACTAAGGCAGAGTCCAGAAGCTGCTGGCCACCTTTCTCTCAGCTGTCGAAATATTGTCAGCCTTTCTCAGACATTGCATTGATCTGCTCTGCCCTTGGACTCCTTTGCAGTTTTATGATTAGACAGTCTCCTACAAGGAGAAGAAGGTTTGTTTTCAACCTCTAAAAAGGAATTCGGAGTTGAATTAAGATATCCAGTTTCTTGAGCTGACAGAATAAAACCCAGGCGCCTGCATTAGGAATGATAACAATTTCACTTCAGATAGTGCACGTAGAGAACCATGCAGACAAGGTTGTCATCATACCCCCCTAAGGATACTTGGCCAAAGGGGCCTTAATATCATCAGCTGCATAAGAAAAGCTTCACTCAGGCCCTGCATGGCAGGGCAAATGGAATTGGATAGGATGAGAGAAGTCTTACTGCCTCCCTCAGTCAGCTCCAAAGCTACAAGCAGTAGCAGTAGCTACAGCAGGCAGGTTGTTAGTCTGCTCATTACTCCTCTTTTGAGGAGTAAGATTGCATGATACAGGATTCTGGATCCAGTAGCAAGAAGAGTAATTTCCCTCTTCAATTCAATATCAGCGTAATTTGATTTTGGTACTTTCTATATCCTCAAGTTTCCAATACAGCAGGTCTTCTTATACAAAGGAAATGATACTTCAGTTCTCCAGAACAAGTTTTTGTGCTGCATCTCAAATAAAGAAAAAGAAGGAAAAGGAAGAGATGCTGTATTCTTGCCTCTCAGTTCTCACTGTCACTGCTAAGCATGCTGGTATCGCAGGTGAGACTTAACATGTCTGCTTTTGCTAAATACTTTTATTTTTATTTATCTTGCAGAATTGCCTCAGAAGATGACGTTAGCAAAAATGAAGAAAGGTAATTATGTTTACATGGTAATGTAAGATTCTTCTACCACAATAAGGGATTTATTATCTTCTTTTATTAGCTTGGAATAATACATAAATAATTTATCTTTTAACAAAAACAGCAATGTCAGATTAAAGTGAGTTCTTAGTCCAAATCTTCTGTCTTCATCAAAGAATTTGATGAGAGTTGTGGTCACTGAAGATGGTAGATGCAATCACTTCTCCACAAAAAAACAATAATCATGATTCTTCTCTCTTTCTTCAGTAAAAATGGGGGCCTTGGCAGAGATTCAAGCATTGTATAATCAGCCATGATGGGGAACTCTTACTGTGTATTTTGAGAACAAGCTAAATGCTTGCTCTGCTTTTAGAAAAATAGGAAAAAATTGCTCTGAAACAGAACTTTTTAAGCATTGTCTGTGGAGGAGCTACCAGAGGATAGGGCAGAACCCCTAATTGCACATCAAACAAGGGAGCAAGTTTCCCATCCCTGAAGGGACAGACTTTTAACAGAACTTCAAATTCCTGATACCCCAGACTTCCAAAACAGCCAGTGCTAAAGTATTGAGAGTCCCTTACTGAAACACTGTTGGTCTGTTGAGGAAACTGATGTTCCTAATGAGGATATTTCAGTTTGACACTCAGAGTAGAGCTTGTGAAGATTTACTCTACCCTCTCTCCTTGCACATTGGAGACTCACCTGGATGGAGCCCTTTGTGGGCAGCCAGAGTTCCCCAAAACACAGACTTGAGCAAGTTTTTTCACAGGTCAGCTCCTCTTTTCCTGCTGACTCTCCTTCATCCCTCATTCCACTCATGACTTCCTGATTTGTTGTGCATTTAGCAGCTTGCAGCAATGCAAGTATTTGCACATACAGTTTGAGATAGACTGCAATCAAATCACCTATCTTTGCAGAATGGTATTTGGAATACTTTCATATGAGATTATGGTCTTCTTTTCCTGTTTTCTACTGTCTTTTCAATTCTTAATGCATTAAAAAAAAAAATCGTGACTATACTGTGGAAGTTACTAAAGTTGATTTTCCACAGATGCTGCAGAATTTGGCACTACTTCATTTAAGGGCTGACCCTAGCTCCGTGCTTTTAATGACAAACTAGAACACATCCTGTAAAATCCAGCTCATGGCTATCATCAGCATTATTGCACATGTACTATTGTTTCCACTAACGTAGTCTCGAATATCGAGTCCCTGGAGAAAGACGTGGCATTTAGAAGTACAGTACTGCTTTGTATGGTTAGTAGTATATTGCTTTCATGAACTCTCTCTTCAAAAGTGGCCATAAAAGTTAGCTGTGAGCTCAACTAATTTGGATTTAATTTCATTTGCAAGAACCTGCAAGAACCATTTTAGTACAAGAATATTCTAAATGAAGGACATCTGTTTTTAAGAGCCAGTCATAATCCTGTAGTCTGCTTTGCATACCCTTATTTTTATCTGCCTTCCCTTTTCAGTTAATATCTATCTAATAATCTCTTTCTGTAATTTCACAGTACTGTGCAATGTTTGATCAGAGATTTTATTCTGTAGCTCCTGCTGTCTGCGGGCTCCTCGCAGAAGGTGCATGGAACAGACACTCCTCTGGCGGAGTCTTGCTGCTCCCTGTGTACACACCTGTCTCACCTCCGTGCTCAGCTGAAAGCACGTCATGTGCCTTGCACTTATTTCACATATTTATTGCTCTATGTGAGCTTGCTTTGCTAAATCTGAGCACATCAATGCATTTGCGTAGTAAGAAAGGTGCAACATCTGAACTGTGGATTACACTTACTGGCAGAGAATGAAATTTGTAATGAAGAATCAAGATTAAGCTATTCAGGAATGCTTAAAACAGTTGATTTGGTTGCTTTGTGCAAGAATGTTTTAGTGACTTAATTTTGCATGTGATCTCTGAAAATTATTTTTCACTGTTCATGAAGTGTTATAAAAATTGAAATGCAATATATTGCCAATTAATTCTTAGAAAAACACTACTTATGAGCTATTATATTATTTTATATAAATTCAAGGTGTGCATCAATTGCCTTTAATAATAATCTTGTTCTAGCAATGGATTTGAATATATATTTAGCTAAAATAGGTGTAATAGGATTAACTTCTCTGCAACTTTATAATCTACTTCTAAAATGTTAGGAACGTCAAAGTAATTGTTCTATACCAATTTTTATAAAATGGCAGACCACTGCACACTGTTTTAGTATCAATATTTTGTGAATTTTCACAGCTAAGCAAGGCCTTTATGTGTCACATCTGATATGATTTTCTTATATGGTGGTTAAATAGACTTTTTTCTGCAAGTCAGCTCAGACAAGAATCATATTTCAAAATATCTATTAGCAAGAATCTGAGAATACCTCCACATATATTTCATTATTGTTACCATGATTTTCAGTATACAATTTTAAGAAAAAACTGAATATGATGAGAAGTTGGGGATCATCATATGGCTATGTGCTTTTCTTCCCTGCCAGAGGATGTGTTATCATGCTGTGATATTCAGTCAAATTATGCAATATTCATTTACTAACTTTTTCTTGGTTGATATTGTAGTTACTGATTGCAAACTCAGAACTGGGACTGAAAAATTGTAGAATAGCTGCTCTGTCTCCCTGATTCCAGTATCCTTTTAGAAGGATAAACTGCCCTAGACAAAATGCACTGCTAGATTTTTTCTGTTCTATTTTAAAACTCATTCCTTTTTTCTTTTGCTTGAATATTGCTTTGTGTATAATTCACATTAACATTGACTGAAACAAGGATGTGTACTTAGGTGCATGTGATCCAGCTGAGATTCAGGTCTTCTATCAAATCAGAGTAAAAGCTAATTTTCAACTTAGAGGTTCAATGTTTTGGAACTTTAAAGGAATCATTGGCTGTCATTTTTTAAGATGTAATTTACTGGCTACTTGAACAGAGCAAGACAAATATCCCTGTAATGCTCCAGTGTAATATTGCAGCATTACATAGAGAACAAAAGCAGGTTTATTTTGTAAACTTCCTCCAGTTCTGTTGTTGTCTTGGGATATGTTTTGGGGTTTTTTTTCCACCCACCCTGCTCATCATTTAGCATTGTTTCTAGGAAAGCCTGACTTCTGCTTCCACGACCAAGACCCTGGAATCTGCCGAGGCTATTTTACCAGGTACTTCTACAACAAAGAGACAAAATTGTGTGAAGCATTCAAGTATGGTGGGTGCCTAGGAAACCAGAACAACTTCAGGAGTTTGGAGGAGTGCCAGACTACCTGCCAAGAAAACTGTAAGTTGTTGTTTTTATCACTCTTAGCTTCACTCTTGAATAAAAAATTGTGCGTTTTGAAGGTATTTTGCATGGAAAAAAGGCAATTTAGGGTGCCCTGAGGTGGGAATACTTTATATATGAAAGTTACAATAACGATACATATTTTTAAATAGAAATACCAAAACGTAAAGTATGAAGTAAAAAAATGGTAGGTACTATTTAGGGAATATTATTATATAATTATATAAAAGTAGGACTCCTACTTTTTTACTTTTCTCATGACAGTTGACCTAAAATCTGCCACCTCTTTGGCTTTATAATACCATAAAACACTAATATATGTTTTTAACTCATAGGTCTGCACATACTCTTTTCAAACCAAGTCTTGAAATGACAAGAGGTGCCCATATGGGAATTTTTAACTTACTGTGTATTGCTAGCTTGCCACCAAAGATTCATGGGACAGAACGATTTGGCTGTGCAGCTTAGGCTACAAAAGCCATTTAGACTGACCACAGAGCAGTCATTTGCTTCCTTGTCCCAGTCTTTCCAATGAATTGTTCTACATCAGGATACAGCAACCTTCAGAACTCCTCTCCCTTCACAAAGTGCATCATTTTATTCATAAGGCAAATACATCTTCCCATCGAGAGTCTCCAGACCTTTTTATCTTGCTTGTCTCTAGTGGGCCTTTTTCCAGCACTGTTTCATAAGCTGTCATTTTGGCAAGGGGAACTTGAGCTTATTCACACTTAAAGTAGAAAAGACCCACTATGCTTCTTTTTAAAGATTTTTTTTTTTTTAACTGTAAATATAGAGCATTTTCCCTACTTTTGCTGAAGCATTTCTTCCTGGGCTGTGATACCACTTTTACATTCTGGACTAAAAGCTGCAGAATATACTTTTTCATTCCTTTAGTCTAAAAATAACACCATCATGTAAATTTGCATTAACACCCAAGAAGAGAGGGTTTAGGGGCAGTTGCCATGGTCTAAATAGATCAAAGCTTTTATTTTTGAGGTATTGAATCATTGATACTAATTTTTGGTTTGCTTTTTTTTTTTCTTAACAGTTTTCATTTCCTTTTTTGTTTTTTAATTTAGCAAATTTATTGCCAACTGTTGCGGCTGAAGAGCATCCCAACACTGTGAACAGTAGCTCCCCAGCAGAAGAACATTCCAACTCTGTGAACAGTAGCTCCCCAGCAGAAGAACCCAGCCAGTCTCCTGGGATTTTTAGTAAGAATTTTCTTTTGCTGTTTATAGTTAACCCTTAAATGCTCCTTGATTTTCCCATTTATTTGAAGACATGTGTGCCAGTTGAAACACCTGAGCACAGGGAAGTCATTAACATTAAAAGTAGCTTCAGACCGGCTTTCTTGCCAGCAGTACATATTTTGAAAAAGGCTTACAATTACAAAGGTTAGAATGTCTGCTGGTAGTATAAAAATAGCTTTACCAAGCTGTGTATGATCTAAATCTTACATCAGTAAGATTAAGGAAGAAAAAGGAACCCATTGCAAAGTTGTTTCAGCAAGCTCAGTTTCCTGTGCCTTCGGAACTTAGAGATGTTGCCTGACAACTGGCATCAGTAGTGGCATTGAGCAGGGCCAACAGGTACCAATCACAGCTGATTTTCAGAGCTTGGATGTGTCTACATATCCCATATTTGGATATGTAGACACATCCAATCCCATCACTGACTGTTTCACACCAACTCCCTCTTTTTTGTACTTTTAGTTAATTTGTTGCCAACCGCTCCAGATGAGAAGTCCAATGCCCTCAACAGTAGTTCCCCAAAGGAGGAGCACAACCAGTTCCCCATTTTTTTCGGTAAGAATTATTTTTTGCAGTTCTTATCTCTCAGTCTTTTATATGGATTGCTTTTCCATTTCAACCAGTTTTCTGACATATCTGAGACTAAAGAACGGGCTTTCATCTTTGCCAAAGGATTTGATAAGCAGAGAAAGTCAAAGGAATATATTGCCACTTACAGATCTTTCATAAATATCAGGAAGTGGAAGACTGACCACATCTTGCTCTCTTTGAAAAGTGCACACTTCCTAAAGGTCTGATTAACACACAGAGAAAAAGCAGTGATGCAGAATTCTTTCAATCAAAATTATTTTTTTTGTGAGGAACTAATAGGCAAGTGATTTAAATTCCTTTTACCCCTTAAAAAAAGAACGACATTTGGATTTTAGAATATGGCATAGTACAATATATTTAATACTGTAATGCTTCTACTTTCACTGTGACCATATTAAACTCAGTTTTGGGTTGAGTATAATCACAGTGAGTATGAATTAATTGAAAATGTGGCTCCAAGGTATTTTTGCACTATGTATTATAATGCAGATGAGACTCTGGACCTTTATTGAGGAGGGATAGGTTTTAACAGTATCAGCAGCTGGACACTGTCCACCGTAGATGGCTGGTGCTTGCTCACACTGTACAGGGTGATTGAATTTGAGGCATGTCATTTTTATGATCCACAGTTGTGCAAGAGGAAACAACAAACAGTTGGAAAGAGCCTGAGCATTCTCACCAAGTATTTATGCTGGTTTTCTGCATTTGCACTTGCTTGTACTTTTGCGGACTGAGTGATGACGTAGAGACTCGCTAAGGTCTTTCCATTTCATATGTTCTGTAAGATAACAGGTGTGTAGGTGGCATTCCTGTGCTCTTTGCTTAGAATGGAGTGTCTAATAAAGCATGAATGTATGTTGTAGTCTATATTTTGCCTGCACTGTAATCCACATGCACTGCTGGTCTGACGTAGGTTTTTGTACAGTTGTATTGTTTGTTTACCACATACAAAGCATCAATGCACTCTTTTATTTAAATGAATGAATATAAAACAGTAAAGCTTTTGCCAAACTATTTTACTGAAAACCATTTGAATTACATCACGTCTGGTAATAAGCCTAGGGGCAGGAGGGACATGAACATTCCCTGAAGGCTTTTAGTCATAATATGAATGCCTGACCCCTCAAAACAGCTAACTTATACCAGGAAAGGAGCACGATTCACTATGTTTTCTCAGAGGAAATGGGAGTGGGATTGATTGTGTCAGCAATAGGGAATTTTCCTGCTCAGCAGACTTTGAGAGGTGAGGGTAAGAGAGAATTGAAGATTGGATGGAACAAAGAGTCAGTGTAGCAGAATGGGTCGGGTGAGAAGCACAGCCTTGGAAGGGCCAGTGGATTTCAGTGGGAAGTCCGAAGGCCCAACAGGTTCTTCCCTACTGTTTAACCTTTGTCTTGCACTTGTCTGCCTCGTGCAGCCTCCTGCTGCTATTCTGTTTATCAGCTTGTACCCTTCAGGCTGCTGGAATGGGCTAAAATCATGTGCTTTTGTGCAAACCCATTAGAGAGGAAGGCAAGGGTATGGCCAAAGCCAACAGCTGATTTCTCCACAGAGACATAGAGAACGTTGTCTCCACTGCTGCTGTTTCTAGAGGCACAGCTACAAAGTGCAGTTCCAAGGTAGAGACATGTCACACAAATGTGCAGTGTAGTTCTCTGTAACCTTCTGGGAGGGACAAGAATTTGACTTCACATATGAGGTGAGGGTCAGGGTGAACTGTTAGGGATGAAGTGGCTGATGAACATCTCCTCAAGCACAGGAAAAGTGGCTGATCTGCCATTGCAATATCTATTTTGTATGTATATTGGCCTGGCTGTGTATCTTTTTCAAAGACTACTTAAAAAATTAAATATAATTTAGTTAATTTACATTAAAACATGAAAAAAAATTACGAGGAGTTGTCTCTTACAGAATACCTCACCTCACAATTGACATGGTATTTCATCTTGATTTCAAGAAAAAAGAAAGTGTTGTTGGTATGTGTAACTCGGTAACAATACCAGATTATTAGGCTTACAACATAGTTCTTGATCTTCAGAAAATTAAACTGTTCTATGGCCAAATAAAGCAAACCATGGATACAGACATGAAGTTTCTAGCACTCTCAGCAAAGAACTTTCTGCAGGGATTGAAGATTGTTCTGGTCTTGGTAGAAAAAACCAAGTATTAATAACTTTTATTCTGGTTAAACTAAGAAAAAGTGAGGCTAAGAATCAAAGCTTTCATCTTATGTGATCTGTGGTAGAAAATTGCAAGTGCTATACCTACATCCGATTTGCGAGATTTAAGTGGGAGACAGGATCAAAAGTCAATTTTCAGCTCAGTGAATTTGGAATAGCATACAGATGCAGGTCCTGCCAGTACAGAGTCAGGGTCATCTTTTGCTGATATAAATTGGCACAGTTCTATTGCTTTAATGGATCTGCACCAATTTGTACCTATGGAGTACTGTCAAGTGCAGATGACTCGTTATTTTTTAATAGCCTGTCCACTTGAAGATTCTTTTATTTTTGCTTTGCTGCAACCAGAAATGAGGAGCTGAAGTCTGCACATATCAAAAATCTGGTAATAAATCTGGAGCTTCATGAATGTCACACACTCCTGTCTAGCGAGAAATAGTGCTCACTGCATTCCCTTTCCTCCCAAGATCATTCCAAACTTGTTTTATACTGTGATTAATCAGCAGTCCATTGTCACACAAGCCCTGCAAAGCCTGGGGGATAAGGATTATTGTTGCTGTGCAGAGTTGAGGTTATTTCTGATAAATGTGAGTCTGTATCTGGATGTGCATTTTTCAGGGATTCTGAAGTTATGATCGTGCCATCTGTTTATACCTCAGGGGGATGGGATTCAAGAAGGGCCTGTATGATAAGAATTGAATCTGAGACCATACAATGTGTGCCTCTTCTTTTTTATGTGGTTTTGCAGCTTGTGGGATTTTCGCTTCTTTCATTTTCTTTTTTTTAAAAAGCAGGAGAGAAAACTTCTCAACAACTCTCAAGAAAAATGAGGTTGTAAAATGGAAACATTTGGGAGAGAAACTCAAGAATAGGCATAATAGCTCAACTTACTGTTCCATCACATCCATAAATACAGCATTAGGAGCTGGAGCTGAACAGTGACAACTCACCTGCTGTCATATTCCAGTGACATTGTTTACACACTGCCTCACAGGCTTTCAGATTGTCCTGCCAATAGATATGCTGGGCATGACACAGGGAATGTTTTATGCTTACCTGAAGTCTTGGTGATCTGTATATTCAAATCAATTCATAATTTTTATGATCTTCAGCAGAGAGGAAATTATGATAAGTTATTTAGTTTTTATTTTAAAATACTGGTTTGTTGTAAAAAAATGGCTTTAGATGGCAAAATTAGGAGGTTTTCTTCACGGGGCGATTGCTTCTGTGAGAGTGAAGAACATGCAGATATTTTGAAGATAAACAAGAACTGTGTTTGGTGTTTGCAGCATTTATCTAACAATGATATAGGCAAGGAGTAACATAATTTTTGGGAAGAGTACGAGAGGGATTCTGAATAGCACCTGGCTGCCTCTCTGTGCACTGTACATACACAGGCAGTCCTTGTTTACCTCATCACTGGCTCCATGGTTCCCCAAATCTTGCAGTCATTGTGAGAACTTCTTGAGGGGACTGTTGACTCACTGGAGAATCCTACATGACAGATAAGTAATTTACATTACAAATTTAATTACATATTTAAATTCTATGCTATAATTAACAAACCTCTGCTGTTTGGCCCTCTCCTCACTGGCAAGCCTTTCTGCTCTGTTCTTTGTAGATTCAGAAATTAGCAGGTTAAAATAGGTAAGCTATGCTGAATGTATGCTTTGAAAACTAACATCCTCTCCAGCTAGAGAGAGACAAAATTAGTTCCAGGCTCGAGTTCTCAGAGCAGTACCAAAAGCATTGCCTTAGTTCATTTAATTGTCATCTTCATTATAAAAAACCAGTAGGTTTAATATAGATTTTATCACATTGTGGACTTCTACTCTGGACCCAGAGTGAAACTTAGACTTGTAATAATGTCACAGTTATAAAAAGAAATCAAGAGGTTCTCATTTTATAACTTGAAATTAACTTGGTCTATCTCGAAAAAGCAACTCATTACTCGGTTCTTGAATTTCAGGATTTTTTTAAATCATATGATGTTTCTAACACACCCTTCTGTTCCTTTCCCAGCAATTTTCCATACTTTTTCACCACACCAGTTCAGCTGTTATACACGTCAGATGAACCTTTCTTTTAGCAGGTTTGCTATGTGTAGGACACCTAAGATGTAGCACGTGCTTTTTGGATATTTGGTCAGCCTCCTGAATTGCCCAGGTTAATGCATAACTTCTTGCTTTCAGCAACTGATCTGCTTCCCACTTTTGTGACCACAGCTTTGCTGTAACCCAAATGATTTCCTCAAATTTTTACTTTGTTTTTCCACTGAACCACTTCTGTGTGGCTTTGTATCTTCAAGAGTTCCATCTGACTGGCTTCACATTTGCATTTATGCATTCAGATCCCAGCTACCTCAATTCTGCTGCGTCCTGAAGGAAAATGGTGCTCTTTCGGGTCCCACATAACTGATGATATAATGGCTCCCATTCACCTTCTTGCAGCCTGTGCAGCAATTTTATCAGTTCCATTTTTGTGTATTAGTCACTCTGGGGTGATAGATTATATAGTTCTTCCAGGTTTGGGAATTCTAGCATGGATTTGCTTCTCGAACATATTCCAGTGCCCAGGTCCTTTGGCTACCTCAGTTCTCATACTCTCACTTGCAATGACCCTGAAGGAACAAACCACCAGCCTCTTCTGGGAATGGTAAAATACTGACAGCAGCACTAAGACACCAGCATCTCCATTAATTTGTGCACTTATTCTTCACATTCAGTACTCTTTTATTCTGCAAGTTACAAGCTATGTTTTTATAACTGCTCAATGGTTGCTGATAGACCCTGTCACTTAGGTCAAGTTTGCTGTAGTCATTCAAAAAGCCCAGCACTGAGGTACTGAATCTTACATTGGAAATGCTGAGTACTTTTACCTTCTACTTGATTTCAGAATGTCTAGCAGGGATTTGCTCCATTAATTATTAGAAATATTTACCATATTTTTAAAGCTGTCCACATTTAATTTATCTCACTTCCCTTTCTACAAAATGCTTCACTTGAAACTCCTCAACGTGAAGTTGTGTGCTCTCTCCTCCAGCAGAAATGGCAATTTTATCACTGACCATACAGGTAAAGGTATAGCTTTCAGGTAAGCTTTTGCTGGCAATTCAAAGACAGACTAACATTTTACTGTGGTGGTTTTTTGTAATCATAAAAAGATGCTTATGTCAAGTATCTTGGATTTTCAGGAGGGCAGAATTAAATTTCCCAGCAAACTCCACATAAATTCCAAATAACATTGACATAAAACTGAAACGGTGCAGTGTTGTGTCTCACCTTGGATTTTTTGGTACTTCCAGAACCGCCTCCTATCCCTTCTTTGTGCATGACCCCTATGGACAGAGGACTTTGCAGAGCCAAAGAGTTGAGATTTTTCTACAACTACTCAACTGGAAGGTGTCGCCCATTTAGCTACAGTGGTTGTGGTGGGAATGAGAATAATTTCGTCTCCAGAAAGTCGTGTTTGAGGATCTGCAAGAAAGGTATGGGAAGTGATACTGCCCCCGGCTATCGTTAAGAGGTAAATATTATGCAGGTCAAAACATTCTTGCCGCTTTTGGTAGTAAGGATTGGCCTGGTCAAATGTAAAAGTTGAAACTCTCAGAAAAGTGAAAATGGAAGTCAGGAGAGACACAGAGCTAGAGAGAGAAGGAGGGACAGTAAGTACAGTGTAAAAGAACAGTAATAAGACAACTTGGCACTGGTCAGACATATGAAGACTTTAGGTAAGACAATGGTTTTTTCCTTTTTTTTAAGAGTTATTGAAACAAGCCTTGTCTCTCATTTCAGATTATCTTGGGTGTCTTCTAATCTTTGTTACTTTTACCTTTAGGATTCAATAAGAAAAAAGGTGAAAGAAGATTAATAAAAATCAAGAAAAAAAGAAAGAAACAGCCAGTAAAGGCTCTGGGCGAGGAAATCATCCCTGAAAGAATGCAACTTTGATTTTTATGGAAATGCGAAGTAAACTACTCTTCACCTGTGAACGAAAACCTTCAGTGTACACCATTAAAAATATTTACTGTACTGATTATTTTGATTATATATTACTAAGCTGCTTATATTTTTATTATGTATTCCTCAATCATGTTAATAAACATTACCTTTTACTTTGATAAAGGCTTTTAAATTGCAGTTTGGCTGTATATAATTGTCAGAGCTGCAGCAGGACTACAAACGGTGTGAGTGAATGGTTAAAATGCAAACAAGATTCAAATTCAGTTTATTACCCCATTATTCTTTTTGAATTCTATTTTTGTACTAAAGAAAGCATAATACTTGTGAAAGAATAATCACTTGTCAAGCGTGATTGTTTCAATCATTGATTAAAAGATAGGGCTATTGCTATAAAACGGAAATAGACACTGGATTTGTTTTAATCAGATTTATTTTAGGTGATGAAGGCCTAGATTTAACTCCATTGAAGTGCATATAATTACAGTACTGTAAAATGAATGTGAGATCAGAATTAACCCACCAAAATCCATACAGGGAGTGTTAAAGCTGTAAAGGTTTGAAGCAGTGTGGCAAATTTTTGCAAAGATTTAAAAATGTGTATGTTGGGATCATTTACTTTTGTCCTTGTTACTGATCTAGACTCATGGCTAAGCTTTACTGCTGAAAATGTAAGCAATTATGCATTCTAAATATCAAAACGAGGGGATAAGTAAAATTAGATTTTTATACTGAAATTTTATCCAAATCTCTTTTCTGGTGCTTAAGTCCTTTCATGGCTCTTTTAATCTAGGATGTATTAAGTCTGATTTGAAGAACTGTCAAGAAACAGGAGTGTACACCAGAGAGCATTTATGCAGAGTCTTCCCATGTAAAATGTATGAGCACCAAAGACTCCCACTGCAATAACCACATAAATCAGACAAGTGCAGCTCTGCCAGGAAACCTATAAATTCCATAGGCTGCTACACACGGAATTAATTTGCCTCATTTTGTCTCCCAGTTTCAGTCTCAATTTGATATCTCCCTGTTCTGGTTCATCACTTTGAACTTTCTCTCCAGGTTTTCCTGTATTTCATGCACCAGGAGCTGAGTCTGTAGGTGTGGGTTGCACTGCACAGGAGCAGAGCAGTAGGTTAAATACTTGGACAAGCTGGAATCTCACATTGCAGATAAGTGGAGAACCCACAGTTTAAACTGCTCCCAGACCTTTCCACTTGTCCCATGGCACCTGCCCGAACACAGCAGTTTGTGTGGCACTCCCCAAGGTGAGTGGCTTCAGGCACACTTGGGGTGGATTTACACTTACGCCGTGGTTACGCTGCTTCCGCACTGACACCGCTTGTGTCTGCCTGGCTGGGAGTGCAGGTGAGGGCACAAATGTCTGCACCTCTCCTTGTCTGCATTTTATGATCCAGCCAGTAGAAATAGTTGATCTTCCATTCTTAGTTGTAACAATTTTCCATAGGCTGGAAAAATTATTAAAATTTAAAATCATTTAAATTAAAATTAAAATTTACATAATTGCTAGATTACATGATGTACCTCAAAGAGGAGACAGAGTTGGAATAACGGCATTAAACTAAAACATCCAGGGCATCCATGAAAAAGACAATGAAACTCATTAAGCTGTCCCACCAAGAACATTAAAACGGATTTGTAAGCTTTGTAAGATTGATTTGATTACAAACTAGAATGGTTAACTTTCTAAAACAGAACGTTTTGGAATGAGACAATAGATACAGAAGGATAGGAAAGAATAGATGAATTTGTATGCACATTGTCTTGTGATTCCTGAGTCACTTCATGACAGTATCTCTGCTTCAGGCTCCCTCTTGTTCCAGCAACTTGTCCCTGGCTGCCTGGATTCAACACCTACAAAACCCACAGGGGAAGTCTAGGAGAAAAATCATCCTTTCTGTCCCAGCAGAAACCTGGCTGTGTGGCTGCTCTCCTTTCTCATAAGCTTCCTTCTCACTGAGCTCTACTGCAAACTAACAGGGTCTCTTCACAGTGATCAGTTGCTCCCAGGACTGTGCAGACTCCTCCCAGGATTGCTGTAGGATAGGACTAACAGGTACTCTCCCATCCTCTTCTACCCCACTTACACTGCCCTGAAGAAACTCCTGGTGCTGCTGTAGTACATTTTGCAGTAACAGTAATTAAGTGATCCAGTGAGGGCTCTCTTTTGTCACTGTTGAGACTGAAGAGAATTTATACCTCTAGCATGTCAACAATACCTCTGTTTCAATTGACTAAGAAAACATTTCATAGTGATTCATCTGTCAGGCTTGTTACTTAGTGCAATGTGAATCAAGACTGCAGTGTCACAGACTGTAAAAAACTTAATCTGATTGTAATCAGGATTTGATCTGAGTGCACACTGCTCTCAGCTGTGTGTGCTCTCCATTTGGCCACCACACCAGCTATCCTGCTGTCTTCCTGCCTTGTTTTTGTTTAGCTCTACAGTGCATAGAGCTAGTTTTTTCCCATAAAAAGTCCAAACTGCAATGTGATATGATCTCCAACATAACAAGAAGTTTCTTTTGTGCCCTTCTGCTTCATTCACTTCTTCTTGCTCCTGTATCTCCCACAGCTGCAGAACAACCAAATCTATGAGTAAGAAAAAAGATCTATGCATTTCCCAAAGATAACTAAAGGATGAACGTAGAAGAGGGATCATTGAGGCATGACACAGGAAAAGAGATGGATCAGGTACCAGAACGGTGAAGCAGTCAGAACATGAAGCTGTGCTAAGGTGTTACAGCGACTGTATGGTTCCACTTGGCTAGAGACCATTCACCCAGTCATTTCATTCCAGAATTTGCTCCAGTTGCTGTGGAGGGGAAATGCAGGGTGTTGTGAAATTTCTCCCATGCTGTATGATAAGAGCCAACATGCTGAAGCAATTTTACAGAGGTTTGATGAGTTTCCACATATCATCTCACCTGCAATAACTAGGTATGTGCCCTTAATCCATGCAGTTGATGAAGCAAAATGTCTGTGAGAAATAATTTAATGTCCTTTTATTCATTGCTTTTTCCCTCGTATTTTTACTGGTATGCCCTCCTTTTTCTCCTTTTTATTTTCTACCCCTTGCTTCAGTTTTATTTCCAGTTCACTTGAGCCAGCATTTCTCCCTGCATCTCCAATCCATTTACTCTCTCAAAGCTGATAGTTTTTTATTTACATTTTGAGCAAGTCTTCATCTTTCTAGCATCCACCTTTCCAAACTTAGTGAAGGGGGAACCAAAGGGTTTCGCTTCCTAACTGGTTGTTTTCAGTGGTGTCTAAAGAAAGAGCGAGGTTCAGCTAAAGCGGAGCCGTACGCGGGTATTTCGGGGTGTTCACCCTGGCTGATCAGTACCTGAGTCCGGGTGAATCCTTGCGCGCAGCTTCCGCGCCTGCGTTTATGCCCCGGGCGGCCGCGAGAGGGCGCCGGCGGAGCGGCGAGCGCCGGGCGGGATCGCGCTGATGGAAAAGAGGGAATTCACTGAATTTCCTCTCTTTGCCCTCTTTCAAGCCTTCTCCGGTTCCAGTGCAGGTACGTTTGCACGTTTAGGTTCCCCTTGAGCTGCTCCCTCTTCCTCTGTCGGTAACCAGGGCAGCCTGTGCGGGTGCGATTTACGCTCCTCGCAGCCACAGCACGGGGAGATGCAGCAGTGCCGGGGGCCACTGCTCTCTGAAGTGCGGACTGCACCAGCTGAGGGGTCTCAGGTATCTGTAGGGTAGGAATAAGCAAGTTTTAATATTACCTAAATCAGTAGAACATAAGACTTTGTAAAAATAAACCCAAAAAACTCCCAAAGCAACCAACCAACTGAAAAAGTTTCCACAAAAAGGCCCGCACACAACTCCACTGACTTTGACAAACCCAATCAAACATGGCCTGTGGAATAAATGTCTCTAGCTAATTCAGATGCCTGTCTTGAAGATGTATGCGTGGCTGGAATACATGGATCATTCTGTAAGTTATAGTGTGTAATGCACCATGTTGCAATCTACAACCTAGACATAATTGGTCTAAAATAATGCTACCAGGCTCACTCCTGATGAAATTCCTCTACCTGAGGTGACACTGTTTATTTTAGAGAAGTTAATTTTCATCACTGTTCAGAATCAAAGCTAATCCCCAGTTTATATCTGTTTATATTGCCTAGAGGTTTAGAGTGGCAGTTCTCAGTTCTTCACTGACTGTAAGACTCAAACATTCTCCTGCTGGTGTAAGATCCTAGATGCACCAACGCTCACATGTGCCACAGGACTATCCAAGTCTGCTCTCTTGGTAAATCTGGAGTAGGATTTCAAAATTTGTATTGTCCAGGGGCCATTTGGATTTAAAGTATTCCTACCCCTCTTTTCCCTCTTCCAATTTTTCCTGACCCTGGATTGGGGATGGGTTTTGTTTGAAGTTTGTTTGTTTGTTTGTTTGTTCGTTCGTTCGTTTTGGGGGTGGTTTCCCCCTTAGTTTTGTGTTTCTTACTGTTTTCCTTCTTGAGGAAAATGTTATCAATGGCCAGATGAATTCCTTCATCCAGTTCACAGCATGTTCCACATATGATTCTACTGGTTAAAAAAAAAAAAAATGTGGGTAAGTGACAGGTAGTGAGAAACAAGCAGAATATTTCATCTTGTTTTATGAGCAAATTCAGTGGTATAATTTTGATAGGTCCTCATGACAGCGTGACTTTTGGGAGGTTTTTATGGTGTTCCATAAGGAGTACTGGTGTTACAGGTGTTTATATAACTTGAGTTTAATGCTCCATGAACTCCCCATTTGTTCAGCACAGTGTTGTCCTGTGCATACAGTAACTGCCCATTGACTTGGAGGGCACAGATTCTGTCATTAGTACAGGTAAGGATTATATAAAAACAAGTGACAAATGGTTTCAAAGAAACATTTTTAGGTCCTGGTACAATGTTCTTCGAAGCTAGTAGGACGACTGCTATTAATTCTGTTTTGTCCTCTGTCATGGCAGTTTTCAAACTAGGCAGCTCATTCATACTGGTGCTTTCAAATCACCAGTGTTTAGAAAAATAGAGCATAGAGATGTGTGCAGCAATAATAATGTTCCTGTTGCCTTTTTTCTACCCTTAATACTTCGAAGACTTATTTCTTTAAATACGACTTTTTCTTGGGTACAAAACAAAGTGGCACTGCAAACGATGCGCCCGCTTGAAACTGAAGTTTCGAATCTGACCTTTGCAGCTGTTTTACATGTGAGGAATAAAGGTATTTCTGTGTAGAGCTTTTCAGCCCTTACGGTACAGGATGTAATGCAGCCCCTGCAGTCGCTGGCAGAGGTGGGTCAGGTCAGTGAACCTGAGGAGGAATGCGACTCTCCTGTGTTCTTTGTCTCTGAATAAAGGTCCAAACTAATTCGTTTCTCTGGGTCTCGCTGGAGGAGGAGGACGAATCTCACTGGCTCGATACGTGAAAGGACAGATCCCGTGGTCTCCTCCTCAGCAGCAGAGCAGCGAGTGAGTATTTTGCGAGTGGTTTCAGAGCGCCGGCTTTGAGTCGGGGCGGGCGAGCGGAGCCGCCCTGGGGCCAGGTGCGGGCAGAGGCTGCGCTGTCCGGGAGCAGATGGCACCGCCGGGGCTCGGCCGGCTCCCCGCTCCAATGCCACGGGAGCCCGGCTTCCCCGGGACATGCCATTCGGGAGAGAAAAGTAACCCAACGCCGGCCGCAGGCGGGGTCGGGTGATGTAACAGGAAGCTCTGATGTTTCGCTGCTGCTGCCGCCGCTCCGCGCTGCCATCGGACGCGCTCCCGGCGCTCCCGCAGCAGCGCTGCTCCTCCGGGAGAGCCGCCAGCCTCGGGCTCTGGATTGCACCCAGCCGGGGCACCGCGCTTTCGCCGCTCTCACTTGGCCGCGGAGGGACTGAGCGAGACATCTCCTCAGAGCTTTATCTGAAAGCGTTCTCGTAGAAACTCCGCGTGGTGAGTAGCGCTCCGAGCGGGTTCATTGTCGTACCCGCGGGCAGCAGGTCTGTGCCATCGGAACGCAGCGATAGTAACGCGTGTGTGCATGCTCTGGCAGTAACCTCGGCGTGGGATACGGAATCTGCGCCGATACACGCTACGAGGAGAACCTTCGTTTATTTTTAGTTAGCGAGGTGTTGAGCTGATTTTATCACTGGTGTTGTTATCGTCTCTGCTGGGTAGGCTGAATAGATAGAAAAGGAGATAAAATGCCCTAACCAGCGCTTTAAGGATTCTGCCTGAAACCTCTAATAGTAACTAACCAAATTTCTGTCTTTGCATCTGGAGAGAATTAGAGGCTCATTGGCTTGAAAAGGGTCCTTAAGACTGACTCAATACAACTGCAGCTCTTTCAATAGAGGCTGAATTAGGTGATAAAGTGGAGTAGGTTTGCTTACTGAGTATTTCTCTAAACTTGCTGTACCAGAAAGAGGTCATACTTGAGTTGTTTCATAATTAGGTTTTCTGTTGTAATTACACAACTTAAAAGGTAAAGCTTCTGTTTTGTTTGGGCTTTCTGTTTGCTTGCGGAAAAGTTGGGTTAGTTTGAAGCCCGTACGCGTGCCGGCGGTGTTACTGTTCGAGGTTTTTAACCGCAAACACCGAGCTGATTTATTGACAGCTAATTGGCCACTTTTCCTTTCCTTGGGGAAGTGTTGAACACTGGCAAATGTGTGATTCCGTGCCTTCAAGTACCAGCTGATAGGCAGTTAAAAGTCTTGCTACTCCTTTAGCTTCCAAAACAGATGTGATACCCTCTGGTTTTACAAATGCGGTTGCAGTGCTGAGATTGGGAATTCCAGTCATTTGCTCCTGTGTGTAAGCAATGGAGCCGTAGAAGCAGGAAAATAAATCTTGTTAGGCTATAAATCACACTTGGATTTGATCTACAGTGGATCTTTTAGTTATCCATGCAGTTTATAAGGGAAGATAATGAAATAGTTATAAAAAACCCTGAGGTTTTTTTTCTCTTTGCCTTAATAAAGTCATGCCAGGTACCTTGGGGATGGACTTTGCTGCTCTTTCAATTGCGCCAATGCAGTCTTCCCAGTCCTACTGTGCATACTGGGGATCTTGCCATTCCCTTGCACTGATAATGCATCTAACAGCTGAAACCTGTTCAGGTCAGGGACGTGCCCAGAATCTGAGGTCCTTTCGGTGCTTTGAAAGGAGACTCTCTAGATCGATGTTAAGACCAGATCTGAACCCATGTGTTTTCTTTTAAAGTACACATGCTGTGGTACTGTCTGAAATTCTTAATTAAAAATAACAACCTGTGTTTGCACAGTATTTTCTTCTGTAGTTTGCCTAAACTCTCATCTATTTCACTGCATAGAACAGCAATCCCATAATCTTTATCCCACTTTGGAAATCCACACAAAAGGCGCTTGGTGATACTAAGTAAGTTAAGATGGCGCTTCACATAAAAGGTGCATATGTTGTTTTAATGATCAGCGCAGTGGGAACAACTGTCTTTAGAAGTATATCAGCTAAGTTATCTAGATTCCAGGCATGCGTGTGTTTGCAGGTTGGATGTCAGAATCTACGCTATTTGCAGATTAAGCAAAGACAAAGGCAGGGCATTGATACAAAACAGTGTGACTGCACTTTTTACTGGGCAAAACTAAGTACCTGGATATATAAGATGCATTGCAAGTTCAAGGATTGCATTATGTGTGTCCTTTCAACTTCAAATGTTACTGCACCCTGAGTTTGTGATCAGTTGGAGTCTTTCTCTGCGTTAAGAGATGTCGTACTTGTCCCTCTGAATAGGTTTTTCCTGATACAACACAACTGTTGAAATCCTGGGCCACTAAGAACCAGTGGGAATTTTTCCACCAACTGTCCAAGGGCAAGACCTTCCTAAATGTGGGTATTTTTCTGTTGAAGGAATTATACATAGATCGTCCATCCAGGCACTTGCATTCTGCTGTCTGTTGGCAGCTGGTTTTCTTGGTAATTTCTGTAATTTTTGAGTGCTCCAGTTGAAAGACACAGATCTGTATGTGTCTTGCTGGGTGACCAATGCCTTACCTGGATCAGCAAAGGGACTTACTCTGGGAATACAGGATTGTTCTGTGGGCTGTCTGGGTACTGCAGTTCAGATTTTAGGCCGGGATACAATTAAGAACAAAGCCGAGGGAAGAAAGCACATTAACAAATTTCCTTTGCCACCCATATAATTACTAACTTGCTCCTATATTGTGTACATTTGAGGTAATCATCTTCTTCCAGTAGCATTCCTGGCATGTGCAGGAGCGGGGTGGGATTGGACCCACAGAAGTCCGTGAAGTCATGCAGTCATGCAATTCAAACTGGGCCATGGTCAGCACTGTCGATGTGGTTTTAATAATGACACGTACACAGTGTATATCTACTCACGTATACTGAGGTAGATCTAGTCACTGCTGTAGTAAATGCTGAACATAAGCTACCTATTAAAGCCATTGAGGGGATTTCTCCAATGAGAAGTCCAAGTCTACAGTTAGGAAAACAAAACAGGATTTCTCCTTAAGAAGTTGTTCCCATCTGTTGCCGACGTGTTTACGATGTTCTTGATTCAGTACCAAAATCCCTTCAGAGCTTCTGATCAGCTGCCACTCCTGTGGCACACACACAACACTGGCGTTGCCTCGGTGCCCTGGCCACCTCTGCTCTGAAAGCCTGGGCAGTTCTGTCGTTGAGTTTCATGTGCAGCAGTTTCCTCAGTCAAACTTTGCACTTATTGAAAACAGCCTTTACTTGCTCATGGAACTGCTCTGTCCCTAGTGAGTGTTTTAAGTGTTTGGTGTAGCAAATTGTCAGAGCTCTGGAATTAACTATATCCTTGATACTACTGTGTCGAGGAAGGAATGAGTACTGCTACTATCAAAACAGATGTGAGTTGGCAAACAAATAACTTTTAGGCAGTAAAATAAGTGTGTTTTTCTGTGTGTTTATGTGTATTAGACATATATAATAGCATATATAGTATATTATTTCTACATACAGCATATGCAGGTCCATCTCACGCTGACTTCCATTATTGCCAGTGCAACTCATGAAAGAACATAGGTTTATAAAGAAACTTTCAAAGTAAATTAACCCTAGACCTCACCCTTTGTTTAGAAAACTGGGAATCACAAGTGCTGCTATTCTGAATTGAATACGTCTGAATGCTGCATCCTCTTAATGTTTAAAAGAAAACAGAGAAAGCTTTCTACCCATGGACACAACCCATTATTTTATACTTTTTGTATTCACATTGGCAGTTCTGATGTTTTCAGTGTAAAGAACTTGCAAAAAGAGCAGCAGAAAATAGCCTACTTCTCACCTGTTACCTTAATGGAGAATTCCACAGCCAGCGTGGTACAATAGAACATCTTACGAAATTGGGTTCCATTAGAACATTTCTCTTTAGCAACACTTTTTGTTCTATTTTAGTATCTGGGCAGAACTGAAAGGCTAAACTTTCACATTTTCAAAGTTTTGTTTTAACAGTTGTCTCTCATGCTTCAGTCTCCCAAGTTTGTTTATACTGTTTACATTTTCCCAGCAAAGTCATCCTTTTTCTGCCCTAGCTCTGTGCAAACACTTTCAATCATTTCTGCAGTATGCGCTGTCCAAAAGTGATTTATTTTGAGTTGCTTTGCTTTGGAAAGATGCATTTGAAGTGCACTTAACTTGTTGTAATGCACCAAAAAAAAAGACTTTCCATGAGAGAAGCCATGTTCTCCCGTCAAGAAAAGAAGTCAGACTCTTGTGGTAGATTTGCATGTGTGTCGGAGGCTGTTACCTTTGACTATATCCTAGGTGTCACTCAAGCTGTAGCTGACCATTCTAACTGAATTTTAGAAAATAAAACAATGTTGTATTTCTGGATTTATGTCTGGGTCATTCAGGCTACGTTTGAAAAAATATCCCCCAAAAAATTAGGGATGATTTTGTTTAATGAAGCCCATACCACTCTGACTTCCCATGTAACACCATGAACAAGGAGCCAAAGAAAGAAATTAGTAACTTTTTTCTTTTGATTCCTATGTTCAAACCACCTGCACCTGCCTCATACACTGTTGTACACCATCAGCTGTGTTTAGGCTGAATATCCTACGTTCCTAAAAACTACATCATCTTTTCCACCTATTCTTTGATATTCTCAGCTTGAAAACTGCACAACCTTGAGTGCTTGTATGGGCATAAAGCATCACTCTTTGAATCACCATTTAGATTTTCTCCTTACTTTCTTCCTCCCCCATTACAGTGGTAAAATCTTGCCAATTAATTTTCTTAAATTTTATGTTATCCCAATACTGACAATTCTGGTGGAGTTTCATGAAAGTAAAACAAAGGATGTACTGAGAACATTTTTGTTATACCAGAACTCATTTGGTCTAGGATTTAAAAGTATTTTTTCGATATTAATATTATCAGAAATGACTATAATTTGTCACCAAATGTTGTGCTGTATAATCCTTCCTAGACAGAAATTTAAAACTTTACTTTTCAGAAATGAGTAAGACCTTTAGACATTATACTTCCTTCTTCTGTGGTTGCATCTACGTATTTATTTAGTACCCTAAATGGAAGGAAAATATTATACTCTGCAGCCTTTTATTACTAAAATAGCACATTTTTGCAGTTATTATCCTGAAATATTCTGTTTAATGGGAATATCTGCCCTTTAGTTTCAGTTAGTGAAATCCAGCAGGTGTCACTCTGGGGATTAAATAAATGCTACACAAACAGAGGTAAGCTTTTTTAGGAGAATTTAGAAGTATTTATTCTAGTACATTTTTCCAGGATCATTTTTTGACCAGGCATGCCTCCTTGATTCTGAAGTTTATTTTTTTAGTTATATGATTTAATGGGTGTATTCATCTTTCTGTGTGTCCCCTTGAACATAAAAAAGGACAGTCATTGGTATTGGATTATACAGTCAGAACTTGTACTCACAGGTGACATGACTGAAACACAAAGAGCTGTGACTCAGTTGAATATTGCCTTGATGATATTAAAAAATGTTTTTGTCATCTTCCTTGGGGACCAAAATTGTTCTTTTTGTTGGTGGACATTCTCTTGCACAAGTAATGTGTTTTCTGTTGTGATGAAGTCAAGGAGGTGCTGCTGCAACTGACTTACATATTGAGAAAGTCTACATACTTTCTCTGTTTGAGTTACCTAAAATTGATATGTTAGGTGGCTAATCATCCAAACTTTCCCAGTAAAAAAGTTTGGAGGAGAGAAATTTCGCTGTGTGTCACGGAGTTTCTAGTAAAAGTCAATGATGCATTTTCTGATGGGGAAATAAAAAAGTGTCCTGTTTATCATTCAGTGTTTCTTTAGGGAATGATGTACTAATGTGTTTGTTGCATTGTGGTGGATTTTTACATGAGTGTGGAGCTCCATATTCTGAGAGTTTCATACTGTGTGGAATAGGAGTGCGATTGTTAAAAATTTGTGAGTTTCTAGAGGGGATTGTTGTTTATTTCCCAGACCGTGTTAATGCCACCTTAAACAGAAACAAATACCTCAGCAGGCATCTTTGGAAGGCAATCCACAAATACAAGTCTCTCTTTAAATAGAAAGAAGCTTTTTATTGTAAATACATGCATACATGTATTTTTATATACGCATATGTGTATATATTTTTACAGATATATATTTTATATATTTATTTTAAAAATAATATCATTCTAGAACTTGTAACCTCAGACTACTTTAAACAATCCAGTTTCCTTTCTCTCACTTCTTTCTCCTGTTTAAGCCCCCATCCTGTTCCGTTTTTGATTCTATTCAACTTCCTTTCCTGTGATGACTCTGAGTGAGTCACTTTGCCAGGCATTAAGAATGTGGCTTGACAGTATTTCCAAAAGCTTATCCTATACTGGCTCATGCAGATGAAATTAACCTCTGCCTTATCCTTCCTCTCAAAGAAATGTCTGTCTTCACACGTCCAGTTTCTTGGAAGGGGAAGGTGGGGGTGGGAGCCCTTTCCATAAATGACCGTGTTGAACTTCAGAGCCATCTTCCTCGCAGAGGAACAGCAGCCGTGTGTACCGTAACAAAGCATCGGGATCGGGAACCTTTTTAACATTGATTTAGTGTGTACTGGGGAAAAAGTTAGCTTCAACAAGTTCAGGAAAGCCAAATTAAGGCTCTTTCCTGAGTGCTATTCAAGTACTCTGCGTGGCTACCACTGCGCATTCTTCATTCTTTATTAAATGTGTTGTTTACTGCGTTAAAATGCACGGAAGGCCACCAGGATTGCGCTGGGTGTGTGTGTGGCTGGCAGCACTTGGGAAAAAGCACATGCTAAGTAGGCACTGCAGCACTGAACTAAGTTGCAGCCTTTCTTGTGGTTATGTTCGTGCCAGCGTAGTGTGGGGCTTGCGGGGGAGGGTTTGGTTTTTTTCCCTTGTTTTGTTTTGGTGGTTTTTTTCTCTCCAGTTTTAGAAGGAGTGGGTAAAGAGGGATTAAAAAAAAATGTTTCTAATCTGTTAATTGTGTATGTGCATCAGGAAATGAAAGCCTTTCTGCTGAAAACAAACAGGGAAAATTATAGTCCTAGAAAAGAAGAACTTTAGAAACCAATATGCAAATAAGAGTAAGAATTCCCATCAAGTTAAACTCTGCTATTGCGGTCTTCTCCTTGTCCTACAGAACTGGGGGATCTCACCCTCCACCATTTTTCCTTGAGGGAGATGTGAAAGATTATATCACTTCTGTAATTTTCTGTGTGTTATGTCCTAAGGGCAATTTACACTGCCACAGATTACACACCAGTGAGTAAAGTGGAAATAGATTTTTGTTTCATAGCTATTTGCTATCACAGTGCACAGTTTATCTAAAACAGGAGTAGTGGTTATAATTGGAAGCTCAAACAATTCTGTCTGGAGTACAGTTGTATTCATTTGAAATTATTTTTAGTTTCTCATTCTGGAAATTCTTAACTTCTGACTAAAGGAGTTGATCTTGGTCTGTCTGCAACTCTTGAGAGTGTCATTATTGGGTTGATTATGGAAGACACAGCACGATCTTTTAAGTGCCTTTTGTTCCCCCAACCCCACGTGCTGGATGTGCCGTATCAGCATTTTGAGAGTACCTAGGAAAATCACTCAGATGTTTTTAACCTTTCAGCATGATCCACCGGGATAGCTGCTGGGCCTAGGTTTTCTTTTCCTTTTTCTCCCCCAATTATTTCAGAAGAGCTTGTACAAGTAGAACTCTTTCTCTAGAGAAGATCCCTCTTCTAAAAATTGTGCATGCAATCCAAGAGAAGAATCCAGACAATGTAGTTTAACTGGACACTTTTTATTTAGAGCTGCAGGGATAAAACAGTCTGCTGACATGCTAAGCTTTTCCTAGAGTCACATTACAGACCAGTGAAGGACATGGCAGTAATTCAGGGTTTGTTGGAAGGATGGCAGAATACTTGCGCTGTCTGCGGGGGCACTGGGGCACCGGAGCATGGCAGCGGCTGCTGCCCCCTCCAGGGTACACAGCTACGGTGTGGCAGCACCAAAAGAGCCCCGGTTCAAAGCACATTTGAGGCACCAGTAACCTTTCTAAGTCAGCATAGGCAGGGAAAGAAAGGTTTCTGTGGAAATTCATGTTGTCCAGTGAAGGCAGACTGGCATGACAGAGTTATCTGTGATAACTCAGCTTCCTCTGGGAATGCACGTTTGCCAGACCAAAGTGTTAAAAAATAGCGTTATGCCATACAGGAATGTGGAAATTGTTAAGCCAGAGGTTTGTTTTGCTTTATTTTATTTTTACAATTTCTTTAGCCCTTGTGTTTCATAGAATTCTGAGCTTTTATATTTTTAAACATTTACAGATTTTAAACTCCTTCTTTGAGTACTAATTAACAATAAAACAAAGAAGCCTGGTAGCAAGGAAGACAAAATGATGGAAGGAATAACAGTGCACAAAGGAAAAAATGTCTGAACCTTAAAATGATGTTCCCATAGCAAAGTGAACTGAACAAATCAGTAAACGGAATGATGTTGCCTTTAGCATGACTCTCATTGCAGCGACAAAGCTCAATCAGATGTTCTGTGGTCAGTCAAACTTTGATAAACAGATTCCTTTAACTGGTGAGAAATCGCTACTTGCAGTTATTTGTATGACATGAATTCACAGTATGGCTATGAAATTAGTTGTCTAGTCAGTATTTTAATTAGGTAACAAAACCAGGTGCTGGGTTTCAGTCCACGGTCTAGTTAAGGTGTCAGTAACTGCAGTGCTGAGTTAGCTCATCTTTTCTCATACAGAGAGCAGGTGAAACACCCGGTTGTCATGCATGGCAGATCTTTATTAGCACCCTTCCTCTTCATCTGTGGAACAGAAGGATACCTCCTATTTCTTCTGCCATGTATTGAATAAAAGACTCCACGATCTCTCAGAATTTAACACTATGATTTTCCATTATTCATTCCTGTTGTTCCTGTAATTTGCCCTGCACAGGTAAAATGATTCTGCTCTCTTCTCAGTTTGCAAATCCTTTGGGCACTTATAGCTAAATATTTTTATCTGTCTCATTCAAGCTGTGAAGCGATGTGGGGTTGTTGTGTAGATCTCCACATCCAGCAAGCAGCTCAGGAGTGCCAGGACCATCTCCTCACTTCTGGGATGAGGCAGGATTTGTGCACGTGCAGTCCCACGTTGTGTTGGTTCCTCTCCTGCCACGCATCCGCTATTAAAAAAAATTGCTGAATGACAGTAATAGAGGGGAACAATGGGCTATTACAGGATGTTCAGACAGGGTCATTACAGTATATTTTCTTGTGCAATCTTGTTATGAACAAGATTCATATTTACCAGCTTGTTTTATTTGTCAGCACCCTATTATTAATTAGTGTTGTAAGGCTATGAGCCGCTCATTTTCTAGCAAAGGTCAATTTAATGAAATGAAGTTGTTTTTCTAATAGCTCAGTGGAAAGCTGCTTTTCAATATTTACAATAAATGTATAGATTTTGTAAGTATTTGGTATTTATTTATCATCATTGGTAATGGCACACAAAAAAAAGCCAGGATTTTTTTTCGCCATTGAACTGCAAATTAGCCTTAATGTACTTAGCAAAATGAAACCACAGAATCTTGTGATGGGGCTGTTGTATTTGAAAATTTAGGTAGATTATTTGAAAGAAAAACATGTTGCTTTTGGATTTTGAAAAGCAGCTTATTTGCAGTGCTGCTTTTTGACTTATAGGGTATTTTCCATGGTTTCCAACACTTGGAACCCAAGTATTCAGTTTGATTTAAAAGGCAAAGACGAAAAATAGCACCTCGTTGAAGCAACTGTAGGCTGTAAATTTACTCTCTCCCTGAAAGACACCTACTAATGGGCACAGTTGAAAACATTTGAGAAGGTTTTCAGCCAATGTGAAATAAGGAGTTCAGGCAAGAGAGGATTAAGTCAAATTTGGGAAGACGTGAATTTGGCATTGGGCTCCAGGAATTAGTAGAATAGACTAGAAACCAGTCCACAGGGATTTGGGATGCTGATGAAAACTGCATTTGTTTTCGGCATTGTGTGAAAATGTTTCAATTTCTTATCAAGACACATCATTTTCTTAGATGTGAAAATGGTCGTTTTTGTGTTCTTGGAATAAACACAGCCCAATTTGGAATCCTGGGCTATATTTGTGTAAGAGAGTCTAAGGCATGGAAAACTAAGGGTACTGTAGGTCAGCATTGAGGTTAGCAGAACTGCAAGGGGAAGTCTGGCAGCCGAGGATCCCTCAGCGTGTCTGCCGCTGCCTCCTTTGCACGCGAGCACGGGGAGGGCGGGGAGCTGGGATGTACATGTGAGTCTCACAGAGTGAGAGACATATCCATGGGCGTGAGGTGTCTGTGGGTGAGACTGGAATCAGTGCTACTCCTTGGAAGCTTTTTGCAAGCTGTGTAGCTTTTGCCCAGTCTGACAAATGGCTCATTAGAGACCGATTGTTTTTCCTCAGCTCTCTGACTCCATTTGGCTTTTGAGTCTTCAGTCCTACAAAATCCTTGAAGTTACAAGGAGCATGCTTACAAAGTCCACATACTTAGTGAGACTGTATGGATGATGCTCAGAGCATGAAGCAAGGCCAAAGGTTTGCAAATCCAGCAACAATTTAAAAGCAGTTATAAATGGGGGGGAGGGGAAGCTAGGGATGAGCAGGAAAATATGGAACAGTAAGTACGTGTTGCAGAAATGTCTTTTGTCTGCTGGGTCCACGGCACTCCTACATTTGAAAGGTGAGACGCAGAGGGTGCTCAGTAGTTATTTACCACACCTAATGTTATTTGTATCTGTTTAAAAAAAAACATATCACTTGGTATAGGAAGGGCTGTGTGCACTGCTTAGTGTAAAAATAAAGCAGTTGATTAATGCCAATCAGCAATACTTCTGTCTCAATTAACTGCAGCACAATAGTTAAGGTGTTCCTCCTAAAACACCACATGATCTTATGTGGATGAATGCAAGCAGTTTTATTGAACTCGAAAAGCTCCAAGAAATATATGTGGATTTCCAGAATCCATTTGTAACGTTTCTAAGCAAACAGTTAAATACCCAGAGCATTGAACATGACAAAAGGGTTACATGTGATGATTTTTCACATCAGATGAGTTTTCCTAGAGGATGACCATTTCAAAGGGCACTAGTTTCTTGAGTGAGTGTCATTCCAGTAAAGGGACCACAAAGCAGGTTAAAACCAATTTCTTTTGGGTTTCCAGAAGGGTAACCTGCAAATGATTCCTGAAAACACTTCTTTTAACAAGAGAGAGAAAGATTGTAAGCATACTTTGATAGAAAATAAATTAGTTCCAGTCCTATAGGGAGGGAAGAACTCAGTTTGTCACAGAGAGATAGTTGTTTCCTGGCATTGGGCATTTGGTTAACAACATCCAGTGTTTCATGATGTCATGGGTCATATGGATTCTGTGTGTTTGGGGCCCTTTGGGCTTAACAGGAAGGTCACCAAGTTATCGAGCAACTTCTCTGTTTGAAGAGATCAACTGCCTTTCCTGCCCCACTTTGCAGAATCTAAGCTTTCAAAGACAAACCAGTGCTGCTCCTGGGAATTCGCCGGTATCTAGACCTTTCTTCCTAGCTAAAAACATAAAAACCCGAAGAGATGGAAGTAATTCTTTCCATTCTTCTTTGTGTTCCATCAGATCCTGTTGACTTTTCATCTACCAGAATCTCTGTATAGTAACCAAATGTGTCTTCATGCATTCTCCTGTGCTCCAAGATTCTTGGACTGCTGCATTTTTAAAGCTGTCTGTATCTGCAAATGTCTAGAAAAAGGATTTCCACTTTCCTGCAACCCTCTGGAAGAACTTTCTGTTCTCTCCCCATAAAACTGGACAGTGTATGTTGTAATAAAAAAAAAGCATAGAAGCAAACCTATGTCAATAATAGAAAAGGTGGTTGAGCCAGGATACCTCCTTCCCCCAGAAGATCTTTTAACTTTGTCTTGACTGCACGAGAGCGTGGTTTTCGGAACACCTGTTTTTAAGTTGCATCTCTTGCAAAGAAGTGCAAGATACACATGTGGAAGCTGTAGTTATGTCGGTGTTTTAAGGCATGGAACTGCCTCTAGTTTTGTTGTCAGCATAAGGGAGTAACAGAAAATCAGTTGTTGCACTGGCTTTTTTTTTCCCTTCCAAAATGTAGCAAGCATGTTACTGTTGTTGCTGATGGAAGATGCCTTTTTGCAGTCTTCCAACGACTTCACTATTTCCCTTGTTTTGTGTAAGGAAGGTAACCTTTATAGCATCCTGTTTTATTTACCAGGCATATCTGTAAGCTGCAGGAATCCATCCTGTTCAGCTCACGACACAGTGCTCAAGACAGACAGAAATCGTTGATCTTCATTAGAAAAATATTTTGTAACAAACTGAATAAAGCTGTGACCCTTGTCAGGTGTTTGTTTTAAATACCACCAATTAATACTTTTTTCAAAACTAGGAAAGGCTGAAGTGAGTCAAATGAAATCAGAGTTCTCTTGCATCTTTCCCCAAAATTCAGGGTGTACCATATTGAGCACTGGTCAGGAATGGGGACAGTTTTGTGACTGATCCCTCTCTAAATTCACACATCTCTGCAGTCCCTGCTCTTTTGCTGGAGTTGGAATCCAAGTACAAAACTGCTATGGGAAAAGGCTGCTCTTGCATTTTTCCTGGCAGACTTATAACCTGGGAGTATCTAAAATATCGTCAGAAAGCCTGTTCTCATGAGAGTCCTGTCCAGATTTCCAACAAATCTGGAACATTATCCAAGGAAGTGTAGAAACCTACACAATCACACAATTACAGCAGAGCTTGTGGTTGAGTTTCTTTGATGTGGCATGGCTTTGTTTGGTGTATGGTTTTGTTGGTTTTCTTTTTTGGCTTTCGGGTTGAATTTTTTTTTTTTTGGTTGCTATTCTTCCTTTGTCACTTAATATGAAAAGACTTTTGTGTCATTTTAGCTTCTTTGTTCCCTCTCCTTGCTAATTTTTTTTCTTTAATTCAGATTGATCATTTTCCATTCTCTTAGGAATGTGTCATCTTTTTATGAACAAGAGTCTCTTAAATTGTAGGGTGATGAGAGTTTTGCTGAATGAACTATAGAACCAGTTCATACTAATTTTCTAATTAGAACTGGATCGCTAATGAAGATTAACTCAAATTAGTGGGTGGATATTGTTAAATAAAATGGGTTTTATTAGCTTAGTTTCAGGTAGATTTAATACAGAGTTTTATGCTGTTGGAATATCAAATTGTCCTTGTCCACAAATCTTTTCTAGATGGAAATATTAATTAGTTTGACACGGTCCACTCCTTTTGTTCCAATATTGCTCAAGATGCGCAATGCATGCAAAACTAATTCTGGAGAAGCTCTGCATGAGTGCAGTGAGCACCAAGAGCAAAACAGCTTGTTTGCTGGGCAAGGTGGAGCAATTGTCAGTACTGTGGCTGTGCTCGTGTTCATCAGTAATTAATTCCATGGCCTGAGCAAGAGCACTCCGAGAGACCATGTTATCATTCCAGCACAGTCCTGCCAAGCAGCTGGTGCTGCTCCTTGTTTTTGTTTTTTTCTCAGGGAAGTAAGATTGAGCTCACTGGAAATGTTTCTCATCTTTCACTGATGCAAATCAGTAAACATAAGCATTCAAAGAAAAACACATTTGCCATCCATTACCTGTATGGACAAATACATGTTTTCCAGCGGTGACTCCTATTTATGGTTCCTGCGTCCCATAATAGGTAAACCAATAAGATATGTGTGGTTTAAATTTTATTTATTTATTAGCATCCATATTTTCCTTAAATAAAGTTTGATAATCTGAGAAGTTTAAATTAATTAGCATTTTAGGGAAAAACCTCTATGTGATGAATGTGAAGGGGAAAACCATTGGTCAGCATAACTTGTGGCTACAGAATGGTTTAGGGTACTCTTTTAGAATTTATCATTATTTACTTACAGGTATTTTGCTAGGGAAAAAATATACTTTTCTAACACCTACATACTGTCACAGCTGCTCATGAAGAAATGTTAGTAAGATTTCTATATTGGGTGAGAGACAGTAAATACATTCACTCTGAGAGGGAAAATCCAGCTCTTAGTAGACTGTTAAGTGTTTTTGCACTGACCTGTACTAGCATCTTTTTATCAGCCTTAATTCAGCAAATATTAGTAAGCTTAGTTTCCAAATTGCTTTTACTAGATAAATTATTGTGCCTTAGTGCACTCTGTTCATAACGTGGAGGGGCTTGAAAGAATATTAAATATACGGAAGGCTCCATGGCTTATCCAACTATGCAGCTTCTTATTTGAGGAACTGAATTTGTTCATCAATTCCCAGTCTTTGGGCATCAGCCTCAGCACTGTCTCACCCACCCCACCTACTCTAAATTTATGTCCTAGTGTGCAGATCTGCAACAGTAGAAACAACATATGGAAACCACGTGTCTCCAAAATAAGTCGGGTCAGAGAGCACTTGCTACTAATAATCTGTTCTCAAGTCAAAGATGGTTTGCTATGTACTTGTATTTGCTGATAAACTGGATTTTGTTTTCCTTTGCTCCTAACTTGGGAGTTGGCTCCTGAGTATTGCACCTGAGTAAGTAGCTTAGCTTTTACAAATTTTAAGTGGTTGTTAGGTAACTTTTGTAAGGACCAGGAATTTTCAGGCTTAGACGGTTCGAAGGGGTTTATATATGATCATACTGTATGTTCACACCATGTCCTGTGCATATTTGTACCTTGCAGCTGTAGCTTGAGAATGTTGTAAAACCGATAAATGTGCCAGGTCTCAAATGAACTGAAGAAAATGTGTGAGTTTGTTTCCAGATACTGGGATTGAGCTCTCTTTTCCCCACTGTCACCTTCTCTCCTATCCCGATGATTTTTTTTTTCCTTAAGTTTTCAGAAGTTTGTCTCCACAACAAATTGCTCATAAGACCAATTAATGTTGTGGAAACAGATGTTTTTGATTTCTTAGCAGTGACATGTTGTTTTCAGGGATCACAATATTTCAGGGGTCAGGATATTATATTTATGTAATACAATTCATGCTTTTCATTTATTTTAGAGTACTTAATGCTGTTTCACAGGTGTAATTGTATTGGAATCTTTAGACTCAGAACATAAGATTTCCTGTCTTGAATCAGATGTAGGCCACTGAGCTTTAGAATCCTCCATTTGATTTTTGTATATACCCTGTGCATGGTGCTTCCTGAAATGAAAAAAAAAATATATATATGTGTATATATATATATCACCTTAAGAAACTGAATTTATTTTTTCAATGACTTGGCTACAAAAAAAAAATTTCTCCTTGATGGTCGTGGGAACTACTTAGTACTCTGAGACTCACATATCTTAATCTAACTACACATTTAGCTTACAAAGATAGTATAATATTATCCAGACTTGATTGAAAGGAGTTGAATGAAAAATCTTTAGTGTTTGTGACAGCTATATGCTGCACTATATAAAGTAACACAGTATTTTTATGATTATCAGCCATTAATTGTGTTGACTTCCTCCTCCTCCTAGAATTAGCACAGAAAGGAAGGCACTCTTGTGTTTTGTTTAAAGCCTTGATCAACAACAACTCCCTAACTTTCTTTTTTACTTTACTAAAACTTGTAGCTCACACATAGTATTTGTCAGAGTGACAAAATTCACATTTGCCCTCTAAGCATTTGCTAAAAGTACAACTTTGCTTCTCCAGGAATGGTGATGAGCTGTTCACAAGGACCATATGAACATCTGGATTATTGAGTGCAGGATCAATACTCACCAGCTTCTCAAACCTTGCTCCTTCCTACATCAACAAGAAATTCAATTAATAATGTGAGCATCAAGCATTCTGCATGTTACTAATTTTTGATGCCCTCAATAAGTTAGTTACATTTCAGTGGCTGTGTTTTGGCTCGTGACAGTGTAAGGGCCAATGAGGTACAGAAAGAATAAATGAAATATAATCACAGTTTCTGTAATGAAGAAGCTTCTCAGGGAAGAGCCATGATCACACCTAGGTTTCTCCTGGGCAGGGAAGGCTGACAAGACATGAGGCACTTAAGGGGAGTAACCCTGCAGAAATGACATGGAGCTGTCAGTTCCCAAGGTACCATCAAGCTGTAAGAAGAAACACGGGGAGAGTGATAAATGTGTGAAGACTCACATTTGTAGTTGTCTCAACAAGTCTGTCTCTGCAGTTAAATTGTAAGACCCCAATTCAAATTAACTGTCAGGTGTAACAAAAAATGAGAGAACTTAGAGATTTTCGCAGTTTTAAACAGCTCATACCTCTTTAACTGTTGCACAGGACATAAATTGTCTTAAGGTTGTAAAGATTTGCCTTTAGAAATTGTAGAGTTGTATAATTTAGACAGTTCTGCTTTCTTGTTTTTATGTGCTTTAATACAAATAAGAAGTAATGTGCAGTAATGCAAAAGTTATTGAAGCATTTCATCCCTTGGACATAAGTGCAGCTAATTCTGAAATCCACAGCTCAGATGCTGGCTTTCTGCAATAATTCCTCAGTTATCCCTCTGGGGCGTAGATCCAGCTAGGACAAGGAATGCTAACAAACCTTAGGATGTAGCAGCAAGTACGTCATAACCGCTTTTGCCAAGAAACTAATCCAATGCCAGAGTGATCATCTCCACCTATGTCACAGTCCTGCAGGAGAGAGGAAGTTGCTGACAGAAATGCATCTGAGCTATTTTACAGTAGAAAACAGTGGGAGATGCATAGGTTTTCAATGAGAATTTAATACAAACTGGGTGGGGGTTTGGTCTTGTTTGAATTTTGGTTTGGGGTTGGATTTTTTTTTTTTTTTTTTGCTTTAAGCCTAGAACAGGTTTTCATAAAGAAAATTTCAAGTTACACTGGTCATAGGTGAAATCCAAATGAAAGTGAAGTTAGAAATAGACTTTCCACAGCCTAAATTGTGAAAATTGTTTTTCCCAATAAATATATTATAATTACACAGTGTACCTTTCAAAGCTCACTACCTGAATTTATTGAGAAATAAAAAGCAATTAAAAGTCATAGTTTGATTTTTATAGAGTAGGAACCTATCGCTTGAAGGGTAGTATCTTTCATAAGTAGAACACTTTTAATACCTAGAATGGAATTATAAGAAGGCTCCATAAGCACACAGGGCGGTAGTGAGTGATGTTCCTAACGCAGTCCACACAGTTTTGGCTGTTGGAAGCTGCATTGTTAGGCTGCTGGCTGGAACTCAGGATATCCCTTACTGCTTTCACAAAAATCTCTTGGGCCCTTAATTTCCAGCTGAACAGTCACCAAAGGTCCATGGAAGAGACCTTGAGCAAAACTTAGACCTAACAGAGCAATGCGGATGCACTTTATTTATTTATTTTTAGTGCATGTTCTGTTTGGGCTTTTCAGCTCTTACAGACGTGGTGAAAATATTTGAGAGAACTTACTAATTGTTCCAGGGACTATCTAGATTCACAGCCTGGTCTTGTTTCAGTGCAAAATAGCATTTCTCCTTGAATATATAAATCTCTTTGTCGAGTATTGTCTCTACAAAGATACATTTCTTTTGAGCTCCTCTGGGAAGCAGAGAAGGGTGCTCATGTACTGCTTTTGTAAGGTTATACCTTCAGAGCTGCCATTTTTAGGGCTGTTTGGCAAAGCTCATCAGTGTCAATTAAAGCCTCAGAAACAAGAGTCTAAGCTAAACAGAGAGTGATATTTAAGTAAAAATTATCTTTGATGGGAAAGAATACCACCCTTTCCTCCACCTCCTCTCTGAACTTCAAGATCACTTGAATCTTTTGGTCCCTTAAACCCTGGGAGGAGCCGTTTCCTGCAAAAAGGGCTGTGTAAACAGGACGGATTAAGGGCAGCCTACAGTGCTCATCTGTCCTGGTGACTGGGACACTGCAGTCACTGGAAAACTGCCCAAGTCGTGTTTGCCACGTTCCGGATGCTGACAGCCCTGCTGAGGTGAGGTTTCAGCTCTGTGTTGGGATCTCACCCAAAATTTTCATAGCACTCTGCTGGCTCTTGTTGGGGTTTCTCTAAAAGTTGTACTTAGCAACGTGCCCTTTATTTGCAGTCTTTGGAGGTGGCTCAGTGTGTGTGACCCCCTTTTCACAGGACCTTTGTTTCTGAGTTGTTGGATTCTGCTCTGGGCATGGTATGACTCAGGGACTTCAGTGAAACTGAACAGAACACACACATGTGTGGTTTTTTATTCTTCATCAGATTTAAATTTTTTTTTTCTTTTTTGTGAGGGGGTTTCGATTTGGAGGGGCTTTTTTGGTTTTTTTTTTAAATTATTATTATTCCTGTTCCTTCAGCTCAGCTCTTTATAGGGAAGCCACTAAATAGAGGAAGGGTTTGTAGCGTTCTGTGTTTGGAGTGGGATGGGATGACCTGGCACTCAGGCACCTGCTGCTTACTGGGAAGCCCACTAGGCCTGGCTCAGTCCATCCAGGATACAGCAGATCCATCGGGGCCAAGTTTGGCAAGTGTCTCTTACATCCTCAGGGCATCTCAGAGAGCACTGGGAGCTCTGTGAGAGCCAGGGAATTTAGCCTTTGGTCTTGGTGGATCTCCTGACCCACAGAGGTGAGGAGCAGCATTGGCAGGATGCAAGATGTGTGCATTTACAGCTGAGTGCAACCGTGGTGTAAATGCAGGCACTACTAGGGGCTGATTACCCCACCAGCAGTTTGGAGAAATAGCAAAATGAAAGACAGAGATTTATTTCTAATGGTTTTGTGCTTTCTGCAATATTCATGTGTGTTGTTCACCTTTTGCTATTGTAAAAGTTCGATTAAAAATAAGAGGGATGATCCTGATTATCTAGGCAGGTCCGTTTCCACTGCACCTGTTGTGGGTGTCCCTGGGGTATTTTTTGGAGAGCAAAATAGTTGATGGTGCTGCTACTTAAAAAGCTCGAGTTAGCTTCTGAAGTTAACACCCATTCAGTTCCTTTGTTTGGTTTGGAGTGCGGAGATTAGAGAATTCCTTGGTGTACTTCGACCACTGTGAATAAATTTCCCCGACTAAAAGGACCATAGAGTTGTTCAAAACCACTTTTAGTTTGAGTGCTTCAAAATCTAAATGAAGGTTTGACTCTTATGTCTGCAGATTTTTAAATTGATCTTCAGTAATGATAATTATCAGGTACTGGATTTTGAACATGCTGTGGTGT
Organism: Ifrita kowaldi; assembly: GCA_013398055.1. Taxonomy (NCBI): domain Eukaryota; kingdom Metazoa; phylum Chordata; class Aves; order Passeriformes; family Cinclosomatidae; genus Ifrita; species Ifrita kowaldi. The sequence continues at coordinate 222,932 of VZRS01009360.1, forward strand.
TAAATGGATATCTAGCACTAACATATCGTGCATGATATTTTAGTGTAAGTTGTATTCTACACTGTAGTTAGTATTTGTCACATTTTTGTCTGTTAATATGTTCTCTGACAAGTAATTTTCTCATGTTCCTGTCCTTTCTTAACATTCTTGTCCTCTGTCAGGGTGGCTTGCTTAAGAGCTGTGATTCCTTTGTGGTAATGTGTAAAAGAGATTTCTAATTCCTCTTAGGTCTTCATGGGAGTAACAAAGGAATCAGGAGAATCTAGTGTGACTGTTTAGCAGATTACTAGAATCAGACATTTCAGTCACCTTTATCAATGCCTGTCTGTTGCAGGTGACTGTTACTTAGTTGGGATGCAGCACTCGAGTTTCATTACTCCAGGTAGGTAATCTGCAGTTTCCAGTTGTGAATTGCAGGTAGAACCTGGTGTGAAGCTGCATCAGTTTGGTTATTGGGGCAGAGCATGTATGTCATTATTGAGGTAGCTGAGAAAACTGACATGCACAGTGCTGCTAAATGCAGTTCAGTCTGTGGGGTGAGTGCTAGAAATGGGCAGCAAGAGATTAGGAGGGGATAGAGCTGGAGGGCAGGAGATCACTTCAGGTAATGGTTCCTTCACTGCATGGGAAGAGTCTCCTCCATGTTTCTTAGGAACGAAGAGAATATTCAGGTAGATTGTCTCACTCAAGTAACTCTTTAACAATGGGAATTGCTTGTGGGAGATGTTCCTTTAAACTCAGGTGTCCCTAGTGAGAGGCGTTAATATCCAAGCCACAGCCTGAGAAGGGATTTTTATCCTGAGACCATCTCAGAGACAGGTAAGTGCAACTCCAGGTGAAAGACTGGTGTAGATGATAAATGACTGATAATTTATTAGCAAAAATAGTGGTTTATGTTTTCCTGACTTTTCATTTGTCTGGGTTTTCTCTTACTTGACCCAAGGAATTTTACTCTCTATTTGCAGATGACTTCTGATGACAATCCCAACAGAAATGAATGGTAAATCCATTGCTAATTGTTGAATGGATATTTAAACCTCACTTGTGTCGCAACATGCAATGTAGTGGTGGGCAAATCACTTAAACTCCTTTTCTTTTTCCTCTGGCACATTAAGGGTTTTATTACTTACGGCCTTCAAAAATTTTCTGTTAGTTTTTTAGGTTTCTCAAAAACTGTAAATCCAAGTGGACTGATCCTAAACACTGCACTTTCTCACTGGTATTCACTCCTACAGAGAAGGAAAATTACATCTGCATTAGAAGCTGAAATTTATTTATATTCCACAGACTGCCTGTCAGACATGAAGCTGGTTAGAATAGCTCCCACAATAGATATGTCTGTAAGAGCCACACATGGCTTAAGAATTCTTTCACAAAGCCCTTACTGAATATATCAACTGACTCTCAACTCTTTGATTCAGGATCAGTTTTTTAATTCTCTTACTCTTGTCTTCCCTTTATATTCTTTTTTTTGGCACTTCTCTGTGACCTTAAAGGAAAAACTACATAGAAGGACTATTTTTTATGATTTTCTTGCTAGAACTGAAAACATTTTTTTCACAGCGTAATGATTCTACATTTGGTAGCATTATATATTTTCAGTAGCTGACTTGGCTCCCACCATTGGATTAGACTGAACTTCCCATCAGTCTGATTTTCAACAGATGCTTTAGGGTCATATTTCTTGTAATGTCTGACCCTCAGAGATCACCAGCCAAGTAGGGTTCAGAGTTCAGATCTCTGAGTGATGGCCACTTCAAATTTTAAGTTCTCTGTTCCTTAAAAACACTCATCAAAAGTTTCTTTCTGTTCTCCAAAGCTTTGTAAAGTGGTGTAATGAAGCAGCCTAGGGATCAATAATGACTTCAAAGATAGAAGTTGTCTGGTGGCAATGGCATGAGAGTGGATTTACTTATTCCAGTGATTGCAAAGGATGCTTTCTGATATCTCAACGTCTTACTGAATTAATATTTGGGAAATTACGCCTTTTAGAGTAGAAAACCCAGATCCATGTAGAGTTGTCAGTGTCCCTCCTGATCAGAGTCTGTGTCTAATCAGTTCTATGCTTGGTTTAGACAAAGCTGAAGGTACTTTTCTTCCTAGTCTATAAACCATTTATGTGATATCTAGAATAACTGATGCCATCAGTAAAATGCCACTTGTACAGGAAGTGTTTAGCACTGCACAGTCGGTAAAGGCTGGGGATATCACAAGAGAACACCAAGAATAAAAATGGTTTTGTGATTTCTGGGCACTATACTCGTCATTGAGCAGTAATAAAATAGACTTGTGCAGTACTTGGTTTCTAATACTCTTGGTAAAATGAAATATATTTACTGGTTGGGGAGGAAACCAACCAGGCTTTATTCCTGTAAATTTTTATTCCTTTTGGAATCCTGGAGGAGTTATGGCAATGAGAAGTTACCTCATGAAATATCACCTGTTCTTTGTGTGGTGTAGGCCTGTATCAATTGCCAGGCATTTTTGTTTTTGTAGAATCACTTTCAGAGTCACTAAGGCACGTACCCGTTACGGAATTCACCTGCCAGCGAGACTTGCATCCAGTTAAGATTTAGTACAGAAACCCTGTGTCTGTTACCTTAATAGCTCCTTTGGAAAAACACGGTTGTTCTTACAGCTTCAGAAGAGAACAAAATTCTCTCTCCAGCATATATGCTGATTCATTCAGAATATCTCATTCATTACCTGCTTGTTTCAGCAAATATCCTGCTCCATCAACAGCAGGAGGAAGCCTATGCAGGAGAAATCTGGATTTCACCAAAGGAAGCTTGGCATAAGCTACCACGATAGAAATAAATGCAGGAGATTTTTTATTTGTGTCTGAATGGTTCCCTTGGATGGAGTCACTTGGGTGATGTTGTTTCCGTTGGCTCCAGCAATGTCAAGGCCATTGATGATGAAAGTTCTGTAGTGTTTTTCCCCATTGCTTGGAAAATTGTCTCTCCCTCCTCCCTCCCCCCCCAGCCAAATCTCTGCCAAGCAAGCAGCTGTGAACAAAATTTCTCAGCAAGATGAATGTGAATTTTCACATGCTCTGTGGAACAGGATGCACAAGTACAGCTTTGAGAGGGTAACAGTCAAGGGGTGCAAGTCCAGACTCTCTGCAGGTTCATGAAATGGGATGAGCCTTTTAAGGTGTCTTATTAAGTTAAAGAGTACAGGAAAAATAACCTAAAAATGCATGCAAAGTGCATTTGTTAGTGGGTTTTGGTAGCTCAGTCTGAGGGAAGGAGTGCCTACAAGTTTGATGTCCAACCTGTGTATCAAAGCCAAACTCTAATGCACTTGTATCTGAGACACTGACCGAACAATGGCAGCATCTGGTCTGTAGGAATACACGTTCAAATGATTATTTTTTTAACTTAATTTGGGTAGACATCCTTATAAAAGCTTCCCATCAAATTCCATGCATTTTGTTTCTGCCAAGGGCTTTTCTTCTGGAGTGTGAAATCAAACTGAGACTTCTGTGAGGTTTATTTTTCTCAAGGAAAATAAATGCAGGATGTGAGTATGCAGAAAATATGGGCACCTATATTAAAGCCATGTAATATTTTCCATGCTTGCGGTGGAAATTTTCATTTGCTTGCAATTTTGACAAGCTTTAAACTGAGATTTTCCATTACATTTCCTGCCTTTATATTATTGTTAATATTGCATCTGGAGGGGAGATATTGTGCTTAAATGTATAAATTATGTGCAAATAAAATTTATATGCAATTCATGACCAGAATAGCTGTGCTTAATACACATTCCTCTGCTGTAGTTATAGTGCTTGGAATGTTTTATTATATTTGATATGTAATATTTCATCTTCATGAAGTATCTTGTCCGAGTGAGACTCGGGTGAGAAACTCGAGTGAGTTTTTCAAGCAGAGATTTTTGTGTCCAATTTATGTAATGTTTTTAATGTTAGTAGTATTTTTTTTTGGTTTTCATTCAGGTAAGGGAGGGCGGAATACTGCAAAAGGATATGGAAAAGTCTGTTTGTAATTAAAGGAACACTAATTGGACTTTAGGGACTGTGTGTAAGATACACTGGTCTTTCCCACGGCCACACCCTGAGCATATGATCTTGAGCTGAATTCATGGAAACATTCACACTGCTTCCTACAGATTGCAGCTGGCACTGTCTGTAAAATCCCTGCCTCACAAAGAGCAGAGGGGTTTATGTGATAATGTGCAGTGCTGGGTTTCATCCTGCTGCAGAGTCACCATGCAGCTCTGCGGAGCAGACGGAATGTGTTGTGAGAAGACCGAAATACACGATGCCAATGTGCAGAAATGCCGGGCTGTGGCACTGCTGGTGCGGCAGGGCCGTCCCTGGGGGCCCCGCTCCGAGGATGGGAGCGAGCGCCGTGCTGACCCTCAGATACGTGTGCGGCTTTCAGACTGCGTGCCGGCCAAATTGTCGGCTCCCCCACCAACTGCTCCTGCTATTTCAAACTTTTCACGTCTTTCCCAGCAGCAGAAGCTCTGCAAGTTGAATTTCTTTCAGTGGCACAGAGTCACTTCTCTGTTAACAGCATGAAAATGTAATAGGGTGGTAACTGAAGTATAAGGGCAGCTACACTTGTGCCTGTCCAGTTTTCAGCAGTTCTTACTCTCTAGTATTTCAAAATATGAATTAAGGCTTCAAGAGGCAATTGGTGGACAAATTTGAAAATAAGATAAGGCTTAGGTTCTTACTTTCAGATAAGGATTATATGCAATTTCAGGTGGAAGTGATATTTCAGAAAATATGCAGAACTGTATTATTTCAGTTAGTGCTAAAGATTTCTGCTTAGATACTCTCACTAAAGACTCAGACTAAAAGACTGAGCTCATGTGAAAAAGAAATTACTCTTTTAAAAGAAAGTAAGTGTACATTGACAATGACAGTTCATAAAGACCAACACTCAAATATGTTCTAGGTGGCTGAAGGTGGCATTGCCTGTCCAAACAGTCCTAAGTGCCCTTTGGGGGATTGTATGTAACAAAACAAGTTGAGACTTGTGTTTCTATGGATGCCAGTTGTTTTGTGCCCTCTGTGGCCAGATCAGAATGAAGAATGCATCAGGCAAATACTGAGAGGGATTACTGCTGTCACTGGGTAGCAGTTTGCCTCTGTTTCAAGGATCTCATTTTGTTCAGCTGGTCAGTTAATTGCTTTGATCCTGTAACTGACGTTTAAACTGACAACATCTCTAGCAAAGCATTTCTTTCTCCAGGATGTTTCAGCCTGTGTCAGAGTTTTGCTTATGTCGATATTCCTGTGGGTGTGGTAGGGTGTGGGTGAAGCTGATGGTAATTTCCATTTAGAAGATTTAGAAACAACGATGGGTAATAATTTGCTCAGTTTTTCAAAACTAATGTTCACTCAGATTGACAGAAAATAATGTTAATGGAAAATATCATTGGCTTTAGCAATATCTTGGTACATATCATCTGAAGGAAATGTGGGCAGAGGACAGGAAAATCTTCTATCTCTCTGCCTGCTTTATGGCTACTTTAAGATGATTCCTGCAGCTAATCTGTGAGGAGAAAGAGAGAGATGTCTCCCTGTATATGTGATAAAAAAGCAAGCTCTGGTTATAAATGTAAAGAGAAAAGCTTTGATGTTGTGTTCTTAGTCTGTCCTTTGCATCCTTTATTTTCTTCCATGAGAAGTCATTCCCAAGCCTTTGCCCTTCTCCCTTGTTCTGAGTACAGGCCCCATCTTTGTGGGCCTCGACACGTGCATATACCAATATGCACGTATGGACTTGAAAAATACATAGAAGGTAATTTCCTTCCATACTGTTGAGATTAACTACCTCTGGTTTAACTTTCTTGAGTCTCACAGACTCCTTTACAGTCAGCATACCCTGTGTGAGCCCAGCTTAAATCATTTGCTGTTAAAGTGCCATTTTAGTAATGCAACAGATGGAAAAACATGGGAAAGATGGGGAATATCTGTAGCTAATTAAAGTAAAGGAGACAAGCTGCAGGTCACTAGAATTCAAAAGGTTGGTTTTGGCTGCTGCTTGTTCTTGGCTTTTCTACAGAATGGATTAGTAGTTTTGATAATTTAGCACAATATAACATGTATTGTCTAATATTCAAAGGGTGAAATATTCCAGAGCTTGCACTTTTGACTTCTGGCGTACGAAATTTTAAATTTAAGAGGAAATGTTCTGAACTGTGGTGACTTAGGTTGACCTGGTAAAGGCTTTGAAGTAGCTGGTGGTTTATTTTGTTTTAAATAAGTATGCAAAGCTGAATTTTTCTAAAGCTGCCTTAAATTTACCTGAAGTTTTTTGGACTAGTAAATGCATCAGAAATGTCTCATGAGAGAAAATGTTAATATTTGGCATGGACTTCGCGATCGAAATTTCATCTTTAGCCAGACTAAAATTGCCAGTGAAAGCTGCCCTGGGGATATTTTAGTTCTCTGTACTATGTTTTGAGTTTTTGTTTGGTTGTTGTTGTTTGGGGTGCTTTTTAAGTAAAAGAAAGAAATGCAACACAGAATCAGAAGACTACTGTGCTTCTGACATTTCCAAGAAGAATTTATCTCTACACTTTGTTCATCAGTTCTGTTCAAGTCATTGACCAAAGGTGAACCCAAAGTTGGGACACCGGTTCTGATGCAGTGGCTACACCAGCACTTTGTTTATCCTGGAAAAGCAGTTCCCTTTCCTGGCCACCTGCTCCCTTCCCATCCTGCTCTGAGCTGCTGCTGTGCCATGGTCCACCTGAAAGTTAACAATTTCATTTAAAAATCGTATTTTGAAACTTTATCGCTTTATTTATAACTGAATGAGAATATTTTTGTGTATAAATATTCACACTTCTAAATGTGAACCTAAAGGAAACGGGTGTAAAACCTGTAAGTTTCATAGGATATGCTCAGCTGCCAAACTGGGCTGGGGCCAATGAGGAAAAGCCTGAGTGGTAAACTCTCAAAAAAACAAAAAGTCCTGGTACATTTTGCTTAACCAATTTTCCCATTCCCATTGCCTTGTTCTGACCTTGAGAAAAGTCTTTGAACTGTGGAAATACTGTTCTTGTAAAATTAGCATGTGTCAATGAAGAAATAACAAAAAACTTTTAAAACTCAGCCAGTTGAGAAAATTACTTCATGCCGTAAACATTTTCACAAAGAAACCTTTGGGTCTCTTTTGGGTCATTACTTGGTAAACAGCATCAAACGGAGTCATTCAAATAAAAAAAACACTGCCTGAAAGGGGCACACAGAGCAGCAGGACACTCTGCAGCTTTTAAACAGCAGTGGCTGGGAAAAAATCCCACTTCAGCATCTTAAAAAGGGGTGTTACACAGTCTTAAGGTCTGTTTGATGAATTCATAAATTCATATTGTCTTTAATTGAAAACAGAAATAATTTTGCTTGAAGGTGGAGAAATTTTCTTTGGAGGACTATACCATATTTTTCACATATATCATAGGATTTCTGAAGTGGAAAGGGACCTTGAGGCTCATTGAGTGCATCTCTCTGCTCCTGGCAGGACTACCTAAAATTAAATCCTATGACTAAGAATATCAATCAAATATAAATTTTTCTAGGGAACTATACTTACATACCTAGTAACAATGTGGGAGCTCTCCGACTTGTTAATAGCATGAAATCCATGGAAAAGAATGAATGCCATGAGCTATTCCCTTTTATTTAAAACAGTGTGTTAATTGGAACATCCTTGCCACATCACAGCAGTTGTTTTGGAAGAAGTAAAATTTCAGGGAAATTTATTGGATATATTTCAACCCATTTTTTTAAATTACTATAACAGGAATATAATACAGTTAAAAAAAAAAAAAAAAACTAAAAAGGGAAGTACCAGACCTAAATCATCTTGATCCATCAGCTGTTGGAATTTAATCATTCCTTAGTCTGCCATCATCTTCATTTCTGTTAATAGTCGTTTCCGGGATGTTTGAAAGTGGATTATTAGAGATAACTGTTCAGCAGAGCAGAGCAGCCTCCCTTCAAAGCTGCTTTGTGCTTGAGTGATTGCTATGGAATTTCGGTGCTGTGGCTTCCAGAACTTTGAACTGAACTTGGTGAGTTATGCGCAGGAGCATGTGTAGCTATGCTGATGGGTTTTAGGCATCACGATACAGTCGGGTTAGGGCTAGGGGGTGAAAAGGGTTAAGCTTGTAAAATAAGCATAACAATGTGCTTACACAATAGTAGTCAAATAGCACTCACTGGAAACTCTGGAGGCATTAAGAACTATAAACTGTTGGAAATCACAGTTGCATCTCTTGAGAGTAAAGCCCTAGCAGCCTCTTGGTAAAGATTTTACTTTGCCAGAATCTCTGTTGCCTTCATTTAACTAGTTCCTCAGGAGAGATAAATAATTGTACTTTGCTTTGGTATTTTTAAAATTCATCTGCTGCATTTCTTTGGCGGGGTTAGATATCCTGCTGACTTGTAACTGTAACCCTCACTGAGTCCTTGCCATTCTTCCACATGGCACTGCATGATCTGTGCTGCTGGCTTCATGTGTCCTTAAGTCAGTAGGAAGTTCATCATATTGGACAAGGAGGGGTAGAGCCTTCCTAATTTATAGGGAAATCATGGAAAGCACAAGGGCCAAGAGATGACTTTTCAATGTAAAAGCAACAAGGAAACACTCTTACCTTTTTTATCAGTGGAAATCCTGCTTTGAAGAGCCAAAATCGGTGTGATGGACAAAACCACAAAAACTCTGCTCTGCAGTCTGCTCTGTGGAGAGGAGTAATGTTGACCAAGGGCAGAAATTGCAGAATATGCCAGGGAAAGAACCCTGTAGACATTCCCTCCTCCAAAATCTTGTTTGGAGAGCTTTGTTGTGGTGGCATTTCTTGCTGAGTTTTGTTGGTTGGTTTGGATTTTAACTGGACCTCCATAGCCCATGTTTCTCCTCAGAATAATTTACAATATCATCCACACCTGTGAACTGAACAAAAGAAGTGTTAGAAAATAGAGGAAAACTAGCACCACCGTCACTCTGTGATGGGTTCTTATAACTTTAGGTGTTATTGGAACTGGCCATGAGTGTTGCCAATTACTGCTAGTAATTTCTGTTGGGTGTAGGTGACAAAACTTACCTGAACGGTTGCCAAAAGCTATTCATGGGAAGAAGCACCCAGGAGTAATTTAATCTGTGCAATCTTATATGCAGATGGTTCTGCAATCTCTGCGAGGCCTCTGGCATGCAACCAGAATGATGCAAAAACAAAAGCAAAAAGCGTGCGAATAAGGAGAATACAAGATGTGAAACATCTTCGTGAGCCAGTCCTCATTTCCTACTTGCACAGCCCTGTACCATGAGACCAGCACAGCACATGGCCCAGGAACTGAACAGCGAGGAGTTTCTCCTGCAGAGCTGAACTGCCACCTGCACGAGGAAGTTGCTGTAGAGTAACTCAGGGGTTAAACTGAGATATGCCACCACATTTCTTTGTTTCTGTTAATCCTCAAGAAGACAGTAAATGCCATTGTGCCACAGCTGCTTCCTAGGAGAAGCTCATGGAAGGAAAGGTGGAGAAAGTTTGTGTGGCATTATTTTATTTAACTTTACTTTTAAGCTCCATAGTTACTAGGAGGACGGAGTAATTCCCACACATACAGCTGTGAGCTGTTATGGGATTCCATTGAGCAGTTTGTTCAAATCCTGGCAGAAGTGGTTCCCTCAGAAATAAAGGCATATTGCCCAAATAGGAAGATGTCCACACTGCCTTGCATTGTTCTCTAATATAAGTGTGGAGATTTTACAGTCCATTTCCAGGACTCAGTGAATCTGGTGTATATTATTTGGCTGGTTCTGCCCACTCACGAAGCCCTTTTAGTCAGAGAAGTATTTCCCAGAAAATTTATGTGAGTGAAGATGCAAGTGGAGGCTCTATCTGCAATTCCATTTGAAGCTACTGGTCTTGTTGGTTTGGCAAAGGTTTTTATTAACAGTGCAATTTGAACAGCAATTCAAATTATTGGGCATTTTCCAGCTTGGTGGTTTTGCCTTTATCTTGGGCTGAAACAAGCAAACATTGCCTGGGGTTTTAAATACTTCAAGTTGTATACCTCCCTCCAAAAAGAACCAGAAGTAACAAAGTGTCAAGAAAATACCCATTCTGACCCCATATTCAGTGGGAGATGAAGGTTATACATCTGTATGCAAACATGTTCAGCTTCAGTGTTACAAGGTTATAGCACACTGCTAGGTATATCATTTACAGTACACACGTTCTGTGGCTTTGGCTTTGTTTGCAATGGAATGGTTGTTTTGTTGGCTTCCAGGCAAATCAAAGATTACCAGTTAGTGAAAAATGTTTGGGCATTTATGGATGGACCTGCAGAGACATAAGAAGCCTCTCCCTCCTGTCCCACTCACGCAGAGTTGCATTCTCACTTGAAGTCAGATTTGAGAACTGTTTGAGATGGAGACTGCCTGTGTTTTTTGTTTTGTACTAAATGTGGTTTTCAGGTTCAAAAAAATGAATTTTTTTTTCTTTTTAATGACTGCTTTTTTTAACCCTTTTACTGTATGGTTGAAATGGGAAGTGTCTGGAGCTCAGCAAGGGTGCCACTTATTCTTGGGAGGATGGGAGAAAGTTAAAAGTAGAAACTGCTGATGAGGCAGGATGGCTCTAGAGAAAGCAGGAGGAAGAGAAATGTGAACATCTGTTAAAGCTATACCAGTGACTATTTTAGCTAAGTCCAGCTTGCAGTTCCTTTTTAGTTCCTCCTTCTTCAGTAGGTGTCACTGCAATCAGTGACAAGCACAGCGTAGGCCTTGGGAGTATCCTTAATGGCATTTCCTTTGTTGTTGTTGTTTTATTTAAGTTATCCCAGTCCTCACAAAATGCATAAACATGCACTAGAAATAAAAATGATGTTTCAAAGATCTGGAAGATCTAATTTTCTGTTAAAATTCCCCTTTTTGTTTCTCACTAATGTTCCCTTTTAGTGGGAAAATACTTCAGTCAGGGGACTGCCAGTAGCTGTAGTGTTGTGTCTACAACACCTCAGTTTCAGTCAATACCTGCCATGTAAATCCCAGTCCTACTGGCTTTTGTGCAGATTCCCACTGTCCCACAGTGGAGTCAAGGGATTCATTCAAGACACTCAGATTAATCTCAATCCAGTATAGTTCTTTTCTCTGCCCCACAGTGGACTTGCCAGACTTACAACAGCAGAACAACTTGGGAAGCATTATTATTTAAGGGAAGCTAAGAATGGGTCTCATTTCACTATTACTTTCTTGTGTGCCTAATACCTTCCAGCTTTGAGAGGGAAAGAACTTTCTGAGAGTTAGGTTTGGTTTTTATCTCATCAGAGCAGATAATTAATAAAAGCAGCCTGACTTTCTCAGCAGTACTGGCTTGCTGCCTCAGTCATTGGAATATATTGCTGTCCATCCCTAAGAAAGTTTTAATCTTCCTTGGAAAAGTCTTGTCCAGACTAACTGGAATAAACGTTGAGTGAATGAATTCATGTAGTGATGCAATAAATGCTTTCCTGGAGTCCAGATAGGCATCTGAATGACCTTCACCCTGTGTTTTGTAATTAAGTCCTTAAGTCGTGATGTTTAGAAAAAGGTAGTGGTTGGGGTTTTTTTTCTCTCCATATGTTAGCAACTGAGGGAAATGAGTGGAAAGCACAGAGTGCATTATAGGCTTGACTTAACATTTTATCTCCTGGGAAGACTTAATAATTTAACAGCGGATACTGGAGCAGTTGGTAGGAAATGTCTACAAAGCCACTAGGTATGAAAAGACTTGGACCATTAAAGGAACTGAGCTAAGGGATGACTTTTGATATTGTGAAACAGAAATAAACTTGGACTCTGAATCAAAGCAGATAATTTCTGCCTTTGTTTATATGATGTTGTATCTTTTAGATAAATTAAAATAAGCAAGTGAGAGCAATATAAAAACATGCGTTTTAAATTTTCCATCCAAAATTGGTTTTAACGTAAGGATTTTTGGAACTATGGTAGAGAAAATTATTTTGAACTCTTGTATACATGTATAAAAAAATACACTAAATTATGGTTGCTCTTTTCTGTTTGATTCATCTCTTGGCTTGTCCTGTGCACATCATTTGTGGGTTTTAACCCTGCACAGATGTGCTTTGTCATACTTGGGAGAGAAAAGATTATTGACTTACTTTGCAGTAAGTTATTAATTCCAATTTCCTTAGATGGTCAGGGTTTTTTCCCCTGAGAAAACAGACACAGCTGTAAATGAATGAAACATGTGATAGGTTTGAATTAATCACCCTTACCCCCAGTTGTCATGCAGAATTGAACTCATATTGTCCTTCTGTTAATTTAGATTTATTTGGGTATCTGGTTTTAGTCAAGCTTTAGTCACTACACAAAGATATTTAGATTTCTCTTTAGTTAACAGATCAGGGTCTTTACTGTTATCTATTCACTTTAGTCCTTATCATGTGGATTTCCCAGGGAAGTAGTAGCTCAAACTGAGGATATATTTCATGTATGCTAATTGGTCTTCCTCTAAGGGTTTAAAAGCCTTCAGATTTCAGAGCCTCACCTGTGCAATTTGCAGCAATCAGTGTTCCAGGATTGCATGCCACTGGTAAAAATAGAAGGAAGATTACAGATACAATTTTATTCTGGGTTAAACAGGCACAACTGATTTTATAACACATTTCTTGTATTTGCATCAGGCTGTACAATAAAGAGCAGTGATTTCGTATTTAGTAGTTAATATGTCCTACAAGATGCTGTTTATTGTATTATAGCTGTATTAGGAGCACCCAGTCCCAGTGTGAAAGCAGAAAAGTAGCAATGTCAAATGCTTGCTTTTTGTGACTAAAACAGGGGTGTTTTTTTAAGAATGAGCTTTTTGTGCAGTTAGGTCTGCTGGCCAATGTACTGCCAGTTGTTTGTCATTCCCCAGTTTCTCATAGCACATCGCTGCTGGATAAGGAAAACTCCCAAAGACGAGAGCAAGCGTGATGTGAGGGGGAATGTGGCCTGGGTCAGGACACAGGTTTGTGTGTAGGTACAGCAGCCACAGCCCTCTGGATTTGCTGGCAGTGGAGTCTCTGAGCTGGATGAGCTGTGTGAGGGGCTTTGGGTATGCGAGGTTTGTGTCTTACACCATAGTGTGAGACTTGGAGTGAATTCATCTGTACAAGGGAGCTAAACTCACGCACGTTATTGCTTTTATTTTAGCTGAGAATGGTTTCATTAATGCTGCTGCAGTGAGATATTTGGATTTTTGAAATGTGGTTTAGTTGTAATAACTAAACTGAGTCGGCAGAGGTATTTTTCCACAATGCAATCAGAAGAAAAGCTCTTATCTCAGTTCCAGGCTCAGCTTTGTGATCTTCTCAGGATACTTCAGGACACTGAAATATTAAAAGGCAAATCTCTGACATTTCCCTTCCTTTTGAGGCAGTTGTCATGGCAGGGTTACACTAGATGGATGGTCTACGTGCTTCATAAATAATTGTGTATATTTTGTGCTTTGGGTGAATTTTCTGCTTCAAGAATCAATTCTAAGAAGAGTCTGCAATATAAGGTTGTCATAGCTGGCTTGGGTATTTTTGTTCTCTTCAAATGACAGATAAAGAAACCACAGCTACTGCAGGTACAGAAACTATTTACAGCTCGCAATTAATTCCTGCATTGCTATTGTCATCCTTGCAAAGCTGTAAGTTCAGGATGAAGTGGCTTCTTACTAGATCAGTTAATCCAGAAATGGGAAAATTAAATATCAGGACATATAAAGAAAATGGGAAGTAATTGTGTGTGTTTGAAAGCCTGTGTGTACTTTAGGGAAACCAACCTGCAGTTTGCTGTGGTTGCCCGAAGGCAGAGATGGCACCGAGTGCAGTTTGTGTCTCGGGGCTCTTTGCTGTGGGGTTGGCACCAGGCACCTGCCTGAGACAAACCCTCTGAAGGGGCTGGGTGAGGCAGTGGAGGAGCAATGCAGACATCCCTGCTGCTGGAGTTCAGTGCTGAGGAACTGAGTGCCTTGTTTTGACACCATATTGCGCATCCCTGGGTGTTTCACGTGGCGTCACTGTGCGTGAACAAAAATGGAGACGACCTCCACCGATCTGAGTTCAGAAAGAAAATATGAAAGTCTTTTATCAGTTTTGGCTTTCATGAATTGCTAAATTTCTTTCTATTTTTTTTTTCTATTGCAGTTTGAGTTCGTTCAGCTACAACATAAAATTCACTGCACCAGATATAAAAATGACAAAAATCTGGATCACATTTTTGCTACTCTTCTTATCGGTTACTATGGTGAGTCTTATGAATTTTTAAAATCACTTCCAGTTTTAACAACCCTGTAAAGAGTACCATAGAAATTATTAATATGGAAACACAGAACTAGTCTTGTGTTCAAATGTAGCTTCTGCACAACAGGATCTTTATCTACCTTCTGTTGTCCTTTAAATTCCTTTGGCAAAGGAACAGAAATAGTATTTACCTCTGCTGAATCCAGCATATTCTCTGCTGGCTCAGAACAGTAGCAGTGGACAAGTGACCTAGAAGCAGTACCCTGCAGACCCCAGGATGAGGAGGAGATGATTAACTGAGATTCAGAGGACATCCTCAGAAATTTTAATTTCATCCCTTGTACAACAGTGGTACAGTATTTCAATCTGTAGCTTTGTTTTTCTGAGAAGCTTAGTAGCTTCCCATAAAATATTTAATTGCTATTAAAAAGTCACTTAAAAGGTTCAAGTTTTGGTCAAGATCAACTTTCCTAAGATTTTTTAATTTTTAATTTTAATAACTATCGAAGTGGATGTCTTGTCTGTTGAATACCATTCTCTCTTCTGAGGGTTGGCTTTATGGTTCACCAGACTACAGAGAAACCAAATAGCTCTGGACAAGCCAAATGCTTCAGTGCATAAAATATATGGAAGGGGGTTTTTTTTGTAAAGGATCATTTTGGGCCTGACTGAAATGTGTTTTAGACTGAACTTTGATATATTTCACCGGCTTTTACAAAAGCTGTTCATATCCCTCTGACTGTCTCAGTGCTTTCTATGCATGTTGCCGTTATTATTTACAAATCTTGCCAATTGTTCCTCCCCCATGCTCATTCAGGAGACATTTATCAAGATTCAGTAGTAAGAATTGCTAATTAACCAGAAAAACATAAAATCATATTGTCAGTAATAGGATTTGAAGATCACTCTCTTTCAGTAAAATAATATTTAAAGGATAGTATTTGAAAAGATTGATGTTGGAAAAGTTTATGTTGGAGCTTGTAGGTGGTTTGCTAAAAGAAGTGTTTTTCCTTAGTTCTTTGCCACTGCTACACCGTCTGAGGGGCATCAGAACACGACAATGGACTTTGCCCAGCTGAGCGTTACACGGAATAAAATCATGACAGCGCAGTATGAATGCTACCAGAAGATTATGCAAGACCCTATTCACAAGAAAGAAGGTAGATTGTCTCCTTGTGAGCTTTTACTAAAGCAAGTGGTCAACAGATATAATTACAGTAATTCAGGATCCATTCGTTTTATTAGTTTCTTGTCTTGCTAGCAATTATTTTTCAATTTTGCCCAGTTTTTTATAAACATCACTTCGGGATGCATGAAGTAATATGTTATATTATCTGCCCATAGCACCACTTCTGATATAACACAAAGCTTTTCTTTCTGATGAAGTAAGAAATGTTAATTTAAATAGATATCTATATTTAAAAAACCATGACTAATTAATCTTACTACCTTATTTCATTTCATGCTCTTATAATACCTCTGTCTGCCTGGTCACATCTGCCTTTAAAACTTGTAAGTATCTTAATCCACACAGCTTCCCTGTTCTGAGGGTTGTGGTAGTGTCATTATTGCTTTTCCTGATAAGTCACTCAGAGCTGACCTCAGCCACTCCACTTGTTGCTGTATTCACTTGGTAGCTTCTGGAAATACTGAATGGCTTTTGAGGCAAGGAAAGGTGATTGTGTTCTTTTACAAAGAGATTTTTCTCTTCTGAAATGATTCTTTGAAGGAACTGAGTGCCTGGAAGTCAGAAATGGATACAAGTATGGCAGTGTAAGCTTATGCCCAGCTTGGGGCTTCACAGCTTCAGAAGGATCTGCACAAATTGGAAAATCTTCAGATGAGAAGGAATTACATGACTTTTGAAAACAGCAGCCTTTGAGATGGGGACATTATTAAGTCTTTAAAAGAAAACTGAAGCGAGATGATAAAAACATCTTCAAATTTGTAGAGATGGCCAGTCATTCCGTGTGCCTTTTGGGAAAGAAGCTGTTTATAAAACGCCAGCTCATTCTCAAGGGAGGTTTATTTTAGATGTTGAAATGTGTGTAAGCAATGAGGCATTGGAACAGGCTCTTGAGGGACACTGGAATCCCTGTTCCTGGGGCACTTAGGGAAGTGTTTGTCCAGAGACCGCTGCAGGCTCAGCTCAGCCTGAGGCAGAGCAGCTGCAGCTCCTCCCAGCCAGGCTTTCTCGTGGCTTCTGGGATACCACTGTGTTTTCTGTGAATGAGCAAACATATGTACAGGCTTGGTATACGTCCAAAATATAAAAAAATTCAGTAAAACCATCTTTGGAAGCGTGAGGTTCTTTGCTAAGGTACATTATTGAGAATGAATCCATTTAGGGGGTTTTGCCCACCATGTTCTAGATCTGAGGTTTGCAAATTGGAGATGTAGGCCGTTTCAAGAATGAAATGAATGAGAAAAGATGTTTAAACATGTTGAAAGAAATGTATGTGTAGGGAACTATCTCTGTTAAGTGAAGTTTTAACCAACCAATGCTAAATCTTATTTTCCTTTTTTTTTTTCTTCATTGCTGCAAACCTACCTTACCCAGTCCTACATCTTACCTTTGAAAGACAATTCTGAAACCAGAGTTATTTTATTCCCAGCTCTCTATCTGTTTGCAGGTCCTTACTGTAACAGGACCTGGGATGGCTGGTTGTGCTGGAGCGATGTTGCAGCCGGAACCGTGTCAGTGCAGCGTTGTCCTGACTACTTTCAGGATTTCAACCCATCAGGTATGAGTGCACTGACTTCTACATCAACGTATTTCTCACTGAAATGAGGGTCTGGGGGCTTGATGTCTCTTGTTTGCCTCACTCAAGTCATTAATGCTCCAGGATTTCAGAAACTCAAGACCCATTATTTGCATTTTCCTTTTATCGCGTAGAAAACTGACAAGTTACTTATTTTCTTTTCTGAACTGTGTCCCTGAGGGATTCTGTAGATTAGGGAGTAGGAATTGAAGTTAGGTCACGCTTCTTTCCTCTTAGAAATGAGCTTTTCTGACAGACAGGCAGAAATATGACTTACTCTTTTACCTCAATTTAACAGCTGAAGTTGACAGAGAGTTTCTCCCACTTTGAATAATTTCCTGTTTCTGTGGGCTAAGCTTTGTGAGCATGTGGAAAATGTCACAAATTTCTAGTCTTGTCTCGTTTTGCGCACTTTGTATTTCCCAGGGTCTTTTCATGCCTCTTTCTATTTGATGATAGAAATCATTGTGTTTCCAGCAACTTTCCAGTTTGGTTCTTGAGCAGTTTTGCTACTGATGTTTTCCCGCCTGTCCAATACTAATTTATAGTGGTAGGATGTTAGGCTTTAGTTTCCATCTTGGATGTTAAACAAACCATTTAAATATTCTTGTCACTTCATCTGGTAGTCCTCTAACAGTTAGTTCAATGTATTTTGATATTTAATGGATTGGAGAAGGAAAACCTATTTGTTTTCTTAAGGAAAATCACATCATCGGTTGCCCTTGCCAAGCAAAAGCAACGGCCTCAAGTTTCTCAGAATTCATAGTAACAAGCAAAGTCTCTCTAGTCATATTAATAAAGCTGTCATTTGTTTGCCAATCTTTGTTAAATACTTGGCATCAGGAAGTAGAGCTTCAGTGCTGACTGCTGTATTTTTCTTTCACTTTTCTTCTTTTGTTTTTCGTTCCATCAACTTTGATTGCAGAAAAAGTTACGAAGATCTGTGATCCAAATGGGAATTGGTTTAGACACCCAGAAAGCAACAGGACATGGACAAACTACACCCAGTGCAACATCTATACACATGAAAAAGTGAAGGTAGGAAAGGAATGAGTGCATGATACCAGTGTCAAGAAACTGAAGTGAAAATCTTTACAAGTTTCAAAACTCAAAAGGCAGCAGAGTTGATGCAACAATGCTTTGAGTAGTTTTCTATATACCAAAAGTAGGCTCTGTTCTCACACGTACCTGTGTGGGTCTATGTATAAATGCTATTTTTATAGACTTCGGTTCATCTCGAACATGTCCATCCATTAAAGATTTAGAAAAAGAAAAAAAAAATCTCTAACTGACCCCTTTGCTATACTTTGTGATGTGTGAGGATTCAATGGGCAAAACTGCGTATTTTGCCCTGTTCCCCAACTCTTATGTCCACTAATATTCCTTATGTTTATCAAACATTCAGTCATGGGAAGAAGCAGTAAATCGAAACTGTGAATTCCTAAGAACCAGGGCTATAAACTACAGACCAGGATAGGCTGTAAATTAATTTGGACCTCATGTTAAAGGGCTCAGTAATAGCAGACTGTGTCAAGAAATCTGACGTGTAATAGAGTTTCTAACTGCCTGCGCCATGGCTGTTGAATGCCTTGGGGTACTTACCTAAAAACCACATTGGGCAAAAGATGGTTACAGATGATAATAAGGCACTTTGTTATTGCTTTTTCTCAAACCATGAGACTTTGATTTTGCTAGTGGCAATTTAATTCTGTTAGCAGAATTGCCATAATTCATTGATTCTTGCTAATATATAGCTGGGAATGGAGGATATAATTCAGAAAGGAGCAGATCTATGACAATCTTTCTTTATGAATAGTGAGGTAGTTTCCCTTGGGCTGTTTTGCCAGCATATTCCAATGCTGTCTCAAATCTGAAGCCATTGTATGGAATAATAGCTCCAAAGAAAGCCTTGCTGCTTGCTGCAGCTGTCTGTGTTGTTATGCTCAGCAGCGTTATCTCTTCACTTTGCGTGGAAGGTGGATGAGACACTGCACAATAACTGAGGCTGTTGTGCATTGTTCAGTTCTCATTGTTACTGCCCTCAGTGGGTCCTGCTGTACCATGCTTTTGTGCCTGTTCTAAATTGTGGGGAAATCTCTAAATCCTTAAAATGCACCTCTGCCTGGATTGGTCACTGAGCGAGGAGGTGGTACAGGGTATGGACCTGTCATAGAAAGGCTGTTGTCATTTACACATCTCAAATGTTAGCATTTGGGGGTAACGCTTGATTTTTCTCACTTCCAAATTTTTCACTTTCCAAATTTCCCAATAAATTCCACTTATAACTATTGCATTGCCGTTTGGGTGTTTTTTAGGAAGGAAGTTATCTCATTTTTAAAAATAATTATAATTTGAAAATTTCTAGCACATATAAAGAGTTACCCTTGTGTCATCTTACAACCTACTTAAAGCTTTACCCGCAATCTGTTTATATTATCTCAAAAGTCAGTGTATCTAGCAAGCTGCAATTATTCTGTCCCAACTTGGAATGATTAAGTTCAGAGGATATACAGAGTTTGCAGTATGTGAACATTTG
The DNA here is from genome assembly GCA_013398055.1 of Ifrita kowaldi. Lineage (NCBI taxonomy): Eukaryota > Metazoa > Chordata > Aves > Passeriformes > Cinclosomatidae > Ifrita > Ifrita kowaldi. The sequence continues at coordinate 242,493 of VZRS01009360.1, forward strand.
GATGTGTGCTCTGCCTCTCCCTATGGAACCCAAATAGTTGTGCTTTATTGGGAGAGTATAAGGTTCAACCTGAAAATCTTCATTTCCTTATGTGCCGAATGATAATCTTACATTTAATGGAGCAAGAGTTTTTTGCAAGACAGATTCCATGACTGAAAGCAAAGTTTTGTTACTTTTTGATATAATTAATTAGTTAATTAATATATTAGCTACAAGAATTAATGATAACATGAACACATTCCAAATATTAAATCACTGGTTCCTTTTTTTTACCTTTAGCATCTATCCAGATTTTCATAATTCCATGATTGGCTGTAGGCTTATTTAACATGTTTAGTTTTCACTATTTTTGAGTCATTGTTTATTTTTTTTCATGCCCTTCCTTAAATGCTCAATAAAAACTGAATTTCCAGTACCATAATCACAGCTTACTTTGAAGGAAGTATCTTTAAATGTTGAGAAAAAACATTCTATGGGGAAAAAATACATAAATTCATATAGCAAGCACATGTTTTACTTGGAAGTTGTGTTAAGGGAGGATTCAAGCCTCAGACAGCAATGCCCCCAGTACAGGAACTTAAATAGCCAGATTTATATAAATACTCAGAAAAAAAACGTAGCAGTGTATATTGGAAACTTGGTGTTTTAACTGGTAAGAGGTAAATTGTAGTGATTACTTTTATTAATCTGCTGTGTTCTGTATGGAGCGAGATTTTAGTAGAAAGTTGTTTGGCAGGATTCTGAACTTGTTCCATCATTACCTGAAATGGTTTTGGGTTTTTTTTTCTTATTAGTCTTATAGCCAGTTTAACTGCAGAAGAGAAGTATAAATATGTGCTTTATCAGCAGTAGCTCTGTCTGAATCACGTGGCTTTGTTTTTGTGTTACAGACTGCTCTGAACTTGTATTACTTGGCCATCATCGGACACGGCCTTTCAATTGCATCACTTCTGATTTCTCTTGGCATATTCTTTTATTTTAAGTAAGTAGATTTAAAATCCTTTATCAAATACAAGTGATTGCCACCATCCTGGTTTCAGTACTTTGGAACACCAGCCATCCAAATGAAATTAGATGGAGCAGGAAGGTGAAAGAAAGCCAGTATAATAGCTTTGGCATTGGACATTGTATTGTAACAAAAAAGGAGGTTTCTTTTCTCAGAAATCTAAAATCAAAAACCTGCAACCCAAAACCTGTAGAATATATTGAAAATAGGAAATGGGAAAATGTTTGTTCATTTTGGGTTTGTGATGTATGGAATTTTTAGTGATAAATTACTGTATGGATACTAGGAATGGGACTCAATGATCCTTGTGGGTCTGTTCCAAGTCAGGATGTTTTATGATTCTGTGTTATGCCAAGCATCAGCTGAACTAAAGAGCAACTGGAAACCAAAACAGTGATGACATTTGATAGGTACAGTAACATTCCAAAGTCAGTAGCCACAAAGTATGACAACTGTAAGGAAAGTAAGGCTAAGAGCTACAGTAGAAATGAGAATAACAAAACCAATCCCATTTTTTGATTCACAGTATTGTGCATGACAGGCTTGTCATCTGCTGACTAACAGTTATTGTGGCACCTTCTTGGAAGGAAGTTTGAGCAGCGTGTCACAACAGCTCATAATATAATACACAGGCCTTTTCAGATTAGTCTTATTACTTCGTATCTTGTGAACTTTCTTTCCTTCCTTATGAAAGACTCTTTTTCTTTTTCTTTTCCTTTAAGAAGCTGCTGAGGCCTGGTGGAAAGGTGAAACCAGGAGTGTTGCCACATGAGGAGAGCTGAGAAAGACAAGTTGTTCCCTGTGCCAGCTGCTGCAGTGCCCAGTGTGGGCTCCCTGTGTCAGCCTGGCCTGGTTTAATGATTTGTGCATCCCTTCTCCTTGGCAAACACATCTGCTCCTCGTGCTCACCTACTCCTGCCACTGTGCCCTGCTGCCTCGCTCCAGCCTGCATTTCCTCCTGACATTTACATTGGAGTAGCACACACACTGGCAGCGGATGCTGCTTTTCTCATGCTGTGGACTTTGATTACGTGGAGGCAGCTGATAGATGATAAAGTTCTCCTTTTCAGTCACATCTGGCTGAAAGCAGTGCTTCCCCTTTAGCTGTGCGTTATTTCCCCAGGCTTCCACAACATTTCTGCAAATCCCCAGCAAACAGGAGTGTTTCCACTTTGTAGCTTTTCTTTTGAAGTCCAGTAATCAAGATGACACTTCAGCTTTTTCTGATCTCATTTCATGAGGAAAACACAGATAATTGTTTTTAATCTATTTATTTTTGTATGACCTGTAAAATCAGTGCTTCCCCTTTCCGAATTCACTTTCCTTCCACGAACTCAACATGTGGAATGGCTGAGTCCTTATAAGAACTTTGATGTTGCATAAAAAAGGTCTATACTGCTGCAATAAATGTCACAAAGCTTAGCAGACTAAGTATCTAATGTGACAGGAAAAATGCTTTAGCACAGGGGAAAAGAAAAAGATTTGGAGTAGGATATGATTTTATAAATTCACAGAGTCAAGCATGGTTTTTCTATCCCATAATATGAAAACTGAAGTAATTTCATCTTTGCTTGTGGCACTTACTGCAAAAGCAGGTGATCTGCTTTGCTGCCATCCTGTGACATACGATGTCATGTTTGTCTAACCATCCAGGGATTCTCTTCTCTGGTAGCAGGATCATCCTTCCTCAGAGAACCGCATGGAATCCATCCAGACCCACAAACCACATTTTCTAGACTGTGGTTATGTTGGGATATAAAAGGAAATTACAAAATTCAAAGGAAGCTAAAGAAAGTCCTCTGCAAGCTGTTCTCTTGGGATGTACAGTTCCTCTAAAGTATTTTTAGTAGCAGAAGGGTATTTAAGGACCTAGATTAATACCAGGATGTATTATGTATCGGCTAAAGCTTGGATAATTATTCATAGCATTAACAGGTGGCCTTTTTTTCTTTTTTTTTCTTTTTTTTCTTTTTTTTCTTTTTTTTCTTCACTATTGTGGGGGTTGTCTTTGAATTTGTCATTTCCAAAAAGTTTATTCTCCAAGTCGACTGACAGCTTCCAGGCAGCATTTGCTGGATTTCTGATCATTGGGATATCTTTAGATTTGACTAGAAATTTGGAACTTTCCCCCGAAGGAAGTATCAACTGTTTGGGACTTGAATTATTTTTTAGGACTAAAATTTTTCTGCGTTTTATGTCTACATTTTAAATTTTGGTTTTTTCTTCAGAAAATTTTCTCCTTGGAAATATTTGTCCAGCTTGTGACTTGTGTTTCCCAAGTGCATTGGAGTTCTTGGTTTAACAGCATGAAATGGGTCATAAACTTGGAACTCTGAACTTCTCTGAGAGCTCATCTGTGAGACATAACAGTAACTTCTTGCAGTGTCTCTTCTTTCTCATTCTGTTCCATACTCGAGATCATGCATGTGTTATAAATGCTAAAATAGTTGTAGGGTTTTCATAAAGAATGAAAAAGAGGCAAGAGAGTACTTAAAAAAACGGTGGTTTAGGATAAAGGGGAGCTGTAGTTTCAAAGGGGCCCCCCCCCCCCCCCCCCCACAACAAAAATCAAAGCAGCCAAAAAAAAACCCGGAGAAACCCAGCTGATCTAAAGGAGTTGCTGTTGGTCGAGTGTCGCGTCAAATCCCATGACAGCTTTCACAGAGGAGAGCAGCACTGTGCTAAAGAGAGAGTGGGCAAAGCACTGATTATTGGATTGTTATGGAGCAGGAGCTGCCTAAGTCACTTCCAGTAATGTCATCTGGACAGATAATTCCCCTTAGATGCACACGTGGATCTCACTGCTTGAGTTTTGCAGTACTGAAATACCTTAAAAACTTAGATCTCAAACCCACGTAGGGACTTTTGAAAATGTCACCCTTTTTGCTTTTGGAGAAATATTGGAGAAATTAATTTTTCCCTAATTCCCAAGATATACAGGGGTTGAAATAGGAAGGGAAATAGGTAATTTAATAGGAAGTCTGGTTTTATTTTAATACACATGGTTTAATTGAGGGGTTGGTCATTCAAATGTTTTTAGATCATAAATATGAGAATTAAGTGATTAAAGGATATTATGTCATTAAGAAAAACAGTCAGAAAAAAGGAACATAGGAAGGATAACAGAAGAGGGAGGGTGGGGAAGCTTAGGAAAAATCCTTTTATTACCAAAAACAGTCTTAGTTTTTAAATGTCATCAGTCTTGCTTTTTGTTTCTTGTCCGGTGATCCTTTCAGTCCTTTCATGCATGGGTGGAGGTGGGTGTGGATGGGTGTGTTTGAATATTCAACAGGAACAGCTGCGGGATGACCCGGAGAGATGGCCCCATTAGCTGTACGTGCTCTTCCTTGCCCGAGCCTTGAGTCTTAACAATAAGCAGACAAAATTCCAGAGTTTTTCAGGACTTGTTTACACAAAGCCCTTCGCTGGAAGCTAGTATTGTCTCTCTTTTCATATGTAAACCATACAGGAAAAAAACCATATAAAAATACATTTTCAAAGAACATAAGACCCTGCACATTATAATAATTAAACTTTATGCGTTTGGGGCATTAAAACAAAAGACTCAAAACCTTAAAGAGCCTAATGGAATATATTTTTTCCTCAAATTCATATGCAACCCTGTTCTCCGTATTTTGGAGACTTTTTCTTTCGTATTTTCTTCAGCTAAATGACACGTGGCAATCAAAGTTTCCTGTAGGTCCTTGTTGAATGGCAGCACTGGTGTCTAGAGGGGTTTCCTTCCCCTGTTTGTAGTGCCATGGCCTCGGGCTGTCTCTGGGCTTGCACAGCGTGTACCCAAACCTGTGAGCTTATTCCAGGGATCTGTGGGTGCTTTATGCACTGCTCTTGAGAGAACTGCAGAGGATGCAGCCAAGATCTGCCCTATCACCAGGCTTTTGGGACTATCCTTTTTTTCCTTTGGGTCACCTTGATTGTTGTTTCATCTGTCACCAGGTTTCAATTTATTCCTCCAGCCTTTGTGAATATTCTGTATCTGCACTTCTCTGAAAAAATACAACGTTCGCCCTTCTATCCTCTGAAATTAAAAATTAATCACCAATGTTCCCCCTGTATCTTTACTTCCAGGCATGCTATTTGAAGAGGCCAGAAAGCCTGATTTTTATTTTTTTTCGCTCGAGTGACAGTTTAGCCATGTCCCCCGCTGCCCCGGGAATGTGTTTCTGATTTCTCTCAGGCAGCAGCAGTGGCATGTGTGTCAGTGGTAGATTTCCTCCCCCAGTTGGTCATTCCAAAGTGTCCATCAGCTGCACTCCATCTCTCTGGCCATTAGCTGGAGACAGGCAGGTGTGGTTAGAGAGCACAGACTCTGCAGCAGAGGCTTCAGTCGCTGCTTTCTCCGAAGCAACCCAGGAGTTCACTGGAAAAACTTGAATGAGAGGCAGTCCCGCCTCTTGGAATACACTGAGTTATTCCTGCTTCCTCTGGAATGGCAGGAAAACAGAAAGTTGCTGCACCTAAGTGCAACATTGTTTGATACTGTTGAATCTCTGGTTTGTTTTTTTTTTAAAAAAAGCCCTTCCAAATATATTCTGTCTTTAATTTTATTGCAAGATTAAAAGCAAACCTTAGAAATCAACATAATTTAATGCAGTTCTTTAGTGATTTTATAATTATAGCCTATAAATTGTTTATAACTTAGTTACACACAAAAATCACGGTGAGATTTGCATTATTATGCTTATTTAAATATTTCTTCAGCCTTTAGGCTGAAGGAAGAAGAATGACAAGAATATGAGTAAAAGGGAATTATCCTCAAAAGATCTGGACAGATTTGGGTAAATGGAAACAGGGTAAGACAGCTTCATCAAGCTCAGGTGTGATAGATAATTGGGAAATTCTTCAGATACGAACAAAAAAATTGTAATTCTTCTGAAAATTATTACCAGCATTCAAATAATTTTCAGCTGGCCACTACAAAGCAGGTCCTTCACTATAAACATATTGGACCTAAATGCATTTGCTTTCTTCCTGTTGGTGTTTAAGCAAAGGTGCTACCTTTCATGTCATTGTATTAAATTTGCTCAGGACCTGAAGAAAGGGTTGATGTAAGACTTGTTAGTAAAATCAAGAGCTCTTGACTTTCAAAATGTCAGAGTTGTCCCCAGGTACACATAATTGTCCTCCCATGTACTCATTTGTTCTTGTTTCTCTGTTCTAGGAGCTTGAGTTGCCAAAGGATTACCCTGCATAAAAATCTGTTTTTCTCTTTTGTTTGCAACTCCGTTGTAACAATAATTTCACTGACAGCAGTTGCCAACAACCAGGAATTAGTTGCAACTAACCCAGTAAGTGAAAGGCTATTTGACAGCCGTGTTTATTTGCATGTGAATAAGTTGCAGCAGAGGTGGGAGCTGCAGAGCTGGTGAAATGCTGTGTCCAGCGAGGTTGAAGCACTCCTAGCGCCGTGTCCGTGGGACGCGGCACAGCAGATGTCTCACAGTGCTCAGGACATTGCACATTCGAGGTTGTGAAACAGTAAAAGTGCTTGAAGAGACTGAGCTTACTGAGCGCCTCTTCCCAGCTCCACAAAGTCACTTTTGCCCTGAAACAACTGCAGGAAAGCCTATTCTAGATAATGTCAGGGAGGCTGACGGCTGAATTCACCAAGGAAGGGCAGGAAAAATATTTTGCAAGGTATTTTTGTTCTGTGTGCTCGTTTCGCATGGCTTTAACTTGGCCATCTTCAGTTGAAATAAGAACCATTTATTTTTGCAACACAAGACCCTAAAGATGAAATACCTAAACAAACAAATCCCTAGCTCTGGTTTTATTGTTATTTAGACATGGAAGATAAATTCTAATTCTGTGGAAGTTAGGGCAAAACTCCAGAAGCCGAAGCGAGTAAAAAGATAATTTCTCTTTCTCCTGTAGAAGCAGTCATCAATGTCCTGGAATACATACTTGAGATAGCTGATAATAATCATCATCAAGTGAGTGAGGTAGCACAGAATGGTAAAACAGTATTGGGTTTTGGTTTGTTTTAAGCCAAGGGGCAGAAATAGAACAATCAAACATGTTGGAAGGAGGGGAAAAAAAGGATTTCATGTGACCAAATCTGCAAGTTAGCTGTTGCTCCTTGTTCACAACCTCACATTTTAGACTTCACAATAAATTGTATGGTAGCATTGGAGTTGTAGAATACATTTTGAGCGAAGCTAAATAGAAATAAATGCCAGGTTCCTCCAGAACCTGCTGCAAGCTCTTGGTCCCTAGGTGCAGTTATGAGTAGGCTAGAATCATAAGTATTGTAAGCATTTTAAAAACATGAGTTGTTCTCTGGAGTAGTTATATGTTGTGATGGGTAAAACTGAGAGGGGATTACCCACCCCAAAGTACACTTCTTTTGTGGTTACTATCAAATAATTTAAGGATTTGAAATGGTTACGTGTGGCAAGGTTTGCAATAAGACAAAATATCATTACAGCGTTCTACCACACTTGAGGATCTCAGGGTCCTCATATATGAATAATAAAAACCCAAACTCAGTTATTAAGTTTAATGTCACCACAAAGTATGGGATTGTAATGCCAGGAAAATTCTATTTTAGAAAGTAAATAAATGTGTAATTGTAGTGGAAAACAGAATAAACATTACCTTGAGTAGTGTTTTTTTCCACTTCACACATAAAGCCCTGATATTTCTGCAAATTAAAAATTTGTGTTATGCTCTGCTTTTTTTCCTGCAGGTTAGTTGCAAAGTGTCACAGTTCATCTACCTGTACCTGATGGGTTGCAACTACTTTTGGATGCTGTGTGAAGGCATTTACCTGCATACTTTGATTGTGGTGGCTGTTTTTGCTGAGAAGCAGCACTTGATGTGGTATTACCTTCTTGGCTGGGGTATGTGATTCACGTTGTGTATTTTCAGGTCAATGCAGCCTCTTCCTCCTTCAAACATCCGTACATTTGCCTCTCTGAGCTGTAGCTTTGAGTGACAGTGGCACACCCCGATTCTTTGTCTGTAGTGTTTTAACAAGCTTAGAAATATTAATGTAGGAAGCTGTGTGTACCTCTGCTGAGAGAGAGATTATGCATTTCTGGAGTCAGGAAGTGACTCCTCCTTTGTATAGAGAAAATAGTCTCCTATTATAAAAAAGACCTTAAGAAGTAATTATTCATTGTTCCTCACCTCGAAGATGTTTATTCAGGAATGGATGTTTGTTTTCAGAGAAGTCTCGCCGTGCCTAGGGTGGAGGGTCAGAACTGAGTTAGAGATGGCCGAGGATTTATTTTTCCAGCAGTTCCATTTGACCTGTATTGTTCACTAAGCAAACACAGAATAGCTGTAACTGAAGATCTCAAGTAGTGTCGGTATCAAAACTAAGAAGCCAAGCCTGGTCACTTCAGATAATGCACAAGGGCTTATTCCCAAAGTGAAAGTCGGGGCTCTCTGCAGATGCAGTGTATTGGCGCACACAGCTCTAATGTGGCTTGGTACCTGGGTCACTCTGTCCCACTGCAGGCACAGCTGAGACGTGGCTGGAGGGTCACAGGTGCTCAGCAGCTCCTGAAGATCAGGTGCCACCAGAGTGTCAAGGGCCTCAGATGACTAATTTGCTTATTCTTTTTTATTTTTTTCATTTGGCTTGATTTGCTGAGTCTAATTTCAAAGTTGATTTCTGAATACCAAGCAGGGTATTGATACTTTGTCCTCATACCAGTGAGAACACGCTCACCACTGCCCATCCTGTTAAAGCTGTGGTCATGTATGCAGTCACCATTTTAATATTACCTACCTGTTGGGTGTTACTGCAGATTGCAGCCTGAAAAGCGGCCGTGTTAATGAAGATCACCTGTTGCGTTCTAAAAAGTCAAAAGTTGATTTGACTTTCCTGTGTGTTGCCTTGGACTTCTTGGCAAGTCAGTGGGAATAAGGTTTCACACAGCCCTCAGGAAGAAATCTAAGAAAAGAAAGATTAAATTGGTCTGTGTTAGTTTATTTGCTCTGCAGGTATATAGTTTGGGTGAGTTGAAAATACAGAAGATTCCTGCAAGATATGCAAGTTTACTTAGGTATTAACCAGGTTTACTAATGAAGGAAATACTGTTTTTTCTTCACAGGTTTTCCACTGATCCCTGCCTGCATACATGCTGTTGCAAGAAGTTTATATTATAATGACAAGTAAGTAGCATTTCAGCTTGCTTTGCAAAACTTTTGTATTTTCTTTAAGGTAAAAAATAACCAAAGCTAATAAATGCCTTGTTTTTCCTTTTCCTGTTTGTTTTCTCTAGTTGTTGGATCAGCTCTGATACTCATCTGCTTTACATCATCCATGGCCCTATTTGTGCTGCTCTCTTGGTAAGCATGTTTCAGATAGTATTTTGTTTTCTTGTTTGTTTTCTGGCTGCTCTTGATGGACTTATAAAGGTAAGAGCCTTAAGCTAACATTTAGAGGTCACTGTCACTTGTCAGTCTGCTGCTTAACCCAGCAGGTGCCTCAGACACACAAGGTACAAGAAGCCTTGGCCGTATTAAGGATCTGTGCCTCTGCTTCTTTAAGAGACTCAGGCTTTGCAACGTTGATTATCACTCCACTCAAATGCTGGTGACAAGGAAGGGCTAAACCTTACCTGGAGTACTGGAGGGGAATTTCAAATCCTTCCTTTAGCTGAGAATGCCTCTCGTGCCCAGACTAATTGCCAGGTGTACCCTGCTAGAAGCCTCGTTGTGTCACTGTGCTGTGGCCAAACAGCCACCAGACTGTCTGAGGTTCAGGGAGAGGGGTTTGGATATCAGGACTGACTGTGTGTGGGAATATGGGATGGAAAGAAACTAGAGCCAGCCCTTGGGAGAGAACCAGTGCAAATGGTTCTGCCAGTACCTGTGACTGCCCCTGTCCTGATACTAATTTAGCACTGTCTGCTTTGGCCACTGGGGTGTTGCAGCTCCTCTCTTTCTGGAGTGCTCATGAACTCTTAGAGCACAGTGTTCTGTGTGACACCCCAAGGTAATGCCATCTCCATTCAGTGTTCACTGCTAAATGAAATTCTAGGTGAGTAACTGAAGACATTACTGCATAAAAATCAATGTGGTTCGTCAGTTGCACTGGGACTGGATTTAACCTATGAAATTCAGTCAGTAGATTGTTGCTAAGTAGAAATAGGTGTCTGCTTAAACAACTATCTACATAATTGGCATAGAGGCATTCTGTATGTGATTAGCCCCTGACTGTGTATGACAGTCATTTGTTTTATTGTGACAGAAACTTTGACCTGATCTGGCCAAACTGCTGGGTCCCTGTCTGCTGACTTTTCTCCTGGCTTTTCAATTCACACAAGGCAGTTGATTAAGAATGAAAACCTTAAGTAACTATGGAAATAATTTTGCTCTCTGATCTACAAGAGTTTCTTTTTGTGTTAACTTGTTAATTAATGCCTGTGGAGGGCATTCCGTGCATAGACAATTCTCTCAGAAGACCATCGTATAATTCCTGGGATTCTTGTGACTCCCTTTTTCATTCACAGTGAAATTAACTAGTGAACTTAAATTTTGGAGACTGTGATGATACCATGACACACCTGAGCCCCTCTGTGTGGGTAGCCAGAGCAATGTCCATGAAATTATTGAGAGCTGTGACCCTTGGGGTGTGAATTATTACTGGTAATCAATCTCCTGTCCTGTCAGTCAGGTCTGCCGTATCTGTTCATGTGAGGATCTGCTGTGCTCTAATCTGTAAACTTAAACCCAATTCTACATCCTTTCAATTTTTATTCTCTCTGCTTTGCACAGAAGATGAAACCCCTGTTTTCACAGAACGGTATCGAGGGGGTTTTTTGTGGGTTGTTACTTCCATTGTTCGGGGGTCTCTTCACAGATCTATAACTTTAAGTGAAGCTCTTCAAAACGGAATGATAATTTGTATCAGAATTTGCTTTAAATAGCAATGTAGAAATTTGTGTAAAAGCTGTAAGACTTCCATGAAGTGACCTCATTTTAGACTGTAAGGTCATTTTCTCCTTCTAAGCAGTGGCCTCCACGAAATCACACTGCGAGTGGCCAGACTCCTGTGGGATTCAAATGCACTGGAGCCGTCCCAAATGATCAAGTCTTGTTTCTATTCAAGGCAACACTCAGAATGTTCTTTGATTTTACTGGAGGCATAAAAATCATCTCTGTGGGTTTGGGCAGAGTCTTTGTCCATCCTCTTTGCATTTTACAACTTTGTTCATCTTTGATATTCCTGTATTTTTTATGAGCCGAATGAAGGTGTTTCTCTTGTATTTTTCTTGCCTCAGCACAATCAGTAAATTTGTTTGAAAATAGTGTAGGAATAACAGATTAAACTGCACATCTTGCCTGCGATGTGAAAGTACTTTAAAGGAGTCGCTTTCCTTCCTGGAACCAAAAAATGTACTATTTCAATTCAGAAAAGACAAGGCAGGGCTAAAGATGTTAGATTAAATGCATGTGTTTAGGCTTTGTGAACAGAACCCTCATTTGCTTAAGCAGCTTGCTTGCCAGATACAATTTCCACACTTTACTAAGCATGACCTGCTTTAGTAGACATTTAAGCAACAATATTAAACTGCAAATTAGATAATGAGGGGGAAGACACTGTTTCTATTTGCAGGAGCAGATCTCAAAGAACATGAAGGGGGACTGTCAAGTGGGTGCCAGGGAGAATTGGCAGAAGCCAATGGGAATTTAACTCTTGTACATCACTGAAAATCCTACAATTACAAGAAGTTAACAACAACGCTGCTTTTATGGTCCCTGTTGTTACATAACTGTGGTCAGATCCCTGCCAAAGAAACAGGAGCAGACATAGGTTGCACTTTGATTGGAATTGTCTGCAACTGACCATTAAATTACAACTGTCCGCCTAAGCAATCACAATTAAAGAAAAAGAGAGGGAATGAGACAGTAGAGGGTGATGTTGGTTTTCATGCTAGACAAATATTGATCAAAATTGAGGGGGGAAGGGAAAGGAATTGGATTGCACGTTAGTGAAAGCTGTAGTGATTTCTGTGTAGACTTCAGATGTGCCAGTGCTCTTGTGGTTTTGTTTGTATGGGTGCCACTGAATTATTTAGCTATGCCATTGTTTATATCAATCATGCTACAGGGATGTTCCTTTCTCTCTGTAGCAGTGTTATGTATTGCTGTCATAGTCTGACAGACTGGTACAGATGCAAGTTCTGAGTGAAGGTGTGCTAGAAGGAACTTCAGGCACTCCCAGCTTTGTCTTTCATGTCCTTGTATTTAATGACTTTAAGCCGGACTCAGTGACAGGCTTAGGAGTTTAGAAGTTGAATGCTCAGCACTCCTATGCCTGGCCTTGGGAATGTCCCCAGGCCAGCTCTAAGACCTGTCTTCATGAGCACACACCCGTGTTGTGCCCAAGCAGGAGAAGATACGGAGCTGCACAACTGCATTAAAAGCCAAGCAATGGCTACCAACTTATATCTAAGAATGTCTGAGTGCTTTGAGTGAGAATGATCTGTTTATATCATCCTAAGGAAGAATTGAAAGAGAATTTAAATGTACAAGGATTACTGTAGTGCTTAGTGCAAACTGAGCATGGAGAAAAGTAGAAATATCAGGGACATGAGGAGAGTTTAATTCAAAAACTGCAGCACCCATTGACTTAGAAACTCAGCTTCAGTTCACTGACACTCTCAAGCCAGAACCTAAATGCTCCTGAGTTTCCAGTATAGGCACCAACACTTCTTTTTTTGTCTTGGATTGCCTTCTCTGCCTTTGTTTCCATTTTTGCTCAGTTGCCTTGTTCAATTTTCAGGTCACTGTGGGGCTGTTGCTATTTCACTCTGTGCTCATAGTTCAGATAGCACAACAGGGCTCCTTTGGGCTTTTCCAAACCATCACAGTCAATTTGATGATAATGTGCATGCGAGGAGTTCCACTGCCCTACTTTTGCTTAAATGTAAAAATCTACTCAGCACCTTGCTTAAAACCAGGACTTGTTTTCATCACTTTAATTAAAAATTCAGTTCATCCGATCTCACTCTTATTTTCTGACAGAAGATATATTCATCAAAAATTGGTGCTACATACTTCAACTGGCACTCATCCTGTTCTACTCAACTGTGCCCTTTGCTTTGCCTCCTCCAGCTTTCTGTTTGCCCTTTTAGCTATTTGCAAACTCTTCGCATGCTTAATTTTGTGTGTTTTGGTTTTGGTGGGTAAGTGAAACAAATAGAAAAATTCTGTGCGTGTTGTAAGAGAAACAGCTCATTGGGTGCTGCTATTTATGCCTGGCTGCTGCAACTTTCATCTTCAGTTAGCACTTAAGAACAGTGTTACAGGAATTGGCCATGCTACCAATACACAAGAGGGCAGAAAACTCAGTGTTTGAGACATGTTAAAGTTGAACAAGTAGATTTGAGAAGGATTAAATTTAGTAATGGAGGAAGGACTCATTGTCTACGTGTACTGTAGGAAGTTGGATGGGAATCGTGGGCTACATAAAATCTAAATAAATCCCTTGAGAAAGAACCAGAAGACCTTGGCTGTTTAAACAAAGCTTAAACGTAGCTGGAGGCTTCCAGGAGAAATTCATGCAGTAGTTTCCTATGTAAAACAACTTCCTGTTAGAATGATTTAAATAGCATGTAAGTAGAATATAAATAAAATCCCATATCTGTCAAGGGCCATGTTGCTATAATAGCACACAGCTATTTATTCTGAAAGCCTGAACTGACAGAAAGAACTCTGCCAGGGCTGTGCAGGCATCGTGACAGACGTGGTCTGAAATGCCTTCCCTGCTTTCAAGGCAGAGCCTCCTCCTAGACCAGGAATTCCAAGGTGTTTTGGAAGGGAGTTGTCTGTCTGTCTTCCAGCTTCTTCCCCCACCCCTCCTTTTGTCTCTAGTTGTTGGCAAGGGCAGACAATCCTCTGGAAGCTGAGATAGGAGCAGACCCTGTGTCTCTCCCTTCCGTAGCAGCTCCCCAGAGCACCTCTGTCCTGTCTCTGTGCCCTTGGGTAAGGGGGTGGACTGGCTGAGCTCTCAGGGTCTCATCTACCTGCAGCTTCCACCAGGGGCTGCACAGGAGATGCAGGTGTGATGGGATGGGATCATCTCTAAGGTTGCTGTTGCTCTGGTTACTCATCCTTGGGCTGTGGGGGATGTGTGTGTCTGTGTATCCATACTCATATCTGTGTGTGTATCAGTTTTGTGCTTGCTCACAATGACAGTGTGGGATTTTTTTTTTCTGGTCAAACTGAAGGAACAGAGACAGACCCTTTCTAACAAGAAAAGCCTTAGTAACTATGGAAATAATCAAGTTCAGTAGTGCAAGGGAATGACATAGAGATTCATTTCAGTGCTTGCCCCATTGGCAGCTCTGCTGAAAGAATAAAAGATCCAACCATTGGCTACTGTGAGAATGCCAAATCCACTGTTTATCTAGAGGAATATACAGTTCCTTGTAGCAGTAATTTGCCTGTCTTTTTTTATTCTGATTTTTTTTTCTCTATAAATTTACCAAATTCGTGTTTGAAAAATAAAAAGTAGCTTTTTGAAGAACCATATTTAAATACAAGGAGGGAAAAGCATCATCCTCTCTCTTGGCCAATCTGAGAAGAACCAATCCTTCACCCGTGCACTGTTACTGACAGCAGAGAGAAAGTTGTGTGGGTTGTTACCACTGGCAGGTACCTGGATGCACACTTGCTTAGAGAGTTCGAGGAGTGGATGCGGATACTGGAAGTTACAGCCGCATCTCAGTTACTTAAAGGTGTTTTCAAAGATTTAACTGATATTTCCTTTATAATCACAATGCTAGCCAAGCAGTATAAGTTTGTGTTGTCTGGTTTTCAGTCTCACAAATTGAAGTGTGTGGGATTATTTTTCAGACCTCCTTCTCAGTGTCATTTCCTTTTCCAACAGGTGAACCTTTTCTTCCTGCTGAATATCGTTCGTGTTCTCATAACCAAGCTGAAAGACACCCACAAGGCTGAATCCAACCTGTACATGAAAGCAGTGAGAGCCACCCTGATTCTTGTCCCGCTCCTTGGCATCGAGTTTGTGCTGTTCCCATGGCGACCAGAGGGCCGGATCGCTGAGGAGGTGTACGACTACGTGATGCACATCCTCATGCATTACCAGGTGGGCAGCAGCACGCAGGCCCTGCTCACCTGAGCTACAGAGCAGTTGGCATGGCAATCAAATAAAAGAGAAATGATTGTGTTTGTTACTTCAGTTTTTAAAGATTTTCCTCCAGTAGTCTTATGCACGGCTTTGACTTTCTCACTGTGCTGAATTCTCATTTAATTGCCTTCAAACTTTCAAAGAAAAGAAACATCATGGCAGAAAGCTGGCCCCATAGTTTTAGTGACCTGTTTTTAGAAATAATTCGTCATGTTTAGATTTGTCCTGCATTTTCTCTATTTTATCTATATCTGAATTTTATCAGAAACCTTTAATTATCCCACACCTGAAATAGCCCATATGCATATGAATTAAAGCAGAATCTTTATTTTTATTTTACAGGGTCTACTGGTGGCTACGATTTTCTGCTTCTTTAATGGCGAGGTAGAGTAACAATTTTTACTATATTTATTTTAATTTTTATTTTTATATGCTTTTGTTTCAGCAATTGAGGAGGCAGTAATTTTTACCTCTTTTTTTTTACTTTAATGTCTAAATTTGTCTAAATTAAAAAAAGAATGCATCAGGATGGCAAGAGCAGAGCTTGGAAAGGACTGTGCCATCATTCATGGCACCATTAAGTGTGTTAGGACTGATTCTTGGGTGCTAAGCAACATACATCTTGATTATATAAGAAATTGAAGACCATTGTCACTTTGATAGAAAGTCTCAATAAATATCATAACACTGAAGTGCAGTTCAACACCCAGAAGGTTTATTTGTCTGTGTTGGAAGCTGTGCAGGGTGTTTCCCTGGAGAATCATCGTTTGGTCCTTCTGTAGCAGGAACAGGACACACTGCAGACGTGTTGCTGGGCTGCGGTATGGCTGTGCCCCGTGGCAAGGGGCTGGAATTAGATGGTCTGTAAGGTCCCTTCCAACCAAAATTATTCTGTGAATCTGGGATTGCTTTATGATGCTCTCTGGGAAAATTTTAGGCTGAGGTTTGGAAAAGTGTTTTTTAGGACAAATGGAAAGTACCATTCCAACAGTCAGACCTTAACAGCTGGGTGCCCTCGGGTCAGGAGGTTGTGCTGGTTAGAAGTGCACGTGTGAGATGCCATGATCAGCCAATTCCAAGGACAAACCTTATTCTGACATGAGAGGATTGTGCCAGGTTTCAGTAATAGATGGTATTGAGCCTGTTGAAGCTAACAAGCTTTGCTGTTAGCTTGGATAGGTCAAGGTCCCTGGTGTGCACAGGGTGACTTTCATGTAGAAACTCTTGCCCTAGGCTGTAGAGAGTACACTTCCAGAGGCTTAGTGTCAGAGATCAAAGTAGTAGGAAGGTTAAAAATATATATATAAAATTGGCAATGTTGCTTTTGCTTGCAAAAAAAATCTCAGCAGCCCCAAAACAAATGAACATAACTACCCCCACTTAAGAACTAACTGGTAATTTTCCAACACTTTTGGCAGAGGAACAATTACAATGCTATACTTATTCCTACACATCTGTTTGTTCATTTGTTCTACCTTTAGTGTGGTTACAATATAGGCTGCAAGGAGAAATGTGGGAGTAACCAGATGTTTTCATAAGACTGAACCCTTAGGGTTTTTCATCAGATGTTATAAAATTGTGTCAGTGTGTTTCTGTAGCGTCACTGGACAGTAATTTTTACTCACGGGTAAATATTTGGCTAATGCTAGAATTGATTCATAGATTGTCCGTCCTTCTCTTCCCAAGTCCAAAGCTGACAGAATTGCAATGAAACTACCATGGACTTTGAAGGTTTTTGTGTCTTTGTTGTGTGTCCCCCCACCCAAATGGATGAGTCTCACTGATTTTTTTGCCAAGAAGCAGAAGAGTTGAAGATAGGCTTTCTCAGAGTTCAGTGGGCCTGGGGCAGGAGCCTTGAACTGATTTTACCATGAAGGAGATGCAGGTTTGAGTCCCTGCTTGTACATTTGCTTCAAAGCTGAACACCATTAAGTGTTCTGCATTGGATGTGGTCACTTGCCCACACTCTGCATTGACATTTCCCACACTCTTTCCCTTCTACAGAGCAGAATGCTCAGAATGCCTTCAGAATGTCATAGTATAGTTCAGAAGGCCGTCTAAAAACACGTCGTTGGGAAGAAATCAAAGTTTGTTCTGCTCCAGTGGAAAATTAGGGAGGAGGGGTGGAAAACCTTGAAATTTCTGCAGTTTTTTATGAAACAGCATTGTCCACTGCTCAGTTCCGTCTTCAATCTTGTGCCTCTTCCAAGGCTGTTTTTAATTTTAAATTATGATTAATTTTGAAATCTATTCCTGTATCTGTTAACATTTCATTTTTACAAACTCGTATATTTTTTAGCATATCCTCTTCTGCTGTGTAAGAAAAACCAAACCTGAGTCATCCCCTAAATTCACCATGGGCTCATCAGTGGAAAAAGATGTGCTCTTCCACAACTCCTACAAATGCTAATAAGTGAATCACTGCTTGAATATCTACTGGCAGAATAATGTTGAAAGGAGGACTTAGGCATTTTAACATTTATTAATTTAGGAATTCAATTTTTAGACTATTAATGTTAATTAAACATAGATGTCTGTATTTGCTCTCTAGAGAATGGAAATTTATGCTTTTCAAACCACTTTTGGGTTCAGTGCTTCAATGACCACTATTTGCTTTTTTTAAATTATTATCAGTACACCTTGTTCAAGAAGGGACTTAGTGCTTTATAAACAACTGTACCAGTAAGGAAATCCAGGGGGGGAATGTAGGTAGGGAAAAATGTCAGCACAGAAGAAATGTGTTTCCTTTGTCTCCGAAAAGGTTCCAGCCCAGCACGTGGGGCTGCAGGCACTGGTGTGTTCCCCTGCTGTCACACCAGTGCCTGCACAGAGCCTGCAGCTCAGCTGGGCTGCACTGGGGCTGCTTCTCCTCCCCTTCACAGCAGCACCTCCTGAGAGGCTACGGAAGGAGCAGCACCAGGGACTGCTGGCAGCACTTGGCTGCACTGAGTCTGTGGTTTAAAGGTGATGCTGCCGTTGGAATTGAGACCTGGAGTGACAGTGGGGCAAAGACTCCCAGTGGGGTATTAGCAATGAAAAATATGCTAAAAACACTAATTTCTTTCTAAGTCTTAGCCTTTCCCAACTGTTATTGTACATTTTAGTGTATTCTGCACCAAATGTCAGGAGCCAAAATCTGTTCAAGCAGGCACTTCTGGCCAAAAAGTGAACAAAAGTGATCTGCTAGGATAGAACTTCAGTGAAGATAAATTAAGAAATATAAGAAAAATAGCTGGTATGTCCTGCTGACTGTAGCCAAGGAACATCTCCAGCTTGCTGAGCAGAGCAGCCAGGGATGGCCTGTCAAATCCAGTTCTTACAGGCACTGCAGCTGTTTGTCACAAACCTCCTCCAGACAGGGCGTATGTGCAAGCCCTTCAGCTTGGATCTTGTGTGGCAGGGTTTCCCCAAGGGCACTCACATTCTGCTTGTGGGCCAGCAGCCCACAGAGTAAGATGCTCTCAATTCATCACTCTTTCCAGCTTCAGATGGCCTAGCGTGGCTTTTGGGGTGATACAGGCTGTGGTCAGAGGAGAAGCTTGTCCCAGCTCTCTGATATATCACTAGGAAGATTCCTGCTGAACTTTTAATAGCAGGTGCTATAATGACCTACGTGATCTGTGTAAGCCTTGTGGGCTTTGTTTGCTTTTTTCTTTCATTTTGCTGCTCTACAGAAATGTTGTCATGAAGATCAGAGTCTCAGGTTTGCAAGGTTATGCAGTCTGTTTAATAAAAGATGGGATAGATGAGGCTGTGTTGTGTTTGGTTTGGGTTTTTTTTTCCTCGTGGTTGGTTACTGAGCTGTTTAATTTGTCTGATATTCAGCATCAAGCTACTAATGTTAAAGGGCTGATGGAAGGAGTCCTTCCTGCAAACTCATCAAATCCAGCCATTATTAAGTTGTAAGGTGAGAAAGAAAGAAATACTCTTCCAGGTGGAACCAGCATCTCTGTTAATGACTGAGAAATGTAATTCTGTTACTTCAATATTTTTCATTAAACGCTTTCCTTAATAGTCTTTCTTGTAAGAAAGCCACAAAGTTCTGCCCCTCCTGAGCTGAATTTACAGCTCTGTGCCACTGCTCAGAGCTGAGGAGAAAGTGATAAACCTTCTATTCTCACTTCATGGGTAGACACATATATTGTTAAAGAGTGTAATTGATTTTTCCCGTTTTCCTCTATAAATGATTGGAAGGTTAGAGAAGACTGAAAGTCGTAATAGATGAAAGGAGATAACACCCTACAAGAACAGACAGATAGCAGGAAAGAGGTGAAGTCCTGATTCAGCAGTAATGGAGAGGCTTTGGGAAGAACATCAGGAATACATGGCTCAGCTAGAAGTGCATGGAGAGGGCGTGATGGGCACTGGGGCAGCAGGGAGGAAATACTGTTTGCCCCTACAGGAAACACTTTTCATAGCTCCCTGTCCCTGGCATGGAGCAGCTGGGCTGCTTTTCCCTGGCAGTAGCCCCGAGGCACTCACTTGTCTTGCAGGGATGCTTGTGGCTCTCAGGAGCTATGGAATCCTTTGTGTATCCTTTAGGACTGGTTAACAGAAGTTATTAACCAGTGAAAATAAGATGAACAATTGTTACTGAAGGAACCAGAAGTGTGGGAGAGGCCTGGAGTGTGTAAGGGTATGTGCATTTGGCAAGCCTAGTTTATCTCCCAGCTCTGCCAAGAGACTTCTTTGACCTTGCTAAGCCATTTAGTTCCAGTTGCTTGCATTTTCCCCACCTCCAGCCTGTCTTGTCTAAAGTGAAAATTGCTCAATGTGTAATTTTTTGCATGTGTGTCTATGTTCAAACTCTGAGCTTATTGAAGTAACTGACTGTGAAAGGAGAACAAATAGAACATAGCTTAGTGCTGAACACAAATTGATTGATTCCAAACTAAATTCCAAGCTTCCCTCTTGGAAAAGTTGGAATTTTGAGTATGCTTCTTGTCTTGGCTTTATGATAGATTACAGGAGAGGGGTTCAGCCTGTGTGAAAATTTAAGGTTCTGTATTGGTTCTATTCTAAGGTTCTATGCAATGCATATATTAATTAATCAAGACCTTCCCTGAAGTGTTACAGTAATTCAGCAAGAATTCAGTTCTTGCTGAAACAAGAACTCTGCCTTTAGACTCCGAGGAAATACAGAATTTTGATATGAAAAGCAGTAAGATCTGAAACTCAAAAGTATTACAGTAGTTGATTTCTCAGTGTTTGAAGAGTTGTGTCTAGATGTTTAGAGTAGATTAGAAAGTTTTTATGAACAGTAAGAGAGCACTTCCTTTGCTCTAAAATGCTAATTTCTTATGTTAATTGGTTGATACTTCTTTCCTTACTCTCTGATATTTCCTTGTTAAAGATTTGAACCCTCCTTTAAACAGAGGTTTCCGATACCAGACTGCAGGAAGTCTAAAAACTACATCCCTTTTCTTGTATTTATTTTTATTTTTCATTATTAAAGCCAGAGTAAAATTAGACAAAAGGAGCCATTGTGTGAGGGAAATGTAAAGCAAACATAAAAGAAACCCTGAAGACATGGAAAATCCTAAAAATATTTACCCACAATATAAACAGTTAACTGGGGCAGTCACTGTTCACTGGTTAGTCAATGCAGGAGTGCTTTCTGTGCAAAGTTTGGCTGAAAAGGAAATTAAATATTCATGATCTGTGGGCAGGTTTTTTTAACATAGGAAAATGTCTGGAAAAAGCAACAACAGGATCTATTACCATTCTCAGCATTCCCCACTTGGCATCTCCCCTGAAAGTCTAATTCCGTGTGAATTTCATGAATGTGACACTTCATCACTCCACTATGCACAGGTGTTTAACCACACTGGAGGAGAGGAAGGCCATGACAAACATCACATCCTTTTGGTGGAGACATGTAAACCAACGGGGCCTTCAGCTATTTTATCAGCTTTATTTTTAACTCTGGTAGAAATGTGGAGTTCAGGAAATTGTCCTGCTAGTCATTTGCTTAAGGTATGGTCAGAAATTGGGAAAGACTGGCTTGTGCCAAAATCATAGCAAATGTAAATTATGGTTTGTTGAGAGTAAATGAATTCACAGCTGCTGAGGATGTGGCCTTTTGAATATAAGGGTGAACAGAAATTACCTTTTTTCACCTCTATTTCTGATCTGTCCACACTGGACTGCAGTTCACAGGGGAGGAAGCAGAAAATTGTGTGGCTGCTGTTCCTCCTGTAACCTGAGCTTTTTCCAAGCAGCTAGTACGCTACAATTATGAAATGCTGTTACTTCACACCAAATTTGCTGAAAAATAATGCTTACCTAAGTTGTGAAAAACTCAGAACATCTCAAGTGCTAAATGGCATGTAGGTAGGTACCCCCCTTGTCCAGGATTTTGGAGCCTTACTGCCTGATTTGCTGAGAAACCTTTACCGTGTCCTTCACGCATCAAAGAACGAAGTCCCCTGAGCTGTCCCCCAGTGTTCATATGCACGTGTTTTGTCTCGGGGCACAGGTGCAGGCCGTTCTGCGGAGGCACTGGAACCAGTACAAGATCCAGTTTGAGCACAGCTTCAGCCACTCGGACGCCATGCGCACGGCCTCCTACACCGTGTCCACCATCAGCGACGTGCAGGGCTACGGCTACAGCCACGACTGCACCAGCGAGCACCTCAACGGCAAGGGCTACCACGACATGGACAGCGTGGTGCTAAAGACTGAGAAGCTCTATGGCTGAGTGGCTGCCCTGTGCCCTGTGCCCGCGGGAATCCACGGCTGATTCAGTGACTTCGTGGCCAGAAGATGTTACCTGACTTGGGATACGTTATTCTCCTGAACGATGCAAACTAAGCCAACACGTTTCTCATACATGTGTGTGTGTATATATATATACAGACACGTGCAGCTATAGATATGTTTGTGTTTCTGTGTATCTATACAGTATGGACAGCTGTACATATATATCTATATATGTATGTGCATTTATATAAGGATACAAACTTTGCCTCTTCAGTTTCTACTGTGTAGACAAAGTTGGCAAATTTTTGTACAAAGGGAATCAATGAAGGATTTCTTATTTTCTTGGAAGTTTGTATAAGACTGTGCTGTGTCAAAGCCACTGCATTTGCCTATAGAATTTTAGGGTGTAAATACCATACTCTGTTGTCTTAATTCAACCTAAAATAGAACAAAGCAAAATGTTTTAAGTAGGTGCAATAATAACGAGAAGTTTTCCAGGTTCTTTTTTTGGTCCAGCATTTATTTGGCTGTCAAAAAAGCTTGAGATAACAGATTCAAAGATGCATACACTGCTGTTTTGGTTAAAGAGATTGATGCTTTGGCCAGTTGGTTTTTTTTCCCCACTGTTTTACATCAAGCACAGAGAAACCACTTCCAGCGTGAGTCTTGATGTACTTCTGAACCTTGCACCAAGATTTCAGCAATTTTATTTAAAGCTATTTCAGGATTTTCAGAAGTGTCTCCTTCTCCTGAATTGTATGGAAGTTTCTTCTGGATTTGACAAAGACAAGATCGATGAGGCCTCACTGCCAGAGAGAAAAGGAGTAACCTGACTCACTGTAAGTCCCTCCAGACACTCGTAGTAACTGCAGCTGGTGGAACTTCACTGTGTGCTTAAGGAATTTACTCAGCTGGAGAAGATCATGTACAGAATTCGTTGTGGCATTGTTCTGATTTTACTTTTAAGTATTTCCCTGGCCATATGCTTGATAACTTATTCCTTCATTCTTGGGGCAAAGTTTTGGTTAATTTTGTGGCTGTTTTTGGTGTCTGAGATAAGCATGCAAGACTGAACACAGTGCACATGATGTGCTGCCTTTAAAACCAGTGTGTGAGACTCAGACTAATCAAGCAAACTAATGTTAGTAATTCTCATTATTTGGAACATCCAGTATAAACTTCGTATTATAAAGGTTCAAAACTTTATGGATTGAGAATTTCAATATTATTTTGGATTGGTTGATTCTGAATCTCTGTCTCAGCTAATTAGCTAAGAACAGTACTTTATACGTTGTTTCTTTGGTTCTGCTGGTGCATAAAGGTCACACTGAAAACTAGGAGGTTGTCAGGAAGGTCTTGAGAAAATGTGTCTTTATAGAAATTTATGTTTTTGTTAAATCTTTACGCTTTAAAGAAAGAGTAGTTTTGTTAAGAGAAATGACAAAAATGCTTAAGAATGAGGGCATGAAACGAGGTGAGTTCACTGAAAATTACAAATGTAAGAAAAATTTTTATACATTTCATTTGCAGATAAATCTACTTGAAGTGGGGAAAAAACAAAATTAAGTAGAAGGAAAAGATGCTGGAACTGAAAGACTGTTTTGCTAATGAATATAGATCTGGTGCATGTAGGCCAGTCAAAAAATTGGAAGACAGTTCTTTCTGAGACCACTTCAGTTTTAAATAATTTTGCATACAAAATAATTGTGTACAAAACACCTTAACTTTGACATTTAAACATTTTTGTCAGTAGCTTTTCTCTAAGCTTCATTAGTGTCTAGGTAATTTGCTGTCACCGTGTTTATTACTTTGTGACTTCAAAAGGCTTTAAATGCTTTGTATTTAGAAAAAAAACATCAGGAGGATGTGGCAAGTTCATGCCACTTGAACCTTTCTATAGTTTTCTACAGTTCTTATGTCTGGAGTTTGAATATAGAAAGTATTTCATTAATGATTTAGTTTCACAATATAGAATCTCAGCTAGGATGCACAAATAAAGATTTCTTCTGCAAGGCTGTCTGGTCAGTTGATTGGAATGATTTGAAGAATCTCTTGGATTGTGTAGTGCAGAGTAGTGTGAGATCTGGCAATCAGATGTCAGTCTCTTAAATTGTAAGAATGGCAGTAACAATGTCTGCTGCAACATGGCTAGAGGTTACTTACAGCTCTGCTCGCTGATCTATGTAGTGTTACTTAAAATTTGTGCAATGTTCTGAAAATATCAGTGGTGCAGAAAATCCCTGCTCCGCTGTAGCAGCTTTACATTTGTGGGACCAGAGCATCAGCTGCTATAAATCTGTCTTGAGTTCCCTTTGCAGAATCTACAGGTACCACTGAGACTCAAAGCCCAGACAGGTGTCTGTCCATTTTAACATGCTGTAAGTCCTTTATGGCATATTATTAGCCTACTATTTCAAGGTACCTGGTGGGTTGTTGTTGTCATTAACACAGAGATCTTGGTTTAGAGTGTGCTACAGTATTAGACTTTAATTAAGCTTCGTTCTCAGAGAGGCAGCTCAAATTTAACAGATTATCGATTTTGTCATTTAATACCAAATACGTATTTCTAATTGCTCTCTGTCCTCTATTAGAGAAACTTGTAATGGTAGTTTAGGAGGGAAAATTATTTTTATACAGAAATTATCCTACTTCTAGGTGGACAATCACAGCTTGCTTCTAGGCGCACACACACACACTCCCCCCTATCTTCACTTTGGAAAAGAAACACATCCAGCTGGATGTGCAAGAAAGTCTTTGTGGCGGTGAAGGGTCACATGGTATAGCAGAGCTATATTTCCCCTCTCCTGCTGAGGTTAGATAATCTGTTTTCTAATTTGCATTAGAAAATACCAATTCCTTATTTTGTCTTCCTACCTCACCTTTTTTCAGTTTCTACATCGCTAAGAGAAGGGTCTGCTTCTTGAAATGTTTTTCTGTCACCGTAAGTTAAAATCAAATCCTTATTCTGATTTCTCATGGCTCTCTTCTGCTTCNGCTCTCTGTCCTCTATTAGAGAAACTTGTAATGGTAGTTTAGGAGGGAAAATTATTTTTATACAGAAATTATCCTACTTCTAGGTGGACAATCACAGCTTGCTTCTAGGTGCACACACACACACACTCCCCCCTATCTTCACTTTGGAAAAGAAACACATCCAGCTGGATGTGCAAGAAAGTCTTTGTGGCGGTGAAGGGTCACATGGTATAGCAGAGCTATATTTCCCCTCTCCTGCTGAGGTTAGATAATCTGTTTTCTAATTTGCATTAGAAAATACCAATTCCTTATTTTGTCTTCCTACCTCACCTTTTTTCAGTTTCTACATCGCTAAGAGAAGGGTCTGCTTCTTGAAATGTTTTTCTGTCACCGTAAGTTAAAATCAAATCCTTATTCTGATTTCTCATGGCTCTCTTCTGCTTCACAGAATGCTGTAGTCCATATCTGTATGCTCCGGGATGGAAGTAAACTCTCTTTTGGTGGGGCTGTGAGATTCCTTTGAACATGCAGATTATTATTTGTTTATTACCTGTTATTATTTGCTGTTTCTTAAATTTTTTTTTATTTAGTGAGGATTTATTGTATCAATCTACAGGGGCTACAGCAATAGTTGTCTTATATTTGTTATCTGTAACACCAGCATGTTATGATTCAGTGAGAGAAAATGTCTATTTTTAATGCTACTGTCTGCAATTAATAAATGGCTGCATTGCAGGGTCCCTCAGTTGGGTGTTTAACGTTGGCATTTATGTTATGCAGTTTTTCATGGTGGTGATCTACAAGAGTATTTGGCTGTAGAAATGCTGCAACATGTACTCCTTTTGATGTCAAGAAACATTTGGGCTGGCAACCAGGCAACATCCACATATTGTACAATGTAAATAAGATTAATAGAAGCTATGGCATTGTATTTATTGCTTACACTAAGGACAAAATGGAAAAAATGTGAAGTTATTTTTTGGTTGTTCTTTATTTTCACCTTGTTCATATGAATCATGCATTTTAATTGCTGAGAGAAGTATTGTTTCTGATCAATAAAATGTTACTCCATTTATTCATCTCTCTTGTGCTGTAATACACCAAAGCTGATCTAAACTAGGCTTTCACAGATGTCTTAACTCTGTGTTAGTCAAATATTAACCCAGGGAGAAAGTAATTGCATAGAGTTACTAACAGTTATCCTGATTTTAAGTGTTTTTCAATACTTGTATTTAATACTAGAGTACTGAATTTTTGGAGGAAGTTTGTACAGACAATATGAGATGACTGGACAAAAAATTATTTACTCAAAAGTTTCATATTCCTATTTCTTGTCTTCTGAATCCACCTTTTAATAAAAAGTTATTAATGCTTACTTATGTTAAGCCAAAATGTCTGTTTCATCAGGAACTAACAGCAGAGACTAAATCAAGTGTATCTATCATCTTCATTCCATCAGTGGAGGTGGAGGTAGATAAGCAAACCTGAGCTCGAATAAAAAACCCAAGCAATGTTTAACCACACCAGGGGATCTTCAATACTGGGTGTTAATACTACTGCCTGCTACCCATAGTTAAAGTGTGCTAATATCCATCTAAAAAATGACCAATCTCCTTGCCTCTTCCTGACATAACCAGGAGCCTTTAATTCCAGGTAGTTTTTTTGATCTTTAGTTCCTAGGACCAAGTGTCAGGCAGTGGAAATTGTTACAGACTCTACTCACACTGAGTTTTGTCTGTTCCTTCAGTTCTCTTCCAATACCTGCTATACAGGTGATTTCTCTGTATGTACAGAGTTAAAACTGTTACATTTAACAATCATTCTATGCTGTTAAACACGTAACTATAGAGAAGAAGTAAATCCAATCCGCCAAATCCAAAAGTTGCTGCTTACATTTTTATTGTAACTCACACCCAGCAGTAGAAAAGGAACACAAATGATATCTACAGTAGCATTTTCCAATGCAGTGTATGTGCCCAAAGGCAATTAAACAGCAGAATGAAACACAGCATCCTAACGTCCTCAGATAAGAGTAAACAGTGATCCTTACACTTTCTATATAATTTTAAAAGAGGAACTGTTCTTATAGCACAAGGAGCCTCACAATGATTGAAACGAACTTACCAATATCCCATCAATATTGACACAGAATCCCATTCCACTCTCTGCAAGATAAAAAGATTACTGCCTTTGAAAATATTCCAATTACTCTAATAGTGCATCTTGCACGTTCTTGTCATGGCAGTCTCCTTTGAAGTTAAAGTTCTAAACCAAAGTTTTAGCTTTTGGTAATGATCTGGCTCTAAACATCTACACCAGAAGAAAATACAGAATTCATTTTGAACTAGACCAAATCCATTCCAAAGCGAGTCTGACTGCAAGTGCAGAGGTGAGAGACCTGTTTATAATTACACTTATCTATCAATCACCTACAGCTGCACCTCTCTGACAGCTTTTGAATCATACTGCCCAAATGGACAATTCAAATTCATCCACATGGAGTTCAAGCTTCATTTGAGGCAAATAGCATACGAGATTCTTTTTAAATTAAACTCAGTTTTATCACTGCCCCCTAAATTTTAAAGGTATTTTCAACTACTACTTCTTATGACTACTTCAAAGTTTTCTTCCCCTCAACAAGATTCACCACTCTAAATGAAAACTCTTACAAAGGAGAAACATCATGATTATGGCTAATGCAAATGAAACTTAATACATTGTTTTATGTGACTTTAACAAAATACAAATTTAAAAAATCAAAGTCTGTTTTCTGAAAAAGTGCTGACGCACTATTGTTATTTCCTGATTTAAGATGAACCAGCTTTCCTGGAAATTCATATTTCACAATCCGCATGAAATGAAAAATTGCCACAAAGGAAAGAGTGACCAGAGGTGCTGGGGTCCCTGGTGCTGTCTGGTGAACCCAAGTTTTAATGGTGCATGCAGGCAATCTAAACAGAGTTCTTCACTGGGAAGGAGCCAGGAGCAAACGCTTCCATGCAGAGAACTGGTTTGGAGCCAGGGGGCCCATGGCCAGTGTTTGGGGCAGAGTTCAGCAATGAAACCCCAAGCTGTGCATATATAATATATAATCATAAGCCGTGCACACATTATCAAAGCTAAAAATAGGCTTGAATACAAGTATTCATGTATTTGCTTAGTTCCTTACCTTGATATTTACAAATGAAAAGTGCCAAATGTTTGCCTGTAGCAGAGAAAGTTCTTCCTATGGTCCTCCATGCATTGGACAGGGGTCACTGTGAAACTGGGGGTGTCTTTGACACAGTGAAGTCCACAGACAGCTGCTCCACATTGTGACAGTCCACTGTATGTCCAATAGCTTTGCATATAAATATTTAAGAAAAAGAAATACTGAATTAGTAGGGAACAACAATATTTATAGATGCTACAAAAGGTACATTGCACTAAACAGAAATAGCTTATCAGAGAGTTAACACAATAAACATAACGATAAAAAAAACATTGCTGGATATGATGGAATTAGAGCAAAGGGGACAAAAAGAATAAATTGTTCTTTGCCTATTTATTTTTTTAAATGTGCTATAAAAAGTTTTCAAATGAGAGTATTGCTACGTTTCAAACCACATATTTATGGACTTAGAGAAATTATAATGACTTTGTCCCTTAAGCTCCCCTGGATGTAGACCTGAAAGAGCTAGGAACACAAATACTTTATCACATTTTCCTTAGCTAACCTTGAACAGGAGCCAAATACGTGCATTTAATAGAGAGCTCCAAAGTGCATTTGGCTGGATTTCCTGGAGGGATCTGCAGCCTTATATTCCACAGAATAGTGTCCATACCCAACCTGTTTCTGTTGCTCACAAGGACCTCCTCTCTTGTGATGCCAAATGGACTCCAGGAGATGTCCTCAAGCACTGGCTCCTTCTGTCACACTTTGGGCAGATGATGACAGTAAGGGTTTCCTTATCCCAGGGTTTCCTCCCAGAGTCTTCAGGCATTCAGCCATCAGGGACACTTCAGAATCTGCAACAAGAACCAAATTCACAGCAAGAGATCTCTGTCTGAGATGACCTGAAAATTCCTGAAGTTCTCGTACTATTCCAGGGGTTATAGCACAGTGCAGCGACACTGCCTTGTTTTTCATATTCCCAACTCTCTTACAAAAAGCATCTCCATTTAACGTAACAGTGATGCTCTTTATCCAGATGTTGCAATGGACTTGCTACAAGAATTTGGAATGTTGGAATATCAATGCCTTCAAAATCTTCATAGCAAATACCTGTGGTAAAACTAGTTAAATTTCAGGTAATTTCAAGGTATGGACTCTGAGCCAAACAGTCCTTTCCAGTCGAAGTCTGTATTTGCTAGGAGGTATAGAAATGCTTCTCTTTCCTTTTGTTAGTGGAAGATGACAGTAGCTATTTTTCATTTAAAGCTAATCACCTCTTATTTTTCCCCACATGGACTCGTTTACAACAGTCAGGAGTGCTCTAAATAGCCTTCTCTAGCTGTAATTAAAAAGCTAATTAGAATGATGTGTAACTCACGTGTAACAAATTCTTAGAGAAGAAGGTTGAATCAGGAAGCTTTCACAGAAATAATGAAAATATTGAAAGCAAAAATAGAAACATGCTAGTAGCAAAACACTCTGTAAATGTGTTTTTGTTGCAGACAACAACAGCACTACTTATGTTTTCACCTCAAAATGGAAAAAGATTTTTATCTTTTAAGCCATTTAAAGTGGGCATTTTTTAGAAATACAAGCACTTAAAGTGGTAAAATACACTTTTTATATAAGTTTCAGCAAAATATTTTGAGTTTTACACCTTACTGTCTGTCCCACCCCCTCAGATCTCAGCATTTCACCAGCACTGGCATGATTTTTTGTTATTTCAAATAGAATCTTCTTCTCATTTCTTAGTATTCACCAAAGGCCAGGCCCCAGCAGTTATCTATGTTCTGCAAGATGCTTTCCTTTCCCCCTGCTGTCTCCAAAGGTCTTGGAAACTGGAGGTAATACTGCTCCAGCCTAGCATGTTTTCCCAGCTCTGCCAAGAGCATAGGAGCAGCACAGGAGGGCAGTCACCAGCATTCCCTGAGTTTCACGGCACAGGGATGAAGGAAGTGCAGTGTCAGAGAGTCTTTACCTCACCCATTTCCTAGGCAAAGTTGTTCTGGCACTGGGGAATAACTGGCATTGCTCCTTCCTGCAAGGAAGAATGCACAGAGCTGGTTTCTGGCTGGACTCTCCTTGCTGAGCTGTGGAATCTCTGATCTCCTCAATCACTCCTTGTTTATGCTTTTAGTGCTGTGGAAACAACTGACAGGAGCAGGAATCCTCATCTGTTCCTGCATGCAGTGGTGGCTGCAGATTGAAAGCCAGACAAATCTAAGAATCCATCCTATTCCTAATCCAGCAGAAGAATAAAATAAATAAAGCATAGAATTACGAAACATACAGAGACAGCAGGAGCACTCTGCGAGCAAATAACACCGAGGTCATGGGTTCAATCCCTGGACACACCATTCCCTTTGGAGTTGGACCAATGGTCCTTGTGGGTCCCTTCCAGCTCAGAATATTCTGTGATGATGACAAGAGACAATATTAATATGCAAATCTTACAGAGCAGTGTTACAAAAAACAAACAAACAAACAAACACCACCAAAGAGAAAGGGAACAAGAAAGATGCTTGTACAGATATGGACTGTCTCTGATTTAAGAATTCCAAAAACAGTCTCTCTTCTGTCCTTGCAAAAGAATTTTACTTCAGAATAAAGAAAAATTGCATATCCATCTCTTTGCAGACGTTCCCCACTGATTTTCCAGACACAGACATGCTGATGAGAGGAAAATTTAAGAGGGGGCCTGGGGCTTCTTCCATTAGCATCAGTGGGCACAGCCCATATGCTTAGCAGAAAGGAAGGGGTAGCAACTTCCCACATCTCTTTTGCCTTTCCCTTCCCTAATTCCCCCCTCGTTTATGCACAGGATAATATCATCTGGCCTTATCTACAGTGATTCTACGTGATGAATTCCTGAGCCACCCAGCCCAGTTCCCAACAGTGAGTGCAAAGACAAAGAAATCATTCCTGTTTCTGTTAAAGCACTATTTACTGTCAAAGGTGTTTTCTGCAGAATTAAATACTATCTCCTTTGTCTAGACTAGATGGGAAAGTTCCCATAGGCTTCAGTGAAGCAGTTTGGATAAGATGTCCAGGCCATCCTAACAACCTTGAAGTGAGCATGACCTTTTTAAAGGTTGAAAATACTTTCTTTTTTAACAATGTCTCCCTTGGTTGCATCTGAAAGCAACAACATATAGAATGATTAGCCTAGTAATGGTTCCTTCTGAACTGTAACTAAACTGGAGAGCATTAGCATGGGATTGGATAAAATGCACATGGTTGTGCACCATTAAATAAATAAAACTAAAGAAGCAAGTTTTCCCTGCTTGCTTCCACCTAATCCTTAAACTAGCATTATCATATTCCCACACCAGCAGTTTCTATGCAGTCTACCCAGGGAACACCTTTTCGGCATGTTCCATTCACCAACTTCTTAGCAACCACTACGAGACCACAGATTTCAATTCATTTTGCATTTGACCAGCTGACTCTGTGCTCATTCTGACTCTCCTATACGGGCTCTGTGCTATCTTTATTGAAGTCCTGTACATTTCTTTTACAGCACTTCTTTGAAGCAGCCTCTGAAAGAGCATTATCAGCTACAAGGCAGGAAAAACATCCCGTTTTAAAACTCATGATAGGGGTGTGTCCTCTAATCAAGGGCAAGGTAGCTGTGCATTCTGATGGACAGACTGTGTGTTCAGCAAGGTACACTTAGAGAATTGCAATTCTCCTCAAGTCACAAATAATTGGCATCTACTGGAAAATGTTAGTTACCACAAAGGGAGAGAATATGCTCTGAAGTACATTAAAATACACAATGAAAAAATCTAGTTAAAGGTGCCTTCAGAAAATTGACACTGAAATTATTACCTTTTCCTGGCCTTTTGTGTTACGTTTTCAGGCCCACGATGAACTGACAGATGTGATGTACTGAAAGCAGTATATGTACATCTGACTTCAGGGCACAATAGGAAAGAACAGAGGGGTACCTGGCAAAAATGGGTTCCCTTGTTGCTAAGATTAGAGGGTTTTTATCACTGCTGCCTCATTGCAATCATCACCTGGGTACTGTAGTGAATCTCCTTTTCTAGACCCAGTGTGATTTTGACCAGTGCAGATAATGCACTGGCTTGATAGTTACAGGTTCAAGATTAAACTTCCCTGCATAACAGAGATGTTTCAATTTAAAGGAGGATGCTGGCAGGTATTTCTCTATCATCATTTTCATACTCCATTTTTCAAACAATGCAGCTCAAGGGAGATACTAAAGATACATGGAATATGATCCAGTATGTTCTTTTGAATGCAGAGAAAGGCCCAACAGACTTTTCTTCACGTGAAGTGTAAATAACTGTTTAAAAATTGCAAACATGCGGTCCCCTCACTAACAAATACATGGTGAGAGCAGCATGTTCCCGTTTGGGTGATGACAGCATAATTCAGCAAAAAAAAATTTTGCTTCTCCCCGTTTGCTTTGAACTTGTCACTCTATTTTTGCAAGCTCCCTTCCTCATCTGTAAATACTCAGCATGGTCATGTGATAGGAAATGACAATATTTTAGCCTCTCCAACTAAATGTCATTAAAATCATTGCACTCTGCTTTGAGGCTCAAAGTTAATTTGCCTGCAGATGAGCCTGAGTCCTTCTGAAGGCTGCACTGCTGAGGAGCTGTGAGCCCAGACCTGCCCAGCCCTGCCGAGGTGCACCAGCCCTGCCAGAGCTCCAGAGAGCCGTGGGCAGGGCCTGAACTCTCAGACATAAATAGTCATGACAAGAGCCATTCTTACCTGTCAGTTCAGTGAAGGTCTCTGACCATCCAGTCACCCTGGAAATAAACTTGTTCAGGGATCCTTTCTTAGCTGACACTGGCTTATTCTCTTCTTTCCTGTAAGCCATATGGGAACATCTGCAAGAGAAAAGCTCCTTGAGACCTTCACCTCTCCTGTGAATTTGAACAGGACCAAACATGTTCTGATCTTCTATTGTTTAAGTATTTCGTTTATTTAGCTATCTTGCCTCCTTTGAGTCTATCTTGGCTCTGTTCTAAGAGCCAAGATGTTCTTTTCAGCAGCTAATACAATTTTTAGTGTGTTGGGTTTGTTTTTTTTTTAAATCTGTTGCAGTATCCATCAGCAAGTGCTCCCTTCATAGACAGGCGGTTTACCACAACAGCTATTCCAGAACTCCCATTGTGAAAACTGTTCCTCCAGAATAAAAACAGGATTGTGGAGTTTTTTATTTAAATTGTTTTATTTATGTTGGAAGAAAATATTTGAAACCGTGAAGTGTTTTTTCTGGATTATCTACTCTGGCAGATGTCCAAGCACAGTTGTCCCATCAGTAGCAACTGGGGAAGTAAAACAAAGCTCTCCAGCAGTCCAGAGCATATGTTGAATCTCTAAATCAGCATCTTCTAGTATTTGGTCCTCGTTTAATAATTTTGTGCAAAAAATTACTGGTTTTGTCCAGTTGCCACATGACTCCACGCCTGGTATGGCCCACCATTCAGCAAAGAGTCAGAAGTAACATTTTTCTAGGCAAAGAAAAGTGAAGATATCTGGGTTTTTTGAAAGAATGAAAAAAAAATGCTGCAGAAAGCTTACATTTATAAGCCTTCAGGAACTGTGTCACTCAAAATCTGTGTGTGGGTGATTGTGTATTTTACAAATGCACAAAAGCACAGACATTGCAACCAGTGCTTGCAAGAGCATTAAAGAAGGCTGGAAACTCATCCAATTCCCCTGTAAGTTTGGCTTGAGTCCCATGTTACTCTTCTGTTCTCAATATACTTCAGCATAGCTGACCTCAGAGTCCTCACCCCAGAGGAGCCTGCTTGGAGACAAAGAAACACAACCCGTTCCTTTCTCGATTCAGGTCGCGCTCATTCAGCACCGTTCGCTGTAACAGCAGCTGAATGTGTTGACCAACAAGCTTCCAATCAGCAAGAAGCTCTAAGCAGTCAAATCAAAAGGGATTTGCCAGACTATCTCACCTGTGCAAGCTTCTGGCATAGGATCCTTTCTCGTTTGCCATGCTACAGCCAAATGAGAGAAATATATGAGAAGTCTGGCAGAAATTTGCCAGCCCTGCACTCTTTGGTGGAAACCATGCCCTTCATATGGGACAGGATATGGAATTGCTGCTCTTGGTTCCTTTGCTACAGGGTCTCCACCAGAGCTGGTTTGTTAGGACATGGAAGAGCAGGTTCTGAATGGAATGGCAATAAAACAAATGTTACAGACTAAACTCCATTTCCACCACTCCAGAAGAAATAAAGTAACTAAACTCTCCTCTAAGAAATCAATCAACTACTTCTTTTTTTAAAGTTATTTACTAAATTGTAGATTCCAAATATTGAGGAAACAGTGAAAGAAATAATTGTTTACTTTTAGAACAACTTGAAGTTATTCATTAAAAAATTCAGTTTGCTAGAAAAATGTTCATTTTTTTTAAGAGGATATGATAAAATACAGAACACAAAATCAAAGTACTTTACACATCAAAAATATGGAATATGAAAAGCAAAACTCTGAAAGGCTAAAACATGTCATATTCTTTTCTCTCTGGTCTTTTGTCACTAAGACCAATATACCTTGGGTTTATTTTTCCCTAACATTTTCCTTTTGCCAACATATAACATCATTTCAAACACAGTAGATTAAATCTATTCTCATCATCAACTGCTGGTGCAGATCCCAGTTTTTAAATCTCTGCCTTGCAGTGTAGGTCTGTCTCACAAACAACACGGTCCTATCCAGCACCCAGATCTGCTCTAAACACAAACTCCTACTTCCTACCAGCTGCCTCCTTCAGCTCCCAGAGCCAGCTTCCAGAGGCTCTGCCTGGAGCTGTTTCCTGAACTCCCTTCAAACACACTCTTTAAGCTTTATGAGCAGCCTAGAACAGCAGTGTTGAATCAAATCTGAAGAGTTGTGCCTCAGTCGATCCTGTCACTGCCCACAGGGATGGGGCAGCCACAGCTTCTCTGGGTAACCTGTTCCTGTGCCTCACCACTCACATGGTGAAGAATTTCTTCTTAATATCTAATCTAAACCTGCCCTCTCTCAGTTTACATACCCTTCAAGAGATAACAGCACACTGCCTTAATACATTTAATATTATTTTAGATCTTCTTACCTTGAACAATAATACTAGATTTTATAAAAATCCATGAATATAGCATACATATTTGGGGCAAAATAAGAAAGCTGTAGGGTTTTTTTCATGGTTTCTGATGTCACTCAAAGCAAAGAGATGCTCTGGGCTTTGTCCTTTTGGCCAGTACATTCAAATCCTTAAAACATTCCAGATTTATATTCAATTTGTGAATCATGCTTTATATCTAAAACACTCATCTGTCTACTCTTGGAAATGAGAAGAATTTGCCAAGATAATTTTTGCAATAGAATTTTTTTTTTTTTCAGGCAGTTTCAAACAATGAGGCCTGTCCATGACTCCAGACTTTCATTTTCCCAGCCCAGCCCAATTAGATTACAAATATTTTTCTTCATCTGATCACAACAGCACTAAGATTTGTTCGTGTCTGTGATGCACAAGCTGCACGAGTCCAGTTTTGCTCACAGCTGCACTGTGCCAGCATTCTTCTTGGAAAGGTCTCCACACAGCTGAAGTTTACCCCTGTTGTCCCAGTAACATAACCACTCAGCCTAGCCACCAGGAGCTCGGCCCAGCTCTCATCCCTCACAGAGCAGCAGTGGCAGATTGCTGATTCATGCGGCTCCGTTAGGCAGAACCGGCTCCATGAGGGCACCCTTCCAAGGGAATCGATACGCGCCGGCAGCTGAGGCAGCAGGACACTCACTGTGACCCGCTCAGAAATCCGCGGGCTCACCTCTTCCCCAGATCCTTACATTCAGTATCATCGATCACATTATCCTTTAGCTACGGGCTGACATTCCTGGTTCTTTCCCTGAACCTCTGCGATGAGCTGTTTCCTCTTTTAGGTTCCTAAATAAATCCTTACTCTCTCATGGTGCTGAACGTGGCACGTATCTGAAGTGCTGAGAAGTTGGCAAATCATAGCCCGCTGCAGCAGAGAGTCCAAAAGGCCACGAGTTTGTATTCGGCCTGTTCCTTTAAGTTAGTACAGAAAAGCACCAACTGTTGGAGAGATATCTGACATAGCAGCTTTCAAATAATATTTTTAAAGAAGTGAAAATATTCCTTTTTTTGCTTATTTAATTACTTTGAGTCCGTTCATACAACACAGCCCTTTGGATGAATTTTTGCTCTCCTACAGCTGGGTGCCCATTCTAATTTCTCTGTATTTCTCCCCAGAATGATAAATGTCCAGCTGTAGACACAGGAGTTCCAGGCTCTGCCTACAGCTTTCTTCATGTTACCTGCAGCATAGCTACTTGACAGATCTTGCTGGCCCATCACTGAGCACGTATGAAAAGCACATTGGAGAGGTTATGTATTCTTAGCCAGAAAAACCACTAGAGGGTCCCTCTACTATAAGTTGATATTAAAAAAATATAAGTTCTTTCCAACTTCCACAATACACGTGGTGATCTTAGGTGAGGTAGTTGCATGTTGAAGCCTTGCATAACAGTCACAGTGAAGTGAGGATGTCTTCTCTACCAAAATGAAAACACGGCTGAATTTGACACTGGTCTTTTCCAAACCAAAGTATGGGTAGTTATTTTTTGTGAATTTATATGTGTGAAATAAAGACAGTCCAAACCGGCAGAAAAAATTACCCGTACACATCTCAAGTTTTCTCCAAAGCTAGATTTTCTCTTAGGAATGATACTTCTGTTGCCTGTCATGCAATGTTGTGAATTTACTCTTATATTAGTTTTTTCCTTCTCACTGACAGCAAGAGAGTGTGAACTTTGACCAGTAACTGTGAAATGCTCTGAACACTCTCGAGTTCTTATCATTATTTCAGTTTCTTAAAATGTATTAACAATAATATTCAGGGGACACATTACAATTTCAGCAATCCAAATTCAGTTTTTCACAATGAGCAGGAGCTGCCCTGGGGGCAATGTGGTTCCCAAGATGGAGATTTTCTAATTGCTTGTCTCAAGATCATCAGGAACAAAGAGTACAAGGCCCAGGGGCTTGAGAAATTTCCTCCAAACAGATAACTGAGCTGTTTCTCCTGGAAATGGTACCACTGCCTACAAGGCAATGATATCTTTTAGGTGGTGGTAGAATTTTTCATTCTCCTCCTCCCACCCCCCATGAGAGATAAATCTTCTGGGGTGAATCATGCTGCATGTAACATAATGAGTTATCAAAGACAAGAAGCTGCAAATAAATATTTTTCTTACTTTGAGTTCATATGCATTTTTTTGGAAGGGTTAGAAAAGGAGTGCTTGATAATTGAATTACTGTGCTTCCTTACTGAAGTCACTTCCTGATAAGTAGCCAAACTAATTGGCTAAAATAAATGAGAGAGCTTGAATAACCCAGTCATGGCCGGTCACAACTGGTGCAGTATTATACTACCTATGTTATTTACTTCTAAACAATATGTACCAGCCCAATGAAACCATTATGAATTTCTTGTAGCATTCAGATTTCTACATTTAAAAAGGTAAAGCCATTTACAAGAAACCACTGTCAAAGATCTTAACACTATCTTCAACCTCAACATTTGTTTTCATTTTCTTTCCCAAAATCAAGTGCTGACATGAGCAGGTTTTACACTGTATTCTCATAAAATATGTTTTAAACCACTTGTAGATACAATAAAACCCCAAGAAACACCAACCTTCATCTGAAACTCAGAATGAAATACGTGTAAGATTATTCCAATAGAAATTAAAAAGAGGTTTATGTTATGCTATCTATAGACTATGAGGCTAAATAGTACTGAATATACTTGCAGAACTTTTTAATATACCTTAAATCAAGAGAACATGCAAACTCCAAATATCTCAAAAAGCTTTTTTGAAAGTTCTATTAAAGCCATTCCTGCTGTGTTATGGGAAGTAGTTCCAATCCTCAATGCAGTTTCTTTCATGTTCTGCCATCATGTCAGTGACCCTTTGTAGTCAATGCGTTGTCTTCTACAAGAAACCAAGCCAGAGAAAGTAGCTTTCTTTTTTCCACTTTTCTAGTAACTACTTTTTCGATGTTATGACCTTAATTCAGAACATTTGTTTGCATTTTAAAAATGCTCATTTAATTTAGAGCAGTAAGCTTGAAAACTTTCTCAAAAGTTCTGCTGACTATAAATTGTTCTGTTTCTGCCTATTAGAGTGCTTAGCTGCACAATTGGGACTGATAATTAATCTCATGCTTAAAAGTTATCAATCCTTTATTGGGAGCACCCTTACATTAACAACTTCTGTGCTACTGGAGTTTATGAACTCTAGAGTGGAAGTAATAAGATTTACAAATGTTCTTTACCAAATCTCCCACTCTCTTGGCCCTCTCATGCTGAAAACAGACATAATGGCCTTCCTGCGCTTACCTCAGTCACTTTGGCACAAAGTCTGAGCCTGGTTACACAAATTAAACTTCTTCAAACTTACCTTTGTTGAACTAACGACCAGACTTTGTAAAGAAGTTCTTGAAGAAGGTATCCACATGAGCACAATGCTCCACAGAGGGGCTGCAACAGCAGCAAGTGTGTGTTTGAGACAGTACAGCAGCATGTTGGTACTCAACATATTTCATTCTCATTGCAATCTACAATGTTGGGAATCCTCACAGTGTAAATGTAGGGCTTTGTTTATGAGAATACAAACATTAGAGGGGCCTGTCCTCTGCATCAGGCACAGTGATCAGGCTGCAGTGAAAACAACTGGGGGTCATTGGTCACCGAAGCCCTCAAATGATCACAACTCAACAGTTTTTTACAAATTTTTCCCTACTAAACAAGCATTTCCCTGAGCTAAGAAACTGATACTCCATGAAGGAGCTGGTTTCACTAGCATAAAAAATTTTAGGCCTAAAACATTCATGCTATTTGGTATAGTGGACCTGATGTCAAACTGTGCATGGAAACAAACATAGGCACTGAGATTGGTACTGGAAACTGAACTATGAAAGGAGCAGCAGTATCCAAAGTCAAGTTTGTTAAGCCTTATCTTAAAATAGCACTTGCTTTTGGTGATTATTTTGAAAGATGGAAAGGCTGTTTCCAGCTTCTTCATACGGCTATATCCTGGACCTGAGCAGCACTGTACTGGAAGCAGGAGGCTTTGGATGTACAAGTATCTCTGCCTTTAGCACTAATTTCAGGTCATCCCCAGCTGACTTGTACCAGCTGTGTCTCAGGGGGTATGGTGAAAGCCTGTGGGCAGTCTGTAATGGTTGGGGGAATGCTTTCAATGGAGTTTGAGAGAGAGGATGACCCTGTTAGGATGCTGCAAAGTAATAAAGCGTATTTCAGAGAACATAAGGGAATGAACAAACCCACCAATAGATTTCATGTATAAACCTCTGTAGAAAGTATTTCCTCTGTAACCACATGTGGAAGTGTTAGTGATTTCACTGTGCATGAAACCGTGGGATATTGCCAGTTATGAAACAGGATATAAGAAAATCAAGCACTGAATACCAACATCCTGCACTAATGGCAGCCAAGGTGTACAGGGAATTCTAAACCATCAAAAGTTAAAATATTCCACAACCCAGTTCATGCTTTAAAGTAGATGAGCAATAAACATCACTGCACAGAAAAGTGATTACTCTTAAATATATTACCTTCTCACCTAAATTTTAGACCACTCTAAGACATCTCCAAAAACCCTATGAATTTATTTTATTAAGACTTCAAAGTAGATTTTAATATATAGAAAGTGCAGACTCCTTATGGCAAATTTTAAATGATTTTTCCATTCAGCTGAAAGTACAGGGTGTAAATTTCTGTTTATAGAATGCAATTTGATCTATGACATCATTAATAGTCTAGTGACCACTCTGTCACACTGTGTACTGTGACTAAGAAAAAGGAACCATCCCAAAAATTATACAAACATCCAGCGGCAACTTTCAAAATTACACCTACATGTTGTATCTGAATTACTCCGAGACCATTTTGATAAATATTATACATACATGTCATTATTGCAACGTAATACTGTGAAATAAGTAATAATTACTATTTCTTCTATTTTCTCCTCTTTCCTTTACCCTCTTTCTTCCTAGGGCAAAAGTTCACAAACGCAGGACTGTCCCATCTGTTTGCAAGATGACTGTTACCACTTATGCTCTCAGCAACTTCAGTTTACAAATATTTGGCTGCAGTAGAGATGATGTGCTTTTCATTGTTCCGTTTTTTTTTCACCCAGACTGAACTCACACACAAAACTCCACCTTAAGAGTGATAACTGGTGCTTAAATAAGGAGATTATTATTTAATATAACGATGTATTTTTATTCTACAATGTTCAAAATTCCACAAAGGAACAGGACAAACTGCTGTAGAAATCTGGAGAGGCACTGCCGCTACACTTTTAACAGAAAATAAACTTTCCCCAAACACCAGCACCTCTAAAAAAAAAAAAAAAAAACCAAACAAAAAAGAAAATAATGAAAATAAAAAACAAATGAAAACCAAACAAACCAAACACCAAAAAACCCAAACAAATGGAAAAATACTAAAACTGAAAAATTCTACCCAATAATAATAGAACTCGTTTTTGTTACCCTAGTCAAGCTAATAGTAATTAATTGATACCTTGCCCTTGGGGAAAAGCCTGTAGGTATGTAGCTAAATACACTGAAAACCAGGGTAATTTGAGAGGTTAGAAAGAAAGGAGGAGGATCCTGTCTGCCTGATGGGCACAGTAAATGTTGTTACCAGCAACTCTGTGCCCCCTGGAGCCGGGGTGGCCACGGCAGGCAGAGCAATCTGTCCATGGGTCTGTGCAGCCAGCGCCTCGCAGAGCCTTTGAGCCCCACAGCAGCACTGAGCAGCAGCACCAAATGCTGGGGAGATGCTCCAGCTAGAGAGCGACAAAAGACTCTTCTCAGTGAGGATGCTCAACACTCGACGATTGCATTTCATGATGGAACATGCCAACGTGAGGATCTGTAAGAGCATAAACTACATGTTTCTTTCACAGTTAGTGGAAACATCATTTGGGGCAGAAATTATCACAGTGTGTATAAACACCAGGATATGAAGCACACCAAAACACCTTCTTTGGTGTAGAATGACAGTGCAAAAATAGGTTGCTATGGAATGCTCAGGCGAGTGTCTTTAAAAAGTTTGGATCAAATGTACTGATCAGTGGATCTTACCAACTGACACGTAAAAGGCCAGAGTTAGTGCCTTCACATTAACCCTGTTATATTTACATGGGGATTCCAAAGGATTTGATTCTAAACAGAGGTAGTGCTCAATATGTCATGAGACCCAAAATAAGCATGAACTATTTCTGTCAAAGAATGACCAAAAATGTACACATAACTCTGAGCATCATTTGAAAACTAAGCCCCTTGCTGTAACATTGTGGATGAACCTACTGAACATTCACAGGCTCTTAGTGACTGTGGGAAACTCACCAAGTTATCCCATGGAAAACCAGGGTTTTACATGCCATATAAAGCTCTTAGCCCATTTTTTTACAAAAGGCAGTAGAGTTTGCTAGATGGACTTTTTAGCAACTGAATCCCAGATTTTTAAACACCAAGTACTTTAGGTGAATATTTCCCAAGACATAAGTCTGATTGAACAAAAGTCAAGGTGAATTTTCATTTTCTATCCTACTTAAACAGGAAAATGTAATTTCATGATCAAGACTGATCTTCCATCATTTGGCAATTCCCAAGTCTTTCTTCAGAATTCATTTAGAAATATGCTTGATGTCAAATACTAAACCAACTGGAAGCCAGCTGCAGAGAAAAATGGAAGCCAGGAATGCTGTGAAAAAACCCATGGTTTCTAAACTCCAGTTTCACCACTTGCTTTCACAGAAGAATTGTTATATTAAAAATATGCACTTCTCAAATATTGCAATTTAACTTTGGGACTCATTTATCTTGGTCAAACATATTTTTATTTTGTCCAAACTTTGCCTGTTTGCTGAAGAAGAAGTTTGCAAGGCTTCAAGATTTTTTCCAGGAACCAGATGATACTTAGGTTTTTGGAAATTCGGAACAGTCCAACATAGAATTGTCCAGAAAAAAAATATTTTCTCTGATTCTCCTGAGTATTTATTAAGCAATAAAATTCCACAGATCAATTTTTTTCTGATAACAATCAAAGAAGAATTTATAATTTTAGTTGACGAATTAATAAAAAATAAGGGCAAGAGGAACAGAGGTACAACAAAAGAAGTACAGCCTCTCATGCCCTGTTACCAAGGCACATAATACACTAATATGTGTGTTAATTTATTGTTTAATTAATTACTAGAGGTGTGGGGAGAATAGGACTCAGATGAGTAATCTGAGTATTGGAGTAGCTGATCAAAGTGGCATCAAATGCTGTAAGAAAAGAGGATGCTTGTTTAGAAAAACTCCCAGGGGCAA
The DNA here is from genome assembly GCA_013398055.1 of Ifrita kowaldi. Classification (NCBI taxonomy): domain Eukaryota; kingdom Metazoa; phylum Chordata; class Aves; order Passeriformes; family Cinclosomatidae; genus Ifrita; species Ifrita kowaldi. Next base: position 284,887 of record VZRS01009360.1, read on the forward strand.
ACAAGAGATTTTTGATAGTTGGGCAGGAGTTGTGCTCTCAAATACACCCCAAAAATGTACACTGGGTTGTTTCTTTTCTTGCTGTTTATGTTACCCATTGTCAGACATACTGGCACACCAGAATGAGAAAATTGCTAACAATATTATCTCCAAAAATCTGAGTATTAATCACCGTGGTTTTGAATTACAAGAACAATGATTTCCTTTGAATCACTCATCAAAAAGACTGGGAATTCTATGAAGAAGCAAAATTATACTAGTTCAAATTCTGTAATTTTTCACCTTTCCTAAATAAGTATATATAAATAAGGAATTTTATTCCTCTTCTTTTTCCATACTATGAGATCATTTCCAATGCTTAAAATAACTTGGCAGTTCCACAAATATTTTTCAGTTTTCTTAACCTTTCCTTTTTCACTTATTCCATGCATTAGGTTTTTGAACAGAGGTTTCCCAGCAAATTAGTAAAAGCTATCAGAGTCCTTTAAAGGGAAGTCACACACAGTGCAACACAGTGCTCAACTTCAGAACCCTTTACTAAGCACATCCTTAAAATAATTAATCCTATTGACTCCAGCAACAAAACTTTGCTCAGGTGATGGCTCACTAGTGTGGAAAAGATTTTAAAAATTGGGAGCAAAATGCTGAGGATCAAAAAAATGTGACCTAATAGCAGTAATGAAAACAGTAAAAGGTGAAATACAACCAAATTTAGGCTCATCAATTTTTAATATATAGTTATCACACTTGTATGTTTATGAAATAATGCCAACACATGCAGCAAAACTAGTTTTTTTAAAAGATAAAAATGTACTCATTTACTTAAATTCTTCTTTTCTTACTCCTTAATTTAAAATTCATTTACATTTTTAAACTTTTTTTCTACAGTCCTGAGATTTACAGCAACTATGGCTACAGATTCATAATAAAACTTTGGTAAAGCAACTCAGAGACATAAATGCTTCACTCTAATGAAATCTCTATCTCTGATCACAGATGAGCAACTTCTTTAGCAACAAATCCCTGCTTCGTTCTGCTATAATCTACAATACCTGGCTTAAAACCTCGAGGTATTTTCCAGTTGTAGGAATACTAATCCTTGAGTAGGTGGAAATTTTGCCTATTGAAACTGCTTCACTTTGCAAAAAGGATTAAAAGAGTTTCCATAAATGCATGAACATTCCTACTTCTTCATGGAAGGGAGAGAGAATCCTAACTCTCCAATAACTATGCTGTAAGCTGACCAGTCTATTTAGTCAATAGACTTCACCTTTCTGCTCAGTGCAAGGTGTTTTGAGGATGCCAGTCCTCCGAAGGGCTAAAACCACAGAGAGTGGTTTTCAAAATAGTCTTTACATCTGTTTTTCAAAGAGGTATCCCACATCTTCCCTCTTCAGCGCATGAGGACAAACCAGCTAGCACACCAAGGACTCGGCTTTAACCACCTGACTGTCCTCTCCCTCCTGTTACCTGGTGGAGAACCTTGTTCCACATCTCCTTTTTCCATTGGTTCAACAAACAAGTGTCCAACTAAGCACTGACTGAAACCCCTGCTGCTACAGGGTGACTTCTCCTCTCTCAGTGCCAGCCAACACCACGAGGGGTGGCCAGAAATATGTTTTAAGTAGATTGTTTCATTGCAGTAACATTAAAGCACAGAAAAATTTCTCTTCTATTCCCTACCCTCACGGTGCAAGAAAACCTTTAGAGCCATATTTAAATGGTCAAAGCTGTACCCACCTGCACATGCACACACAATGATCAGTCAGCAGTGCTTGGCTGAGAGCAGCTGATGAACCAGATTTATAAAGAAAAAACAGAACATTCAGCAACAGAGTTAGGTATAGACGGCAGGGATAAGAGCTTCTTTACATATCCTAGAATGTTAAAACATCACTTTACTATCCATGGGCTTGTTACACTTGGATATTAAACTAACGACATTAAGCCTGACTTTTCCAATATTATTTTTCTTGATTTGGGATTTTTTCTTAGACACAAAGAACTATGCAATTAAGAATGTAGTTCCGGTACAATATTAAATTTTGAATTATTTGTATTAGACAAATATGGTCATGCAAAGTCAGGCTAGAGGCCAGATTTGCTGAAATTCAGTTATTTTCCATCACACAATATTTAAATTGAACTCTTTTTCCTGGTTTATTACAAAAAAAACCTACGGAAGTATGGGTCTTTTTCTTGTTTTAAAACCAAAGAAATTCCAGAGTTGTTCTAATTTTAAACATTTTTCAAGAGGTCACTACACAGTTGATTTTGATGCACAGATGTTGAAATCCATTATCAGATGTTACAGGTTCACATCACTTATTGTAAGGCCTCCTTCTGCTAAAATATTTCGAAATGAGGAATTCAATCATTTCTCTACAAGATTGACATAAAATGCCACAAAACCAAAGCCAGCTAAATTCAGCTTCCGTACTGGTAGATCTGCTCTTCAGGTCATAATGCTTTGGAGCAAACTCCAGTAAGGAAGCAGACAGGTTTTATGGTTTCATATTGGGGCCTCTGAACTCCCCTACATCTAAAAGTTTTTACAGAAAATGCTTTACAATTCTGGGTAACTCTCATATATCTGCTAAAATGGAAATTAGAGGCAACTGACAGCAAATTCAGGATTGAATCCAGGGAAAACTATCCAAATGAATGAGACGAGAGAGGTAAACCTCTGCACAAAGCTAAGTTTTGCATGGCAGGAGTCCTAGCAACAAATATGGAAAGTTCCTGAATTCACCAGCAGAAGGAATTTTTCTTCTTTGATATAATGTCCTTGAAACGATGTATTAGCTGGCTTCATCTTGTAGTCTCCCCAGAGTTCTTCCCAGTGAATTACTGTGGTCTCCCAATTTATTGCTCCAGAACTTTGCTGTGCTTAGTGCAGTGCAAGGACAAAACAAAAGGAGAGCTCCCGCCCCGAAAACTTTAATGACCACGCAGATGGAGCCTCTGCTGGAAGACAGTAGGCCTTAGGAAAATAAACTTATTGTCCTTCAAACCCATGGTCACTTTCCTCCTTTAAAGAGAAGTGAACATTTCCCTTTTCTTCCCCTCCCCAGTGCTGTTAAATGCATCTCTGAAAATTCATATCCGTCCTGAATTTAAGGATTTATAGCTCTGCTACCTCATGTGGAATAACCATAGAGCCTGCTTCTAAATTAAGAACTTCTTCAATTATCTTATTGCTAGCTGCATGTTAGCAGCATTTAAATTAATGAGAAGAGCATTCATTAAAGATAGCTAAGGGACATGTCTGGGAATACATAATGTGCAAGCTCCAGCTTTTGTCACAGTTACTGTACTAAGTAAAGAAAGTTCCACCTTAACCCCCATTTCTACAGGTTGTACAGTTCACCCTTCTATACACTTTCTATGAAGTTAAGTAACATATTTCTTTTCTTTTGTGAGTTCTAGTTTGCTCTAAACATTGATTAGTTTAATTTTAGGTAATTTGCTTTTACCAAGTTTTGCATTTCTCAGGCTAAACTCTACCCAATTCAGCCTCCAGCAGGGCTGGGATTCTAATTCACAAATGAAGAATGTATTTTATAGAGGTAAACTGTAAGAAAACTTCTTTAGGACACGTATTACTATATCACCATGGTTGGTTTTAAAGGAGGAGTTTTCTGCAGTACACATTACATAATACTAAGCCCAAAAAAATAGACTTTTGCATATATATTTTAAGCCATTTTAGAGGCAACTGATTTATTTTTGCTGCTTCAGACTTAGACCATGTGTTTCAGGGTTAAATGTTAACAAGAGCTGCTTAGAAAGAAGAGAAATCCTGTGCAGCACTTTCTGGTGCTTATTCCCTGAAAGATAAACACCAGCATCTTCTGACATGATACAGTCACTTTGATTAGGAAGAAGTGTCATTATAGTAGTGCCACATTGCACCTATAAATAATTTCTGATTAGTGAGTTGCACTATAGATTCTTTTAGGAAACACCATCATGGTGATAAAAGACAATTCAGTAAGTCAAATATACGGTGTATATTTCATCAAATCCAGGCTGTTGAACAGGTAGCCCTCACTTATTTCTCAAGGAGGAGAGAAGGGCAATCTGTTTAATGCTCTGCCTGGGGAGTCAGGCAGTCTGGATTCTGTTCCCAGCTCAGACCTAAACCATTAATCAGGTCACATCATTGCTCTGTTCTTCATCCTACATTCTTAAATGAGATAATAACATTTCTCTTATTATTTGGTCCCTTCCAAGTATAAGTTCTCCATGACAGAAACCCGTTCTTACTATATACGTCTAACTCCCCTGTGCCTTGGATTTTGTTTGGCTTTTCTAAATGATTCGTTGTTTTACTAATAACAACAGAATTCATTGTGGTATTAATTTTTAAAGCTAAAACCTACAATAAAGTCCCTAAAGCTGCCTAAATAAGAAAGAAGTAGAGACCCATAAAAAAGGTAGGCAAAGAAAAAGGAGAGAATGCAAAATTAGAGGAAAATTGTCCCTCTCGTCAGCAAAATTCATCACGTTCTGTTGCAACTTGGCAGTCAAAAGCATCAAAGAGAAAGGCAGTAAATCAGTGTACTTATGCTCTTCAGAACAGTGAGGAAACAGATTTACTTCCAAAACTTAAAATGTTTAAATAAACTCCTCTCTTTTTTTTTTCTTTTTCTGCACCTGCTTACCCTTTGTTTCTTAGTTTGTTTTGGTTCTTCAGCTGTTTTTTCCTATTCTGCAGTGAGTTTTGCTTTTGCTAACAATAGCTCTCATTCAGGCCCTTTTTTTATCCCTTCATGGTTACACGTATTGCAAACAAACAAAGTTGTATTCACTCAAGAACACATTCTCAGAATTGTCTTCATCATCTGGTTTTCTTCAGAGCATGTCTACTTTTACTTCATGTGAGCCCTAGTAAGGCCTTCCTGCCTACACTGAGAATCTGTAAAGAATTGTGGACCCCTCAGGATACATGGGAATCCTAATCCTGCTTGCTGTTAATATATTCCCATTATGGATCCTGTCAGTAGCATCAAGAAACATCAGACTGAGCACTCAAAAAATACTGGTGGGCTAACACTCCCAGTGGGAAGTCTCATTAAAATTAGTGGAAGTTCCAATTAACATATTTCATTAAACCCTTGTTCAGAGGATTAGTAGAGGTGTATACATCAGCTCTTTTTACAACTGACACACTGTTCACAACAAAAGCCAAAGCAGTGGAGCAGCACCTGATCTGTATTCTGGGCCAGATGTTCCCATTAAGGATTAGCCCTGCAAGGCTTCCGCACAGAGCCGCTCACACGGATTGTGGCTTTCAGGCAGGAGAAAGGCTCATGTTGGTCCCTCTGTGCTGACAGAATATTCACTCAGTTTCTCAGACTGCACAAGCACGTAGGCAAGAGTTCTCCTTTTGATGAAGAAAATAGAGTCAGTTCACATGCACAGCTGGGACTCTCAGGTTGCAGTTGGACTGACTTCAGCATACATTTTACTGCTTGCTCTGCTGTCCTACTGACCCAGCAGCTTTCTTACCTGCCCCTCTGCGACTGAACAAGGCTCCTGCCTCACAGGGCACAGGCTTCCTGTTGTTAGAGACTACAGCTTGGAAGAGGGAAGATTTGACTTTTGCCCTCTCATGCCAATTTAAGTACTGCCAGTGCAACTTCACTGCCACATATAAAACATCAAATACAAATCAATGTGAGATCAGCACTCAAAATGACAAGATACAACCCAGTGCAGGAACAAGTGAACTGGCCTGCTAGAAACTGCTTTTAAATATAAGCACAAAAAATTTTCTTTGTCCAATATCAGCCTAGGAGAAAGAGATTTTTGTCTTCAAAGCAGTGTTTCCTAACAGGATACTGTGTTTATCCCTTATTAACTCTGCCTTTCCCTGGGATTTGCAGTTATAGCTTACTGCGTAGTGTGTGTCCCACACTGTGAAAATTCAATGAGAAAGGAAAAAATTACAAACACTAAAACCAGCCACAAATCCAAAAATTATTGTTGCATAAAAGCTGTTGAAGTTTGTTTTCTGTCGTAATAAAATCATTAGTTCCTCTTCCAAAACTTAGAATACAAACATAAAACGACAAAAATACAGAGAGTACACTAAATACTGCAGAAGAAAGATGTAATTCTGGGAAAAAAGTATTCATTCTACCTAATGCAGTGAAGAATTTGAGAGCAGCACATTTTCAAATGAACATCTGTACCTCAGGAAAACTTGGGTGAATTCTAGCAGAGATTCCAAATTTAATGTCATTTTTAGCCATGACTGGTCAGGTCCAATAGATCTCCAGAGTGAAGAAATGGAGGCATGAAAAGGTGAAACTGCTCCTTCCACAGGTTAAATTCTGTGTCAACAACTAGAAAGAAGATTCATCTCTCTCCCCAGCTTCTGCATTGCCTTTTCACATGCCCTACAGTTACATAAAAATAAATAAAGAGGAGAAAATGCCCCAATATTTTAAAAATTGAAGAAACAAAAGTGAAGATATTTATAAAATTTGGTCTGTTCTACTTAGGAAGTTTCCGGCAATATGTAAAGATGGGTTTAATGTGCAGCATCACTCACTGCTGACAATTAACATCTCTCTGCAATTGCAGTTTAAAATGTAAGTTTGGATCCATCATAAGAAAGTTGATAATATTATTTGAATTTAAACCTAGGTTATGAATTCTAATTAGTTTTTTTAGCCTTCCTAGTGAAGGGAAAGTTGTCATTTTCTCCATCTATTATATTTTAATGGAAAAGTACAGAATGTTAATATTAAACATATTATGTTGTTTTTAAGGCAGTAGGACATGTAAAATACTTCACTGACAGTAAACTACTGCAATAAGTTCTGAATGAAAAGGATTTCCCTTTTTTTGGTCACAAGTCAGACTAAACCTGCTTTCTCTGAAAGTTGTATTTACTTTGAGTAAGTTCATTAAATTCAGGGAATTTTGCTTAAATAGTAGGATTTTTACAATTGCAAAAAAAAAGACAAATATTGTTAAATTTTCACATATTTGGTTGGACATGCTTTTTTCCTACTCTTTAATGTCATAAACGCCTATAACATTGAAATGGCACAAATACTCAAATGAACATCTAATAAGCCTATAAAAATTTAAAGTGCTAATATATAACAGAACAGTGGAAGGAAAGATTTTCTGAAACAAGACTTCAAAGTAATTCTCTAGAGATCAACAGAGTTTTGTGGGGGAAATATTTCTTCCTTTATTTTTAGCACAAGGTCTATACCTACTTTGGGCAATCTCAAAAACTATCCTGTGACAATAATTTATCCTAAAAGTACAAGTGGCATGGGAAACTCTGCTCTTCTTCTGTATGAAGTACAGAAATTATAAAAAGCAGTTTAAGAAGGGCAAGTCATATATGGCTGTGTGTCGGTGGAGAAAGACAGAGAGCCTGGAGCAGTGTGCAAGAAGAATCTTGCTGGAGAAATAACTTGAAAAATAAGTTTTGATTAGATTGATTCCCTTGGTGTATTTAAAACCTAGTATGCTTAAAACTCATGCTTGTCCTGAATCAAATGCAGTTAACATGAATTTAAGTCCAGACGTAATAAGAAATGCTAGAAACACAGGAATACAAAATCCCAGAAAGTGACTGAAAAATCCCAACTGTGTGCAAGCCAACAAATGCAGGGAATTGTTAATACCCCTGCAAGAGGACTGTACAACTGAAATTGCAGGAAAGGAACTGGCACAAGAGGAAAATAAATCAAAGGCTAAACAAAACATTTACATAGAAGAAAAAAAAAGAAATTAATCTAGAAGCTGTCAAGGAGCTTGGAGAATGTAATGTTCTGAATGAGGCAATGCCACAAGGAAACAAATGTGGAAGGAGATAAGAAAAGTGATGAGAATGCAATAGGAAAAGCGTCAAGGAATGACATAAGTGATGAAGTAAAACAAGAGAACATGGGCAATAGGGTGGGACGTATGTCAGTTGTGAGATCATCAGTGAATGCTGCAGATCCTTTTCATATCAAGAAGAAACCTGCCCCAAAAGCAAAGATCTCCACTGCTTCTCATCCAGGTGTTAGTCACATCAATTATACCTATTTGTCAAAATACCTGAGAAGTGGTGCTCTTCAATTACATGACATATGTAACACCTTAATGGAAGTCTCTGCATTCTGAATAAATTATCAGTTATTTAGAATCAGAAATACCGTCAGAAAGGAAAAATTTAGGATCTGGTTTGGGATGAAGAGCTGATATTGATGCTTTATAAAGCCAGGAATAAACTAAATAACATCAAGAACATGACAGTTTCTATGCTATTTAAATATAGCTCTGTAAACACTGTGGAAGAACTGTATAAAGTCAAGTCATTCAAATTTCAAGCTGATATAGGAAATACTCACTTTTGCTGCTGAAACCAGAGGGTTTGTACATTGACACAAGTGACAGATTTCTGTATCCAGCTCCAGAATATCCACAGTTCAGAGCAGCTTCCTCTTCACTTCCAATGCAGTGTTCACCTAACAAAAATTAGGAATGAGAAATTAAATGTTTGTTCTCTAACTTCTGACATTTGGCTTTCATTCTGTCACTTCTTCAAGATGTTTGTATTTTGTGGTAAATTATCCTTATGTCTAGAGTCTACTTTGAGAACTTAACTCTCAGGCAAAACTAGTGCCACGACCAGTTTAGCCCCTACAAATGTAAGCTAATACTAAAAGCAAGTCTAAATCTTTTAATCTTCTCAGAAATATCATTGTGATTTTTTTTTACTTCAAGCTGTACAGACTAATGTAGAGACGTGAAGACTTACTTTTGCTTGTTTTGTTTCCAGTGAGATTAACTTTGACATGCATATGCATCCCCATAATCCTGTGGAATACAGCTCCAGATTAGTCCTGAAGTTTTGTTAACTCATACAATAAATATGCTGGTGTTCTGGAAGCAGAAAGGCTGCTGCTTGGCTTTGTTTAAAAGTCAGAAGTCATACCAGACAATTGTAATTGTCTTTAAAGCAAGCAGAGTTCCTTCAGACAAGAGTTAAGAATAGTAGATGAAAAAGACAGTGGAACTGGAAGTCAGTAAAAAAGGCAGACAATGAAAAACATATTTAATGTGCAGAACAGCAAGTTATTTCAAGTCACAGAAAACCTTTTTAGTAATTAGTATTTTATACATTAAAAATGTATAAAAATGGTACCATTCATTAAAAATGGTTCATTTCATGGAATTTAATAAAATATTATATTATTGTATTTTAGTACATGGAGCTATGCCTTGAAATTTTCTTGACAACATGTGCAAATGACATGTATATTCAGCTTGTCTGGGTTACTGGTGAAAACAACACAACCCATGACTTCCAACACTGCAAGCACCCCAAGATCTGAAACTCAAGCTGTGTGCAGTCTCACCTCTTTCAGCACAAGTAAAGGTGCTGAAGACAGAAATGTTTTTCACAGAAATACACAGAGGTGTCCCCAGCCTGTTCTGGTTGGTCTGTCACTTGCAAACACTCTAGATTCCAACAAAAGTAACAAAACCTCAGGAACAACTATCAGCTGAAATTTGGCACTAGAGTGAGATACACTGGAACAAACACCACATTTGCTCCACCCTACATTACCTTGGATATACATGACACACACCAATCTGTGTAACAGCATTACTTTGCACAGGCCTACAGTGGAGAAAAGATAATGGTTAAATTTGAAGGGTTGAGGTGTGAAGACAAGTCTTCTAAAAGTATAATTATTCTTATTCTCTGGGTTTGACAGATGTAGGAGCTCCCAACATTAGGTAGACACTAAAGCACTGGCCTAAAATTAAGTTTCATAAAAATGCTATTATTTGAAAAACATACTCTAAGTACGTGTCCTTTCTATAGAATATATCTTTACCAACTATTAAAAAAAACCCCAAGTATTTTACTGCATTTATCATCATTTATACTAGAGAATAAATACTTATGCAGGAGCATGTGATACTGGTGAAGAGAAAGTTAAAGCTGAAAAGTCCTACAGAAGATTCTTATTAAAGGTACATTTTTTTAAAAAAGGGCTTAAAAACTTCACATCCACAGACTCATTTAAGTGCCAGGGTAATTTGCACCAAGTTAAAGGTACAATTTAATGTACAAAATCAATACGATGGGAAAGTTGCTGAATAACAGTACATATAAAAAATGAAATAATATTCTCATATTCCTCCCACACATGGGAAACTGAACTGAAATTTCCTATAAAACCCCCACGTTATATTTGCAAACTGAATCATACAGACTTAATTGTATTACAATGGGTATAATAAATAAAATCCACGTATTATCTAATTTCCTAGTAAGCTTCAGTGTGCAATAATGAAATAAAATGCTAAGACAACCAAAGGAATCTGTAAGAAATCCATTTCCAAGACTCCCATTAGCAATTTGAGAGCCTTTTGCAGTTTATTGTCTCAGCAAGAACTCTTACAGCTCTTACAGTCGCTGTACTGGGTGAGTTACAAAGCACGTCTTTCTACCTGCCTTTCTATCCTCAGAGTCTCACACAATCAAAATAGGTTTTTTTAAGTCACAGTCAAATCATCCTTTGCCAAATTAAGGACATCAGGAAAGTATCTGATCACTGTACAATAAGGACTGCATCTTTTCTTTACACTGCATAGATCCCAGAATCACACAAAAATCACAAAAGTTGGAAGAGACTCAGTCCCAACCACCGACCTAACCCAGCTCACAACAGTCACCCCTAAACCACATCCCCAAGTGCTCCATCCAAGTGGCTCTTGTCTCTTCCAGAGACAGCGACTCCACCAACACCCCCAGAAACTTATTCCAATGCCTGACCACTCTTCCAGTGAAAATGTTTTTCTAATATCTAATCTGAACCTTTGCTGGCCAACCTTTAGACCACTTTTGTTGGAACCAAGTAATCAGGGCATAAAGTACTATTGTGACTAGATCCAAAGCAACTTTGAATAAGGACGTGTTAAAAAAATATTGTACTACCTACAAGAAACTTGGGGGACACACTTTTCTGTAATGCATAACATAATGCATATATTTGCCTTGAGTTAAGTTAAACAATTAATTATTTTTGATCTAATGGCACTTGAACTCTCCCTGCATTTTCTAGGAAACAAATTTCAAATTTTTGGTCAGTTTTCCTCATTAGGAATGTATTGCAATAACTATCAGATTTTTTTTTTTATATACATATGGACTTCTAAAGGTGGTTTCCATCAAATAACAGGTTACCTAATAATTGTATTATGTCAACCACTTTGGTGATTCTAAGATTAGGACAAGGCTATCAGTAACTCTGAGTTCTAGGCCATATGATATTAACTTTTTCAGCAGAAATATAATTTAGTCGTCTAGTTGGAAAGAAATACGGCTGCATCTTCTAAATGGGATGTGGTTGCAGACAAAATCTGCAATTTCATCTTCACTTTAAAAAAATAAGTACACTATAATATTTCCTAGGTGTGTCCCACAGGGAAAACAGAGCAATACAATACATTCTTTTCTTGTCCTTAGGTTTACATCTGAAAAAATAAGAATGTTCTTGTGTTCATTGTCCCATTATATCTCTGCTAGATCAGATAAAGTGGGTATGTTCTTGCTCCCTTTGAAGTTCTATCATTCATCTCAGTGATAGAGGGATTTAAGCTGTGTATTTAGACAGCATCTAAACAAAAAGCTTGAAAAGCATTGTATGTAGTTTATGCAGTAATATCCACCCTTCGTTTATAAGTACAAGATATCTTGTTCTGTTATGAAAGTACGTGAATTATTAGAATGATCACTGAAAAGTTCACAATCATAAGATCTTTACCATTAGACTACATTGTTTCTTATCAGTAGTTTTTTCCTGTCCCATGGGAACGCCGTTTAAATTTAAACAAGTAGCCATTGAATAACCATGGAAGGGGTTGTTAAGATACATTAGAATTCCTATTCTTTCTAAAGGCGTTAAAATTTTTGCTGAGACACAGCATCCTGGAAAAAAAAAATTATTTATTTTATTAAAGAAAAGGCAAAGTGGCTTAATAAGTTATCTAAGCCTGGTATCAACTGATTCTCAAGGGTACTTAAAAATATAACACAAGTCTGGCCAAAATTAATGTGTGGGAACTCACTCATTTAACAAATATAAGGAAATGAACTACTTTGCTGTACACTTCCTACAGTTCCCCCTTTCTTTCTCAGTCCCATTTGAGTCTCCACCTTCTGCACCACCACCTAAAGTGACTTTCCTATCACTGCACACGCATTCTCTTGAAAATCCAATGATGGAAAAATTGCAGGGCTCACCCACCAGGTGTTGATGCTGTCAGGATGTGGGAAAAAATTTTTGCACAGCCTGGTGAAGAAAAGTGGTGGAACTGTTCCTTGGTTAATGCACATTCTGTTGTTCTGTCAAATCGACTTCTGAACAGTATGAAGAGTCTTTGTGTACACAAACCGATCTCACAAAATCCTCACCAAACTCCAATTTTAGTAAATAAATATTTAGGTGAAATTCCTGAGTATCTAGAATGTTCCTGTTGGCTAAATTACACTCCAGGACTTCTTGTATTTATGTCTCTTCTCTTTAATAACCTTTATTACTCTAACTGGAAATAGGTTTGGGCTCCCAAAGCACCTGAAATGCTGAACTTTGATTACGTGCATGTAAGTACATTCCAAATATAACTCTCAACTGCTGTTGAAGGAGGGAAGATGGGAGAGGAAATCTCCTCTGACAATTATAACATTAACCAATAAAAAATTTCAAAAAAATAGTAAATTATAAACTACTTTGAAATGCTCAGGTAGCCAACAAACCATCCACAAAAGCAAAGAAAAATCTCTGCTGAGTTTGAGATAATATGAAATAGCATCATTCCCAATTTTATTTGCCCGTGTTTATTGTCACCAGAAGGACGGCTGTGCTCATTAGAAGGAAACTAAAGCTGGCTCTCTGGGCTTGGTCCTCCTCTCACATGGACTTGTGTGAGCAGAAATAGATGTAGCACAGCCCACCTATTCCAGAAACATGAAGTCTCTAAATTACGTGTCCATCACACCTTAGACTAAAGATTCTATTTCAATGAAAAACAAGATTTCTCTTGGTTAATAATCACATAGACATCTCAGGAAAGGGAGTGTTAGGGAAAAAAAGAAGTCATTTTTTCCTGCTTTTCCTTTGGTATATTGGAAAATAATGGTATAATCAGAGTGAAGTATACATGATTTGTTATCAAGGACTATCTATTCTTTTGTCTGTGTTAGTAAAGCACTTTACAGTAATAAATGAGCAACTGTAGACCGTAACATAAAAGAGGAAAACTCAGAGACACACTTTAGCAACCTAATAACTCGCAACTCTTTTCGTAACCTAATTTTATCCTGCGTGAATGTGTGTTAGGAGAGAAGCCACTGCCTAACTATTCTTAGACCATTCAAGGAGTCCTTTGCTTGGAGGTATTAACAAAAAAACTGTTCTCAAATACGAACATAAAAGCTGCTACCCTGCTGTAAACACATATCCTGGTCACACCAGTGCACTGCTAAACCCAAAGGTACTGTGAAGTCTTGGTTTTGTGTCTCTGAGCTGTGCTTGTTACTAGGACAGTGCCTGTACAGAGTTGGGTCTCTGTACTAGCTTTGCACAATACCTTATATGTTATTTTGATTTCTTTTCACCTTTCACAGTTTTACGTGGAACTCAAGCATAATGACCCGCTCCACCCGAGCCAGGTATTTCCTGGTAATTAATTAATGGCAGTTAAGGGATTTTAGATTTTCTGTTGGCACTCAACTTAATGAATTATCAACCATCAGGAAATACCCTCCCTACTTGTCCTATCTGCCAAATCACTAATTAAGCATCTAATGCCAAAAAGAAAACAACATTTTTACATTGTTAGTTTCATGCATTTCAATTAAATTAATCAATTAAATCGTGCAGTGCCTAAAATCTGAACAATAGGCAATTTGCATTGTGTAGCAATGGTGGAAACAGACTATAAAATAACATAAAGAAAAATATAAATGAAGTAATAAAAGAGATGGGCAACTCTGCCTACAGCACCTCTCCTTATTGAATCAGCTATTCACTACAGGTAAATATAATAAACTCATAAATGTTGCTTATATCCAGCTTCTCACAATAAATTTACAAATGCTAAAAAGCCAAAAATTTAACTGAAAATATTAATGTGTTTGATTTGTATTTGCTGAATATGAAGGAAGACGTAAAAAAAAATGAGAGAGAAGAAAGAAAGGAGGGAAGAAAGGAGAGAAGGAGTGTGGGGAAGATGTTGAGATGTGTCTCATTTTGAGGAACTAAATCCACAAAACTATTTTAACAAATGCAAGCAGTGTGTTGCTGTTCACCTTGCACATTACAACTCAGAGATCAAATGGCACAGCCAGGATATTTGGGACTTTGGGTCAGTGCATCTTGGCGCATGAGTCAGAACAAATATTTCAATAAAATAATCCTCCTGATCTCTTGGTCTCCTACAGGAGACGCTTACACTTCACAGTACAGACTAAAAGAAGCAATCCCTCCTGCAGAAATTATTCTATTTTAGATAGAATGCAAAATCATTCATGACATCAAAGAATGAAAGCATGACTATTAATGCAGACACTGAATCTTGAGCACCCCAACCATCCCATCAACCTCTTGTTTACCATGTTAAAGACAGAGGGAAGTGTCCCTGACTGCTTGGTTTTGAGCAGCTTCTTCATTTCTATTGCAGCTGGCAGAACTGCAAAAAAATACACAACTTGAACAAAACATTAACATTTTATGGGAAATAAATTTGCGTCTTCTGCTAGATATTAAAATAAATTGCTTCCATGAAAACAAAATCAGTCTATGTAGGAGCTGAGTAAATAAATCATATTTCTACAGCCCACTCACATAAAGGAAATTACTCTCAGATCTCACAGTTGTAAAAGTCCAGCCCACTTTACTTAGGCTGTGTATTTATGTCTTCTGCAGAAAACAAACCTAGTCTTAATTCTGATTGCCCAGGAGATGTGATCAGCCATGCTGGGGACTGGGTGAGAAAATACTCAAAACTTCTTTTAATTTTCTTATTACCTTTCAGTCTCTTTCCCAAATGTGGGACTCTTGAAAACGTTCAGCATGAAAAGCATTAGTGCCAATTATTACCTTCCATCAGCAGCAGCAGCCAGAGCAAGAACAATGGGAGCAGTTTCCGGGAATGATGAGGAAGGCTTTGTTTGGATTATCCCTTGGTGCACTGACTGCCATTGCATAGCATCTCAAGCAGTAGGTAATTACTCATTTCTAGCCTCTGTTTCTACAATGTCATTACAAGAAATGAAGCTTTCATATCCTTAAAACAGACACCACCTCTTGCTTCAACACAAACTTGCCTTACACCACATCAAGTGTTACAAGAGAAGTTAAAGAAAGAGGTATATTGTTCACTTTTTTTTGGCAAAAATGGAAAAGAATTTGATTTATCAAACATTACTTACTTCCCTTAGTTATCCAACATTTCAAAAAGTGAGACCTCCTGCTATAAAAAAATACCCTTTTTTATCAGACTGCTTTAATTAATTGTAAAAAATACTTTCTAAGCAGAAATCACATGTTCTTTACATGCTTAATTAGGAGGAACCTGCAGCAGTGCCTAGGCAGTCAAAGACCTTGAACTGATGACACTTTATGAACCAAAGTTTTTGTTGTTTTTCATCAAGTTTAATAGGTTTTTCAAGTGGCAAAGGAAGAAATGAAGGGTTGACAGAACATACAATTCCATTTCTTTTAAATAATTTTCTTTTCATCTTTTCAGACAGATTTTCGAAAGCTGCTGACAAGAGACTTGCTACATTTCTGAAGCTGAAATAGAAAACAAACTTCCTTTTAGCTTCAGTAGCAGTGTATTTTTATTAACCCTAAGTTCACTTCAAAATTCTTCCTGTAATTTTATATTTGTGCCTTAGCTACAGGTCAAGCAGTGTTTTGCAGCTGCAGTAACAAAACCTCTGAGTCAGTGGAATTGAATCTTTTGAGGCCAGCAGGTACTTAACACGTACTGTAACAAGAACCAATATTATGTTAAGAAACAAAGTTGATATATGTGATATATTAATATTTAACAATTTTGCACTATAAAGGCTAACAGGCATAAATGTTAGGTTGTACTGCAGTTACTTATCATGTTAAAATGAATTCCCATGTTTCATTCCAGAGTAACTGAACCACAGAAAAATTCCTCTCTCAGCACTTCTTTTAGTGTCAAAAGTCTGCATCCATCTACTTTTTCTTTTAAGAAAAAGAAGAAACATGTCCTTCTAGTCAACAAGTTTCACCTTTACAACCACCACCTGAAAGTAAAGCTACGATTAAGAGACGCAAAGTTTTAAATGATGCTAGAACTCTACATACTTCCAAATGAAAGTTCTTACTTTCGAATGTTGGAATTCATTTTGGAGGAAATTTTTTTTATGTACACTGAGCAGCAAGGCTTCATTGAAACAGTTTTTACTATTAGGTACTCTACTACTTGTGCTATTATTATTCAAAGTATTGTGATTATGATTAGAAAGTGGAGCCACACACAGAATAAAACAAATGTCTGCATCCCTATTACACATCACCACTGTCCTTCTACTTCAATCCTAAGACTATTCTGATTTACAGCAGCAGTCAATGGCTCCTAAGAACTGAAACTACAGGAAAAGGGGATGAAACATCCTGGCCACTTTCCTTCCGCAGATTAACTAGGCAATCAAGAGAAGATAGGGAAGGGAGACACCATTGGTAAGGTGCAAATAAGTGCAACTTGTCTCTGAGGCATGGATACCAAAAAAAGAAAAAAAAAAGAGGACATTTAGCTCCAAAAATCCTCCCATTTACATCAAGGTGGCATCTGCCTCTGCATCTAGTACAGGATTTTGTAATAAAATACATCAACATCAGAAGTGACAGATTTAAATTCCTATGTTAAACCAATTTATGTCCAAGTGTAGGCATGTGATGAATCCAGATTTTGTTTTTCCTCTTCCAGCTTTATAGAGAGCTGTCAGAACCCAGTGCACCCAAGCAGCACTCACCTAAAGGTATCCCATAGTAGGTGCCAACATCAAATACAGTGACCACAGACAATGCTTTTATGAGGCTTGCACTGTCTATGCACTGAATGCCCCAAGCTCAGCCTCAAGGCCCTGCAGGGAGCATCAAGTGCACGCTGCCAGGACTGTGTAGGGATGATTGTGTGCCCGCTCCACCCAGCCCAGCGGCTCTGAGAGAGCTCCCATTGGAAGCAGCAGTCCCTGGGTGCTGAGGGGCTTGGTGCCACTCGAATGAGGTTATGCAACTCCTGGCCAGAAGTGCCTCACATCCGGCCCGCTCAGCAGACAGGGAGGGCAGATCTGTAACAATTTGTTCTTTTGCTCTCACACAGGTAGACTATTTCATGTGTTCTCAAAACACTGCATATAACTTCCACATCTCTTCCTTGGCTCTGAACCTGATAGGAAGATGGTTTTAGGCAGGAAGGATGTAGTTTTAATGAGCAATAATCCACTTTTTCGTCAATAAGGGACCACAATACTTGTTCAACTACTTGAGTATCCACTGAAAGTTTGCATAGGAAACCTGTGAAACAAACATTAAAAAAACCCAACAATCAAAATGAAATACCAATTCAAAGGCATCTAAATGTGGTAAAGCACATCAAAATGCATATATGGATACTTTCAATTCAGTTAACCACTCACAGCATAAGTTCAACACATGATCTATTGTGGCTGCAACAAACAGGCGTGAGTGCTAAGCCACTACAATTGCATGATTTTTAGATGGGCAGAAACACACAAAGTCAATACAGAAATAAGCAGCAAAGCAGCAGGACTGAAAACCTTTGAGGTAAAGACGGATATCCACACTATATCAGTTGATTATCCACTTTTCTCATAAACATATACCAAAAATAAGATGTTTGTTAACAAGGATCATTCAACACTGGAATTCATAAAGGTGCTAATGGGCTGCAAAACCAGCCTACAGCACTGAGCCAAATATTACATGATAAAATGGTAAAAGCTACACATACACACAAACTTTTTTGCTGAAAAATGTCCTCATGTTTCCAGCCTTTCCAGGAGGTAACTTAAAAACACGGTCCCAGATCTTTTGGATCGGCCTGTAGGACTCCAAGGTCAGAGAAACAAGCTGCAATTGGAAAGGGTGTAATGAGGTAAGGTCATGAAAAATGAATAGGAGCATGACCCAGCACTACAGAGCAGTGAGGTACAAAAACAAATGGGATGGGAAGGCGCCAGCCAGCATGCTTTCCTATCTAATCAGCTGTGGCTCTGATAAAGGAGGAAGTAAGTTAAGGGAGGGAGTCTTCAGCGCTTAAAACAATCCCCAAGATTCCGTTTCTGCACTGGTAATGTAGTGTCTTTAGGATGCAGGCCAAAAGCATAACTAAAAGGAAGCTTAGCAATCACAAATTGTCAGCTACATATTTGTTCAGGGATAATAATGACCTGTTTGAACCAGGACAGCAGATACTGCTTTTCCCAAGTTGCTCAGCACTGCCAGCACAGCGCTGCAGTCCCTGAAGCCTCAGAAAACAACACGATACACACCTCTACCCTGGCAGGGCTGTGCAGGTGCGTTAGAGCAGCCAGTTCTGTGCTCTCATACTTCAGCTCTCCTCAAACATTCAATGACATTTCAAGCACACTGTTCTCATTCCTCACTTTTGGTAACATTAACACAGTCACTCTGTTCTAGGAGAAATCTGAATCTGAGTTGTGAAGAAGTAATATTTCTTCAGATTTCTCCAAATGCTGTGAAGAGATCTCAGATTTAATTAAATTAAGAGGTGATGAAGCCAGCTTATTTCAGCTACCACAGGTTAACTAAGACCTGCCACCCACCCTGCATGAGGATGCACAGGCAAGAGAGGCCTACAAGAACCAGACATACATTTGCTATTTTCTATGGACTAGAATTTAAGGCAAACTGAGCAGTAACACCTTTCCATGGCTGACTACCTGTAGTTTTACTTTTGTAACAAGAAAAAATGAATTCCAACAGAAAAAAATCCCAGCAAGTCTTGAACTGTAGAGACAAGTGAATGGAGAAATCATTACTTATATCATAAGCTATTTCATTGCTCCTTGCTGTTCCTAATTTGCATTTAATTTTGCTATTAATTTTTCCCTTGTCAGGTACCAGATGTCATGTTTTGCTACACTTATCTCTTTTATTTTATTGTCTTTACCCTCCTGTGTTCCAGACAATCCATTATGTTATTACTTGCATACAGAAACCAAGGATAGTTACTATTGCCTTCATTGGGCTTTCAGCAGTAAGCATATATGATATTCAAATGATGGCAAAGGTCCTCAAGATCATTTCTTATTCCAATTTTGTCATAAACAGCATGATCTACATAAGCCTGCCTATGTGCAACTGAGAAGTGTTTCTAGACTGCTACTATTTAAAAAGGAGTAATGAATGACAGAAAAAGTCTGGATATTTCAAAGACTAAATCCTCCTTACTTGTGAACATTCTTGCTTTTTCTATATAAGACTTGTTTTAATACTCATTATCTCTTTCAATATTGCTTATAAATCTGAAAATGTATGAGTTAATTGCATGTGCTGTTGTGGGTTAGTTTTTGAACTAGCTGTGTGCTTTGGGAGAGGCTGATTTCTGTCGTCAGGGAGTAAGTTGTTTTGTTTCTTGTATGGAGAGGCACAGTTTTCTACTGCTGCACAAATTAAACAGAGCAGTGAAAAAGAACAATCCATCTGCATCCTCAACCTTCTCTTTCCATCATTTTAAAGATACCCATTTGCTATGATCCTGTGGATATTATCTGGCTGGTTCTGAAGGGGAGCAACAGCCAATTGCTTTCTACACCTCACAGGGATGTTCTCCTGCCAGATTGTCTGAATTCAACACCTGAGGTAATTTTACCAGGACTGTTGCAGTTTGCTCGGCATCCCATCTGAAGAGACAGAATTGTTATATGAAGCAGGCAGTAGGAAGCTTTCTCACTGCACAGACCTCCAGGATTTCTGCCTCAAGAAACCAAAGGTGACCACCAAAGGAAGAAGGGAACTTGCAAACACAGAACTTCTGTCCAAATGTCCCTATGCCTGTAAGGATTCTCCAGGCAGGCTCCAAATTTTTTTGAGCATTCATTTGTAACTATGTTTCAGTGCTCTGATGCGTTGATTCTGAACAGCACTCCAGAGCAGAACTGCAACATATTTGAAACAATTGCTTTGGCTTTGATTCAATAATTACTTTAATGAGAAAAGTGAGCTGTTTATATTAAGATATCTTGCTTACACAAGACAAGCTGCTTCACCACAGCCAGAATTCATTAATCATTATTAAAGCTGGTATACAGAAAATTACAGGCTCCAGCTTCCCAGGATTAGAAATTTTTAAAAGGCTTTAAAGCAAAGTAGCTCATTCATTTGCATGCGGAGCAAACAACATGTTCATGATCATTGATTTGAAAAAGACTAATGTGTTTGCCTCTTCACGTCTAAAAGCAAGTGATTGAAAAGAGCTATTTGAATATTTCCAAATTAATGAGAAAGGTGGTTCAACTGAATATTCCACTAGATTCTAGATTATGTTCACATCCCAATAGGTGTCTTCTGTAGTAGCCCAGATAAAAACATTCTGAGATGAGTTCTTTGGTTTGCTCAGTTCCATGTGTTCCATCAGTATCATTTAATAGTCAAGTGTAAAACATCTGAAAAACAACCAACCCGACAGTATTCCACACTTCAAAAGTACTTAAAACATGCTAGAACAACAGCAAAACTAAAACCCAGACAAGAAAAAGCCTTCAAAAGTTTATAATATGATAAATAAAAACATTAGGAAAATAGCTAAGTAAATTATTTTATTTCTTAATTATTTCTAAGTCTCAGTGTAAATTTTAGGAAGACTTGTTCAAAATGTTTACTTAAAGTGTTAAGGCAATATTCATAAATTATTAGGCTGCATGTGAGGCTGATCAGCCTAGCATTTCTCTTTCAGCAAATGAGCCTCTCCTTTCACAGAGAGGATTATGAACTGGGAATTATCTTGGGAAATGTTTGTTCATATGTTTTTATTTGTTGCTACAGTCACTTTTATTTATTTTTCTTTGCTTTCCCAGCCAGGCAAATGACTGTCTTTATGTTCTCTGGATTGTTTCATGACTAGAACACCTCAAAATATTCCGACAGCACTGCTATTTTTTTCTTTCTTCATATTATAGGGAAAGGAGGAGCCCTAATATTCCTTAGGAATAAAAGAGAAATTTCATAAACTGGAAGAGGAAATTTCAGACTGTCATGGCATGTCTATACAACGGATGTTTTGAACCTGACAAAAGTCTCTACTGTTCATATTCTGATCATTATTATTTTAAACTATGGAGGACGGAAAACTCACAAGAAATAATAGCTTCTTTCTATGAAATGAGATTGCTGGAAAGCAAAAATCAGGCAGTGAAGAATGACAGCTATAATTTCCAAACTTCAAACACATGCCATAAATCAGCTGACATGCTGGAAAGCCAACCTCTCCTCTCTGGGCAAGGAGAGGGACAGGCAGCAGAGTAAAAACCAATCATAAACCAGGAAACAGACTTGCTTTCTGCCTCTCCCTCGATCACAGGATGGAGTTAACTGTGGTCAGAAAATGTGGGACTGAGGCACTTCCTCATGGTGTAAGAAAAGGAATCGCTTGCCCAAAGACGGAAGCAAAAGCGTTAAGTTGCTTTTGTAGCTGCTGGCTTCTATCACATGTGAAAAAGACCCCAGACCAAAAGAACAAAGTAGGCTGGATTACTGAGGCACTGATGCTGGAGAAGCCTTTTCAGTCTGTCTCCTATTCACTAGAGCACCTCTTCCACAGTTCCTGCTTCCCCAGAAACTGCAGGGAGACACTTACTGTAAAGCCTTCTTGCAGTGAGCACTACAAGCTTGTTATTTTTGACCACATTAATTCATACTTACCAATCAACTATTCCTTAAATAATGGCTTGCCCCAAACAAACTGGTGTGATTCTAGAGTCTGCTTCTGAATATCTTCCTTGATAAACTCCTCCTAGATTAAAACTTTTCACCACTATAGGAACAGATGTGTTTATTCCAAATGGCAGAATAATGGCAGCTCTTGGGATTATAATCTTCAAGAACTGTGCTCAGTAACTGAAGTTCTAATGCTTGCAACCAATGCATAACAATGCCAGCATTTCCAATGATATTCAATTTATGTAATTTTTGGAAAAGAAACAAAAACTACTGTCACTTGATTTACTGCTTCCTTTGATAACCCCCTGTCTATGCAATTAATCGTTGGTCATGAAATATAACCAGAAGTTACAAATAATGTGGTGCAGACGCTTCTCCAAGCATATAAGTCACTTTTCTAACAGTAAGTTGTTGCTTGGTATGAGGTTTTTTTGGCTTTTCTGAATTAAGATAAATTAAAAATAGGCACTTGATTTGTCAGCCAAGAGGCCATGAAACCCTTGATATTAAACAAGCAAAGATGCAGCTGGTCAATTTGCTCTTCATATATTTCAAAAGAAATTAGTCAAAGAATTTACTAAATAACAGTTTTTTTGTGAGCCTTTTCAGCATTATTTTTTCCACATGTTCCTTAGTTGTGGTTCCAAAAGGAGGCTTTTTTTCTCAGCAAGAGCACATCTGCTCCTGGGGCCTATTTCTCAACCAAAATAACAGCCCACTATAAGCAGTATCAAAATTAATTAGTATGTAAATGATTCTGTTTTGACAAATATGATTTAATGAGAGGAATAAGTAGTTCTCTAGAACTAATTGCTTCTTTGTAAACAGACACAACTTTCATTTAACCAAACATAAAAAGAAGGATTAAATCTGAATACCTAATTTTGATTTCACATCTAACGTTTGTGCTTGTTATTTAGCTATTCTCCGTCTGACTTATATCCTTCAGGGATAACAGTTCGGCACTGAGAAGTTCTCCTAAAATCAAATTATGTATAAATGGATTTTCAAAGTTTTTTAAGAGCTCTAACAGCTTTTTTGCACATTTGCATCACTAAATATTGAAAGTGTGCATTGGCAATTACTAGCACACCAGAATAGGCGTATTTTAGAAATTCAGAGGTTTGTTTACATATAATAAATTAAACTGAAATGTTAGTGGGGTGAAGGTTTTAAATCTAGCCCGTCACCACTATAATTTTTTTTTTTTTAATTTGGATAATAATAGCAGTATGAATAAGGAGACTTTTACTTCTTCCTTCTATTTTCATTTGTGGAATTCCCACAAATTTAATCAGAGTTGGATTCTGAACAGGCATATTCCATTTAAATTAAAATCAAAATACATGTCAAAAGCCCTCCTTAATACACAGAGACCCAAATATGAAGTTTCGGGTCAGAACAGCAAACATCTCTTTCCAAATATTCAGGATTTTATATTATTGATCAATCTGGAGACAGAGTGAATTATTCTATTAGGACCCTCCTTAGGGTTATACACAGTGTGATGACCTGCAATTATAAAATGCAATGCTAAGGGTGAGATACTGATAGAATGTTCTTGACCCATCATAATAGAGAGGCCATCAAGGCCTCACAATCCTGAGGTGCTGAATTGTCCCTTATCCTGCTCACTAGACCTTTAAATACACCCTTTTGTCCTTCTCATATGTAATTACATATTGCAGGCTGACATCATACACAACCATGTCATGAGCCTTGTTGGCTATTACCACTAAGGGATTTTCCTCAGGGAAAGAAGAGTCCAGTTGCTCATATATGAGAATTCTGGAATTCCTCCTCTACCAGGATGGCACAAACTGCTGGAAAATCCTAGCTTGACCTTACAACCTTAGCAACATGCCTGTAACTACAGAATACAACTGGTATTTTTCATTGTTCCACATAACACCCGCAAAACCAATAGTCAGCACATCACCTGCAGCCAGAAGGCACTTGAATTTTATCAACTCCCAATTTGCTGTGACTAATTTATTTTGCATGTGCCTTTTTCAAAATCACTTACATTGAAAAAAGCCAAACCAAACAAACAACAAACCTTCTCAGTCACTGGCTTGTATACTTGCAAATGTGGGGCTTTGCAAACCTGATCTCATAGTGGCATAATTATAATATTGGTTTCATGACTCATTCAGTGATTACACGCTAACTGCTAACTGGCCACTCCTTGTCACTCACTATTTGCCAACACAGTGTTTATCTAAACCAGAGTGTACTGACCAAAAAGCACATGCTGTTAAAAATGCACTTAAATTAAATCATGAAGCTGCTCTTTTTTTTTTTTTAATATCCCTGTGTAATTTTTGCATGCGTAATACAAACACTGAAGTTGTGCATCCCTTACATTGTAAAATCAAAACAGTACTTGGTTTAGTTTCAATTCTTTTCCACTGCATTTATAGCCAGACCTAAGAACCAACCATAAAAAAGACTCAGTGCCTTCAGATCTGCGCTGACTTCGGAACATTATCTTCCTAAGCCCATCCCTGAAGTGTGTTACCACAAGACTGACCACAAAGGGTGAGACAAAGTTCTACACACTTCCCATTTTTCTACTGAAGGAGAAGGGGGGAATGAGAGGGAAGAGAGTAGGAGATTGCTGGGACCTTTATCAAATCACACCACCCTTGCTCTGCCAGGATTTCCCTGCCACATGCCAGTCCCCACAGGGTGGGGAAGTGGCTTTTCTTCACTGCTACCTATTTTCCCTCAGGTTATACCAGATGAGCTCCAATGCACATCAACAGCTCAGTGCCGTGTCTCCAACAGCACAGAGATTGCTCAACCTCTGCTTGAGCAGAGCCACACAGAGCTGTCCCAGGCCAAGGCCCCCGCCTGGGACGTTCCAACCTTCCTTCTGTGTGAGGCCACACAAGTGAGCCCCGCAGATTTCGCACATCACAGACTTGTAATGTCCTATCGTATCAGGCCAAAAGTATCAAAGCTTAACAAAACCAGTTCTCGTGTTTATAGTACAACTATGTAATCTCAAGATACTTGGAAAGTTCAGATAATGACAGAGTACAAATAAACAGCAAAACTGGGCACTTTTGGGAAATTAAATTCAACTTCCTGTAACTAATACAGCAAGGCCAAGCTGGAGCGGGAAGAAAAATTTTAAAAACACCAGAAATATTATTCAAACAATACTTAAATACTGAACTTACTTACCATTGATGCAAATGGGACAAATGGCTGCTTGTAAAACCATTTAACTTAAGCCATACTACTGGCTGTATATAGTTGCCATACACAGTTTGATCTACACAGTAGTGTATGACTACAAAACTAACACAGCTTTGCTACAAATATATGCTGAGAGGTACAGAATCCATATTCTTTGTCAAGAGATTCACAGATGATAGACCAACTTCGAGTATTTCATTTAGGTTTGGTTCCTTCTGCTTGGCCACTGTGAGAGAGGCTGAACACTGGAATGCGTTGCCCAGACAGTTTGCAGTCTCCATCCTTGGACACTGCCACAGTGGAGCTGGGCCTGGACAACCTGCTCTAGTTGATGCTGCTCTGAGTAGGGACACTCAACTAAGTGATCTCGACAGGTCCCTTGCAACCTCAACCCCTCCGTAATTCTAAAGGAAGGGCTCTCAGACACCAAATACAGAACAGTGGAGATTTCTATGTTTCACTGAGTTCCAAAGATGCTAAGAAATAACTTTTTTTTTTTCATTTCCCCTTGGTTCTTTTGAACTAGAACTTCTAGAGACAAGTAAAACAACCCTAGTGAGACCAATCTTTAGATTTGAGATGCCTACTACAATGATATTTTTATCTTAATTTATGACCTTAAAATAAGCCTGACTTGCATTACAGTATATTTGAAAATATATTTTTGTAAAAAGCTGCATGTTGGGAAAAAAACTCCCAAACTAAACAAAAAACATGAGGGAAATGGTTCCTCTTACATTTCCATTTTTAGCAGTAAGCTTGACACGACCTTGAATTTCCCATGATATAATCAGACATAAATAAGCACATTTACTGGTGAGACTTTATTTATTGTTGGGGAGGACAACTCATGTACCTTTGTAGTCTGATTTTACCCTTACAGTTTTCTAGATGCACTTTTTTTTTAAATCCTCAAAACTGATGTATTTCATACTTACAAATACTCCACACTTAAGAGTACTGTCTATATGTATGTATTCAGTTCTCTATATGTATATATTCAGTCTGGGTTATATCTAGGATATTAAGGTTAATTTTTGTAAAAAACTGCAATTTAGATGAAGTATTAACCTAAAGAAGACCCATGACATGACAGTGCTCTAAGAGGATTGACTGCCACACTGACAGAAATATTTCAGAGCATATGTAACCTCTGATTTTATTTTTTCCTTTGGTACATGTCAGGCAGACAATGAAACAAGCATTCTTCTCAATAGTGAGGTTTTCCCATGCTGAAGGGGCAAGAGTGATTATGGCTTAAGAATATTTATTATTCAAGAAAATTAAAATAATAAAAACTCTTCCATGTGATACAGTATGCAGAGCAAAATAAGTTGTCTGTAGATACCGATAAAATTCTGGTGCTGTTCAAAGAATGTTTTTAATTTCACCACTTAAACTGATGGTTGAGCTGAAAAATAAGACAGAAGTTCCTTATTGTTCAGTTCAACTGTAGGAATGTCTCAGCTTTTTATGTAAATAACCAATACAAGGTAAGGACTTAAAGGTTCAAAAATGTAAAGAACTCCCCTGATTCTTCTCCATAGTGAATATCACTCACGTATGACTTAGCCTTATAAGTCATTAACTTTTGATCTGACCTAAAAATGTTCTTTAAAAGTCCATAGGAAGCTCTATTGTCCATCCCTGTTCACCAATAAGCAAACGTCATCGTACCCAAGGACAGCTGATCATCCAAAAGTCAAAAGCAATGCCAAGTAGTTACAGCAGTAAGAAGCATTTAGTGATTCTCTTAAAATATTTTTAAACTCAAGTGTCTTGAGTAGAAGAGGCTCATGGATCAGCAATTCAGAACTCAGTTCAGTAGCAGATAGCCTACTTTTATTTATATGAGCATAACATTTCTGACACGCTTATAGCAAACATCCTACATCTTTCTGCCTCTGGCTCTGTGTGTTCAGTTTTAGATATCTGAAGGATTAAAGTTTGGTTCTTAGTAAGAGTGGCTAATTTTGGGTCTTAGTAAGAGTGGCTAATTTTGCAAAACTAAGAGGGAACTGTGTAAGTAGCTTAAAATACTCAGAGCAGAAAACCAATACATACAGCTATGCATAAATTATCACTACTCTATACAACAAAGCACTTTCTGAAGTTACTTTTTCAGACATTCTTATTGTCCAGTAACCCAGAAAACCATTTTGTACCATCAAATTAGCACAACCCAAGGTACAGACATGCTGGTCTTATGGTCTGTTACAAAGCAAATGAGATAGGTAACAAAAATATTCTATTCGTGGAGGCTGTCTCTATGCAGGAAGCTTATTCATCTACATTAAGAACAAAACACTTCTGATACTATCAAAAACAGGATGCTGGGAGAATAGAATGTAATATTTTGGACATGTGTCTAGGGATATTCACTTTCATTTGAACAACTTACATTGAAGCAGAAAACTGAAAGGTTGAGATTGTTTATAAAAATACCTGTGTCTGAGGCTCAAGTTTTGACACAGGTTGGAAGAGTCATGCCACAGCATCAAGAAATCACCTTGCCTCACCTAACTAAGGCTGCTTAAAACTCATACATGCTCCCTTATCAGGCATCAGAGTGAAGGCAATCCATCCCACCACGAGCAACCATCAGGAATTTTGATATGGATAAGAGAACCCAGCTCCATGAATCGTATCAGTGAATACTCAGACCAGAGCAGCACCTGCATCTGAGGATTTTACTGCAGTTCAAGATCAGAAGCTATCCAAAGATCACTTCTGGAATAAACTGTGAGAGACTTTAGCACCAGCATAAGTAACAATGACTTCATGCACAACAAATAAATAATGAAACACAATTAACGAAATCTAGAGCTTAAACCATTCAGTTATACTTAAAATATCTGGCTACTAGATTATGCCAGGCCTGCATAATCAAAAGATGCGGAGAAATCTGATCAAAAGAACTGTTTTCTCTCCCTCCCACACCCCATCTTCATCCAGCTGGCCATTTTTAACTGCTAGTTGCACTTTGAAATTTAGGTGTTTTATATTCCTCAAAGTGTATTTCCACTCTTTAGATCTGTTCTACAGACACTGGATATACTGCACAATTGATTCTTTCCTTGGTTGCCCACATTCTCTAATATACTAGAAAAAGGGAAAGCAGTAAGTGCATTTGAAAACTGACTTATCTAGAAACCAGCAAAAAGTCTTGCTCTCTTAAGCAACACAAGGGTAACAGAGTGAAGCCTCAAGCTGTCACTTCTCTTTGCAGTTATGGGATGGAAAGAACCAACTGTCTGTTAATTGTTATTTCACAGTTTTTGTCAGGTTTCAACAGTTGGTATCAAACACAGAGGAGCTGACTCCAGCTGGCTATATATTTCCCTGTAACTCCTTCCCTCCAAGTATCCTCATTTGCCTCATTATTTTCATTTTGGGTAAGGATACCAAGAAGATGCACTCAGCATTCCAGGCTCTGGTGGGGGAGTGCGATCTGTAAGATGATGTTGTTAGAGCTTTTGCAGGAACAGCTTGCCTTTTCCCCACTCTCTTTAACTTTTGCCTCCTACCACTCTGCTGTTGCTGGCATCAGCCAACATTTCCCTGAGCAAAGCCTCGGGCACTCTCTGGCAGCAGTTCTTGGGCAAAGGTCTGAGCTTAATCTGTTGCAACAGGCTGCAAATTCTGTAGTAACTTTGTTTAAATATATCCCCAGGTTTCATAGTTAATAAGTCATTCTAACAGAAATATACCAGACATTTCAGAAACCACTGAAAAAGAGAAGAAAGGAACCTCTTCCTAACTTCTGTATTTCAACTCCCTAGACTTTTCTCATTCCAATTAGAAGAGACATTTCTAAGCCCTATTCCACACCAGCTGGTCCATGGTTGTAGAAATTGAAGCTTAGCCCAGAAACGTCATCTTTATCTAAGAATCAGTGCAAATCCTCACACTTTATCTGTGCAAACCTCTCATGAAAAGCCCAACCAAGAAACCCACACAAGACCCAGAAGCAAGATGGTTACATTAAGCATTAATCCTGAAAGTCCAGGCACCAAAAATAAATTCAAAATACTTCTGAATAGTCTATTTCTCTTACCCCATGAGTTCTGGTATTGCTCCCATTTTGCCCACAGTCTGATACTGAAAATAAGAGTTTAGAACAGGGGACTTTTAACATCAGGAAAAATAAAATTTAAAAAACCAAAACACCATGAAATATCTGCTTCTTATTTCAGTGACACTTCTAGAAGCAGAATGATGAAAATTAATCAATATTTAGTTGAAACTCGAGTCAGGCAAGTATTGTTCAAAAAAAATAACTTAAAAAAAATTTTTTTAAGTATACTTGGTTTTAAAATACTGGAACTCAATATGAGAAACTGTCTAAAATTGTAACTTTCTCAAATTCTTGAAACAACAAAACACTATCAGAACCATTGTCCTCTTTATCTAAATTTACCAGACACAATGCAACTCTTACTTTTAATGGCCATTTAACTGACACAGAGCTAAAGTAAACTTCAGCTAAAGAGACCATTTAAAATACATGCAGAAAGAGAGTGAAGGATATCCCAAGAGTAAAAATTACACCAGCGACCCAAAGGACTTACATTGTGAAGGAAAATTAAAATGACTGTGATTAGTGACTAGTGAGAATTCTGTCATTTCTCTCTTTTAATAATTATTTATGCAGGTCACAGAGTTTCCATTGAGACATCCAACTTACAAGGTAACTTGTCAAACTTGGAGTAACAGAATTCTTAATAAAAAAAAGGACTAACATCAAGACCTCGCATTAAAACATTACATTCAGACAAATTAAATGCCTAGGTTCTATTCCATAAATTACATGCATCAGCCATTTTCATTATATTCCTCCTGGATTTAGTATTAAATAATGAACAAAATGACACCAATTATGACAATTAGTAAAAAACACCCACTATTAGCACACGTTTGCTTTCCAAAGCATTACTGAAAGACACGTCCATTACTGCAATTTCCAAGGTCTCTTGGCTCTCCTAAGTGTGGCTTTTTCGTACAATGGTAAGTCACTAACTATGCTTTTAGGGCAGTATTTTAGGTTCAAGGCTGAGCACGTTACAATAGGGTGTATGAAAACAGGTGGTGTGGGCTTCATGAAAGTATGTCTGTATTAAGGCCCCTCTGAGAGGATAACATCACCTTAAATATCTAGGACATTGAAAACTTGTGAAGGTAAAGAAGTTGGACTGTAAAATGTAACCATGTTTCACTGCTGATCTTTTTACTTCTTACTTCTCCGTCTTCACCACATTTCTTTTATGCATAACACCAGACACCAGTGCAAGGATCCCATGGGTAATGTCACATATTCTCATGCAGGGAAAAATAATAATTCAGTTATACAGAAAAAAAATTAATCACAGATGCACAGAATGGTTGAGGTTGGAAGGGACTTCTGAAGATCATTCAGTCCAATTGTCCTGTAAAAGCAGCATCAGCACAGTAGGCTGTCCAGGGCCTTGTCTGGCTGGGTTTTTCCCGCTTCCAAGGATGCATATTCCACAGATTCAAGATTTTGCTTTACTCGGCTAAACTCACCTGCACTTGCCATAAATTTAGATTTAAGATGCCTACAGTCAGCATTTTGCTCAGAGAAGTTCAAAGTTAAGATAATGGCAGAGCTTCACAAACATGATCTGAGGAGTAAGTACTGAAGAGGAAAAGGAAATTTCTCTTACTGTGGCTACCAATCCTTCAGTTAAAGCAGGAATGATGTGAGTTTATAAGTCCATTTTTTTTTGCTGTGAGGGCTCAGTCTGAGACAAGAGCATTTGCACAAGTTATCAAAAAAGTTAACATCTTCAAGTCACTTGAGGTTATCAAGCAACCAAATGCTCTGAACAAACTAAAATGATTTAAAAACAGCCATAAATAATCCTTTGTTATTTGGGTTGT
The DNA here is from genome assembly GCA_013398055.1 of Ifrita kowaldi. Classification (NCBI taxonomy): domain Eukaryota; kingdom Metazoa; phylum Chordata; class Aves; order Passeriformes; family Cinclosomatidae; genus Ifrita; species Ifrita kowaldi. Next base: position 315,996 of record VZRS01009360.1, read on the forward strand.
GTGTGGGGAATTGTTAGTTTTTTTGTTTTCTGAAAATGAAACATTGCATATGGGATTAAGATCTGCTCATAGCAACAGTTCCCACAAATACAAAAAGTAGTTGTGTCATCCCCAGTGTTCTGTCCCTACACATTGGGTGGAAAATTTGGAAAAGAAATCTCTTGAACCTGAATAATCAGTGCATTGGGTGGAGCACTCACTTTGCAGCACTGAATATTCACCTCTGGAACTGAGTTCAAATCCAAGTCAAACTGATGTAACAGAAAATTCTCCAAACAGAGCATTAATAACAAAACATCTTGTCAGAAATCAGCTTCAGAAAGACTATGCCTACAGCAATTTTTTTTTATTATTAGCTGTTGAACTTTATGGTCAGGGTATTATGGAGCTGTAGTCTGAAAGATAAATCCTTAATACTTTGTTTTGCCTTTCAAGATTGCAACTGCTAAATTAGATACTAAGTTTGTTGAAACTTTAGGTCTTTGTTTAGATCTCTGAAGGATTTATCAACTGCAAATTCAACTTCACAGGGAAAAGTATCAAGCCAAGAGGCCTAAGAATAAATATTCAAGCCAAATTCGCATAAGACCAAGTTTTGGGGCACAGAAAAATACATCTGTATCTCGTCCTTCCCTGATCATAATCATTTTCCCCATCTGGAGAAACCAGTTCTTTCTGAGTGAGACAGAGAACTTCCAAAAGGCAGGAAGGCACAGAAGTGCTGCTGAGTGTTACTTTACCATACTTTAAACACTTGCTAGATCCAAACAGTATCAGCAGTGCAATGTCTTGAGAGAGGTTGTTTTCTGCGTATGTCTAATCTTGGCAGAAAAAAAAATTGTAGAAATCCTGTTGTATTCCCAACCAGAACTGCACAACCACAGGTTCTCAACAGGTAGTTGTACTCTTGAATGTTAACCCGCGATTAAACATGCCTTTTATATTGATTCAACTTCCTAGTAGTAAAATGTTAGGTTAACTTTTGCTAATAACAATAATGCAAAGGTCGCGTCGTGAGGCTGCTTCAGAGTACACTCAGGTGCAGATGTTGTATTCTCAACAATGGGGCAGCCACAGGTGGCCTCCGTGGGTACTAAATTTCCTGAAGCCTCATCACAACAGAACCATTTCCATCACTATAGAAACATAAAGACAGATAACAGACAACTATGCAACATTTAGCCTCTCACTACAGCCTTGAGTAAAGATTTAGGTCAGCACATTGGCACCTATGAGACAATATAAAGTGAGCCAGTGACTTCAGTGTAACAGGTCACACAGAGATGCATTTCCAAACCCCCAGGAAGAATGGGTATGAAACAAGATGCCTTAACCTCCAAAATGAACATGTTAGAGGAGTTTCATCAAAACTACACTGTCCCCTCAGTGATACTTGGTGCCCCTCTTCTCGGATTTAAAGATAAAAGCGCTCTGCTGTAAAACAGTAGTACTACCAAGAAGACTCATGCCACTACTGTTCATATTTGGCCTATAGGATGAAGAAATGAAGCATTAATTTGCACCATATTTCGGGCAATGCTCTAGGAAAAAGACAGATGAAAGAACCCAGTTTGTCCTTACTGTCTATTATAAGGATTTCCATTAAAATTATTAAGAAGTGGTTTTAAAAACTCTGCCCCTTTTATCCACCTCATGAAGGCTTTTTTTTTTTTTTTTTTTGGTCATCTGAACCAGGAAAGAAAGACTGGAAGTGAATATTTTTGACAAACCTTTGTGATCAAATGAAGCATAAGGCAAAGTAGTGCTGCAGGCCTGACGTGAAATGAGCCCATGTGACCCAGCTCAGTTCACAGAAGCACGCTTTCCCTCTGATTAATACTAAATCTGGCTCTAAGAAAAAGTAATTACCTGACCAATTGATTTTGTATGAGAGGGAGCAGTGCAAACTTGGGAAGGAAATGCTCCAATTTCAGAATAAATATTTTAGAAGAAGTGTTGTAGAAATATATGTATTTTCTTAGGAACAGAAAATTTCAGCTCAGAGCCTGAATGAAAAGACAGATTTCATCAATAAGCCTCAGGCTTATTCCACCAGCAAAGCTCTACATTTCACATTCCTGACTCTGACATTTTCTTACTAGCCGTCCTCTGAGATAATAAAGCAGCAGGTCACAATCTGATGATTTCAATTCCGTAGAGGATTCTTCTTAGATGCACCATTTCATATTTATATTAGTGTGAGAGGCATTGGAATTCACAGAAGGATTACAAAAGGCTTTTTTTTTTTTTTTTTTAGGCTACCTATTTTCCAACTAATGTGAAGCAGTGTTAATGAATGAAATAATTAATTTTAAGGCCTCATTTCAATAACCTCTGTTCTGGAAAAGTCTTCTGTATTCTTTCATTATACATTCCATTCCTGTCTAGGACAATGAGGAATTACAGAATTCTCAGAAGCTTCAGAAACAGGTTTTTAAAATTTATTGCTATCCACATTTTTTTCCAAAATTGGTACTGATAGGTTACACTGGCAGTAGGGTTATGCTGTTAGTGTCCAAGCTTTCATGCTTGACAAAAAGAGATGCAGAACGTGTGAATGTGTAAAATTACACCTGACATTTTCAAGTTATGGAGGATCTGTAGGTTACCATTTTATTTTTCTTAGTTTTATTTGAAATATGCATTCTGAAAATAGTGCCTGCCAAGATATTGTAAGATTCACAGTGTTTTCAGAAAGTGTTATTTTGCCCTGTGAAGAGACCCTTCTTAATAAATATTGTGCAATGATTTAAACTGCTCAGTACACCACAGAGAGCAGGCAGTCTGACAGCTCCTGAAATTTCTGTCAGAAACAGAGTTCAACTGTTTGAAGCCCTGGGAATGATATTGGAATAATATTCTAATGGCCTGAATCCATCTGCCTCTTTTGTCAATACTTACTCTCAATGAATGTACAAATACATCATGAAATGCTTCCACGTGTGAAGTCACAGATTGAAACACATTCCTCTCTATGGAAAATAACTCATCTTATTAGGCTACAATAATATCCCTAAAAGCACTGTGGAAACAGACTGGGAAAAGCTTGAGATTAACAGGAATTGCTATTATCTCAATGAAAACAGGATAAAGTCCTAAGGCATATTTGCTTGCACTGATCAGTGAGATACCCCAAAAGTATGACAAACCACGTTATTATAAAGGACATCTTTTATGCCCATAAAAATTTATCCTGAGCTAAGTATGTTCCAAGATCTTCCGTCTTTCTGACTCAGTCATTCTGGATGCTATTGCTTCCTCATTTGCATTGGTTCAACACTTTGTGCATCTGCTAATTAATAAATTATAATTTATTAAATATATTATATTTGTTAAATACGCGCTGGGAAATGCAAACATACAACTGAGAAGCGGATTTGTCACAGTTAAAAACATATCAGTGAAGATTTCCAAAGTCAATCACATCTATTAATAATTGACAAAACTTTAAAACACTTCAGTACCCCTTTTACTATTCATATTTCACTAAAATAGCCATGAGGACTCTCTAGGATTCAGGCTTATTTCAAAAGAAACACAGCAGTAAAAATAGCTGGACTTACAGAAACTTTGGTCCAAAAATATGATCAACTCTGATTAGTTATGTTTTTTGTTTCTGATTTCTACCCCCTCTCAACATAGTCAAATACTAAACGAACAAATAACAAACTTCATTTGTACAATGACAATGCCCGCCAAGAACCCCTATTACCTAAGATTTAATCATGGTGGGCAAATTTTAAAAGTCACCTAACAAAGAAATGAAAGTTTTAAACTCAAAATTGCATCTGCATAACTTTGTAATTAAAAGTTATTTCACAGGAAAACAATCTACATTTCAAAATAGACAGATGCAGTGGTAAGAGTTTAAAAAAATATAATCAGAGTATTTTATTACAAAATTAACAACACTAGGCTGCTGTAAGCTTATTACTGAAGCATCAATAATTACAAAAGTCAAATATGACACAAACTGGATGGAGAGTAAGAAACTAAATATGTTGTTTGACTTCCAGAGAAACTAAAAACCTCAGAGCACAGCTCTCACTGTACTTTCATAAGCAACTGATTTACAGAAGAATTTCCCAAGTAAGGCAAAACATCTAGCTAGTCATTTATGACAATGGTAGGAAGTGCACTTGGAGCTGGGGCTGCTCCCAGAATTTTTGCAAGTATAGCATAAAAAAGTCTCTTTGATACAATTGGCTTACATGGGTGAGTATGTGATAAACGTAGCATTCTGTGGCTCTGTGAAGCAAGAACAAAGAGCTGGCTTAAATTATTTTAAAGTTTTTGGAAAGATTAATTAATACCTTGAAATACACAAAATTGCTTACAAGAGAAGTTACATTTCTATCAGAAACTAAGCTATTTGTCATGGCCATCAGGTTCTGGCAGGGATTCATCTCCTGAATTATAATTTACTTTCTGGTTTTCATTTTTCACGCTTTCCATGGTAAATGTAATTAGCTTAGCTCTATGACTAAAGAGCCTCTTTATATTATTTATAATTTATATTCCTTATAATCATACCCAGTTTGTCTTTGTTTCTGGAAACCATGAGAAAAAACAATCTTACGGGTAAAGCTGGAAGTTTGATAGACAACATTCAGCTGATATGCAGATCTTCCTAATTTCTCTTAAAGTTGTTCCCAAGATCACTACATCCAACATTTCTTAGGATCAGAGCCTTAGTGACTGCGCAGTGACTGAAATCTATTTGCTAATATTAAAAACAAACATTCAAGTATGAAACAGCAATTAAATAGAAAGAATACCACAATAATGCCTATTCAGCTCCCCAGTAGTTGAAGTCTGCACACACGGCACTATAGATAAGGTCTAGGAAGAATTCTCTGGGAATAAAGGCCATCATTTTCTTCTGTGATTACATTGATTATCCAAGTGAATATGTAACACCCTCTCACCAACATTGATGTTGTGCCAATAAAGCAAAAAATAAAGTAATGACAATAAAAGTTTAAACAGAGTATTTTTGAAAGTTGTCCTTAGGACAACTAATTACAAAGGATCCTGCAGCAAGGAAGGATTTGTAAGGACAGTAGGATTCGTAAGGTTTTTAAAAATGTCCCCTTTTAACTGGTATTAAACAGAACACTTGTTTAGTTTGTGGTTGATCATAAGGATGTCTCCCCTGAGATTCAGAGTGATTTCATCACCTATCAGCCAAAAGATGCATCAGAACTGTTTTAATGAAATTAACTTTCTCCAAGACAGAAATTTACAACTGAAAGGGCATTTCACAATTCACTTTCAGGAAAGAAGAAACAGTAATGACATTTTAACTAATTTAATTTTGATATCAAGTTGTGTAAGAGTGTATAATTAAATAATACAGAAGAAATCTACTCTTGGAACTAAAGTAATATCTATTGCTTGACAGGTTATACAGGATTTATAGAGGCATCACAGAAATATAACATTATTCTTTTTAATGAATGGTCCCAACCCAAATTAGGTAATGAAGTGCAGAAAGCACAGACAAGAAAGCCCCATATAAATTCTGTTGATGACATTGATGTCTTCAATAAATCCTCTGGCATATTTATTGTTCTAAATTTAAAGTGATGTTTCAAAGCAATTACAGTAGTGGGTTCTTTGTTTTTCTGTCACACATTAATTCAAAGCAACTTGCTGAAAGTCAAGCAGCAGCATTGTAATGTCTTCACGCTATTGTCAGCGGCCAAAAGGCAACATGTGGCAGCCAGCACAAACAGTTAAATCACTAACTCTTTAGCAGCAGTGAAGAGGAAAACTTTGAGGTCTTTCGTCTCACAAAGGATATTTTAGCAGAGGACAGATGTACCAATGGGACCTGGATGCACAGATAGCAGAGGAACCACAGAGAAGCTGTTGTTTATGAAGCACGGTTCAGTGGGCTCTGGATAAAAGTACTCCAAGGAGCCAACTCAGCACAGGGGGCACAGAAAGCACAGTTCTCTCCCAGACCCTGGGCAGTGCCCTGCACTCGGGCCTGGCCACAGGACTGGAGGGCACTAACCCAGCCGTACAGTCCCGTGCCTGTCCCTAGACCCAAGGTTCAGAACAAGCTATTAAGCAACAAACTATAGCAGACTTCATGTCCCCGTGAAACACTCGCTGAAAGAGAGATCCAAACTTTTACTTACATATCTAACTCCTCACAGCCTGGGTTTTGAACAACCACCATGTGAGGTAGAGCAAAGGCAAGGAAGCACTGCCCAACACTTGGTTTCCCGGACGTATGATTTGACAACTGAGTCACAAAGAAGCCTTGTGCTTTCAAAACTGCTGTTTTAGCAGACTAGAACAAAAATGAAAAGGTGAAAGGCAAAAGAAAAGTCAAATGTTTTCCAAATATTTTTAAATCATTCTGTAATTATTCCTTTCTTTCTGAGCCAAAACACTTAGGTCAGGAAGGGATGGTTTGGAGGTGTTAGAGTCAGAGGCACACAGGGCCTCTTTAGCACAAAATATCCTCAACAAGGGACTAGTGCCATGCTATGTGTGGATCTACACAGAGAAACAATTCAGACTGGGGCCATATAGGCTTCTTTTACCCATATTCATAGTTATACAAGCAAAGGAGAAATAGCACTACTACTAGGAGTACGTACTGCTAAAAGTGTTTCATATTTCCTTAATAAAATCCAATCTACAAAAGTTGTTTCCCTGAAAATAAACAAAAGAAGATATCTGTTACTCAATGTTCACACCACTTTTTCAGCCTTTGAATTACCTGACAAGCTGCCAGCTTTTCCACGAAAACAGAGCATAGTGTCTCTGTGCTATTTTCTTTGAATATGCTCTCGGTTTATCCAGTAAAAAAAACATGTACCTCTCCAGCAAAGTATTCTGAGCCATTTGCTGCAACTTTGGCAGACTTCCAGGGCTATCCACTCAGCACGTTTCAAAGCAACCCAGAATCAGCAAGCAAGTTGAAAAGTTCTCAGCCCCTCCTTGTGTTCACATATTGGCCTCAAAATGGTTATACAAATGTAAACACAATAGTAATTTTTTCCAGTGTGCTTCTGGAGCATATTTTCCATTTTAATTTTTTTTTGGTTAGGCCTTGGTTGCTCTGCAGTATGGGCCATTGCACAGTAAGGATGAACAAGGGAGATTCACTTCAAAACCTCATTCCTGATCTAGAGCTCTAGAGCAAAGACTTGGTGAAGATACACTCTTTTTTCTTTTATTAAAAAGACTTGAATATTTATACCAAGTTTTCCTGTTAGAGCTGAGACTATATCTGGTTATTCACTTAAATATTTAGCAAAAGTGAAAATCACCCAAGGTATGGGCTTTTGTTCAGTCCTCAGACCACCAGCCAGCCAGTTTGAGCCCCTTTCTCGTAATAGTCCTTCAAAGAAATCTGCAAGACTGTCACCTGCTGAAGTCAGGGACACTCGCTGCAGAAAGGGAGCAGAGTATGGTAGTAACCAGTCAAAGAAAGATATTATTTAAAGACAGGTAAAATCCTATCTCTGCCTATATCAGTATCTTTCCGCAATAAACTTTTCCCTTACTTTATCTGAAGTACAACATTTTCTCCTCTTTCCTGAGGGCAGTTTTATATATCTAGGGAGTTATGAAATTCCAATCAACCCATCAAAACACCAAGATTCTATTTTTACAATTAACAACAGATTAAATGATGAGCTATTTTTACAATAGGGATCAAAACAAGAAGCTGAATAGCAGCAAATTATGCCTCTTCTGATATTTCAAAGACCTGGTGAAATTTCCTACAGTAAATACCAGTTTTGTGGCTGTTTTGTCTGACTAATCAGCAATGAAACTGCACAGATGCACTTTACATTTAGCAAGATTTACATAGATTTTATATCATTAAATCAAAGATCACATAGTTCATTCTCTAGTCTTTTAAATGGGGATAAATTGGTAATAAATCTTATTCTTTAAAAACACAACCTTAAAAGACCTTTAAGCCATTTACAACACTGCTTATATTAAGATTTCACACTTTAAAGTCTTGTTAAATATACCCAATTTGTGAATTACTGCCATTATATTTACTATGGTCAGGATAAAAATCCTTTTTCAGTGGGAATAAAACAATCTGACACCTAAGGAAGAATGTATTCATTTTAAAGTTAAGAACTCCCAAACCCAAACAAACATTCAAATCCTATCATCACCTCCAACTGTACTGTGTTTTCATGTCCTGGGAAAACTTCCTCTACTTCTGTCAGCATATACCAACATTTGTTTTTCTGCAGTGCAACCTCTTTGTATTGTTTATCTTCTGCACAATGAAGTTATTATTTTTTCCTGGACAAGGAGCTTCTATGTAATCTTAAGGAATAGATCAATCAATCTATTTTAAAATCAAGTCTATTCGTCTCTGTTTCTAACAACCATCTGAGTTTTAGCTAATTTCAAAGTTAATGTAATAAATTAAAACTTGGTAAGCAAAAGGTTGTGTCCTGACTGAAAAGATGTCTTGGATTACTTTAACTGTGTTCATGCTTTTCATCACATCACATGCTGAGACTTCTTATTCTTACTATTTAAATTTGTTCCAAAAATCTCAATTCACAAAAGACTGTAGCCAGTGTTGCAAGACTGAGCAATACAGATGAGGTTTTTTGAATACTGGCAGGTCATATGAAGCAGGACTCCTGGTTTTGTACTTGCCTCCAGGCACAAGAGCACATATTTAATGAACAGATGCTGAATTGCCCAACCATCCTTTGTCTGCAAGAACAAACACAGATTCTTCTTTTTTTTTTGCAGGTGCAGTACTATAAGCTTCAGCCAAATGAAAATTCAGCTTTTATTCAACACAAAGCAAGATTCTTCTAATATTGTTGTGCCTATCATAAACTTAAAAATCAAAGTAGTTGACTATCATCCATAAAATGACTGCTTCTTGAAGCTCTTCATAAAACCAAATGTTACATCAGTGTTTCTTTTAAGTATTCTACAACGAATATTTCTGGTGGCTGGGAAAATTCCTTACTTCAAAGCTTTAGTTTTTATTCTAAAAATTAACCCAACAAAATTATCTTGGCTTTCTGTTCTAAATGTATTGATTTGCTGTAAAAAGATAACCTATTTGCAGTGTATTTTAACCTCTAAACGAAAGATAAGCACTGTCATGCAAATATTCTAGATGTAAAATCTAACCAGAATAATCCAGTTTTAATCTGTATGCTTAAATCTCGCCCATTTTAAAATCTGTGCTTTAGGATTTCAAAAAAATTTTTTTTAGAGCAGAAATTGTCTATTCTTTTCAAATGACATAAACCGGTCTATTTTCAGAATTATAATTCATAATTGTGGAGCTCAAGAGAAACTCAAATCTGCTGCCCAAGCTTTCACTGCTTTGCTTCGAGCTTTATTTTGCTCTAAACCACAGCAAAGAGAAAAGCACTACTTGGAGAACACATGCACGGGGACCCACACACACACATTGACCTTCATCTGAACTTGTTAGGGAAACTTGTAATGAAACACATAAAAACAGTGACAAAGGGGATAATGACAATACATGATACAGATTTTCTTTTTTTTTTTCTGGAAACAGAGATAGGGTCTTGATGCCTTGGCCCTGCTACAAGTGACACTCCCCTCCTCAGTTTATGCAATAAGCGAGTGAAGGTTATGAAAGCTTCGCCCATGTTAGGCTGTGAGACTGAGGTCATACTGTAACACTGAATCCGCAGATTTCCCTTTAAAACCTCCTGCAAGCAAGGAGAACACGCTGATCATTAACCACTTACTCCCTCCACACAGCACAGCCAATATATGAAGGTGAGTGGTTTGTGACCTTTAACAATTTTTTTTTTTTTTCAAAACAACAGAAATTTCTGTGAATCACAGTCACATGAGGATTATTTTAGGGAAAGCACCATTTCTGGCACAGGCAGCCTCCCAAACAACAATAGTTTAGTTTTGGCTTTTTTTATGAGTCTCTCAGAACAGTGCTGTATTAAATAGCACAAGCAAAAAGAGTCACACTAAACTGTAAAATAAAAGCGTTTTATGTCTGCTTGGGCCTGTGATGATATCCAACACTTCTCTGAACTCCATAGCCAATACAAAATGTTGACAAAAGAGCTTGAAATTCTCCTATCTGTTAAGGCAAAATACTTAAAAACTGTAACAGCTAAACAAAGAAGCTCCACATCTTCTCACATAATTTCACCTTTTTTTTAGTATCGCTAATTTATTTTTTCTGACTGAGTGAAAAGGTCTTTTTCTCTTTTCTGTCTGTCCCAAATGAATTACAGTAACCAAGTAAAATCTTAAACCGCCTTGCTCACCACACACATCCATCAAAGAAAGATCTGAATGTGAATTAATCCCATGCCAGATTAGGAGGAAAACAACCACAGATGTTCCTAGGACACATGATACAGTAAGAAATACGCCTGAATACCTGTCTAGTATCAAATGTATTTGGAAACATTTTGGAACAAAAGTGAACACAGTACTGAACTCATGAGGTTTCACCACGGAAGCAGAATTAATTCACAGCAACATGGGATTTGTTCTCTTAAAGAATCCAAGTGCCTTCATGGAGTATTTATCGAGATGCACAACATTTCTTAGCCTTTCTTATCCTTTAATGGCAATTTATCATGGAATTGTTCAAGCTGCTGCAGCTACAGATTTGAACCAAATAAAACAACAATAAAAAACCAGAGCCTCAAATAAACAATTTCATCTTGGTAATAAAATTTTTGTAGCTTGTGTCTCTAAGACCATAGTCTATGGCTATTTCTAATTTCAGCTTTTCCAAACAATGGATTTCACTGTAAAAATTATCCTATTGGTGTAATAATTTGCAATCTAACTGTAAATACAATCAGCGTGGTTAAGAGGGGAGGAAAAAAGTTCTCCAGAAGTAAGAAATACTTGACTGTAGAGAGAAGTAACAATTTGTGAAACATGATCAATTTTAAAAATAATTTTGTCTTTTCCCTCCATTGTGCAGTTGAAAATTGTTATTTGTGATGTTATGAGGCTATAAATCAAACAAAATAGGAAGTGTCTCCTCAAGCCCTCAATGAACAGGGTACCAGCTGCAATAAGAGTGTTGTGGAATGAAAACTTTGCTATATTTAATTTTAAAAAGCCTTAAACATTAACAGTCATTATTCTAATTGTGGTTTATTGTACAATAATAAAGTACTGTTCTACTTGGCGGCTTCCAAGTAGAGAATCTTTAAGCAGAGAATTATTCAATATATTTTAGCATTGTTTACATTTAATTTTAGACTAGCCAAGATTGGTTGTGTGACCCTAGTCCCAGGTCAAATAACAGACCTTCTACCTTATTATGTGATTTAAAGCAAAGTCCCATCTGAGCTAAAATAAGGAAGCTGCAAAGGAAAGAGGAAACAAGTTCAGGCACCCTCCAACACGACTGCTTGTAATAAATCAGCTGAACAGAACAGTGAAGAAATATTCTTCCTAAGATACAGGCAGGATGTTTGTCGAGCTTCACAAAACCATGCTCGGTTACTGCATTAGCAGTTTTACCCTTGTGCATGTTAATCCTTACTTTTAATGGGTTTATACTTCGAAAAAAGATTAGACAATTATATCTTTTCCGTCTGGTCTTGAAACTAAAGATCAAAAAGCAAGTAACATGCTTCTGTCATTTGAAACTTATCCCAGGAATCATCAGTGCTCAGCTGCCACACAAGGAGAACAAAGTTCCATCCCAAAGCCAAGCTAAGATTTCCTAGTGAATTAACTAGGGAGACAATGAACAGTTATTTCCACAGATATTTCACCTGGAATGAGGAATAAACAAAAGAGAAACTCTTAAGAGAGAGAAGAGAGAAGAAAGAGACAGATAGCAGTTACAGTATAACTCTTATGGTCAAGTATTTAATAATCTTATTAAAAATAAGGCCTCTGGGCATGTTACTTGGAAGCTATTTTCCTTTTCCTTTTTTAACTTTAAAGTTTGTTTGTAATTTGCCATTGAAGAATTCCCTATTCAATAGAAGCTTCTTTCCACTTACAATGACCAAGTCCATAAACCTAAAATCTAGACTTAGATTTCAAGTCCTCTAATCCAAATTCTTTTTTTCCTCTTTAAAATTAGCTAAAGAACTTCAATACAAGCCCATTTTCAACACCAGGCTGCCACAATATCATGCCATTTTCCATAAGATTCCTGAAATATCCTTTAGCAGCAATACAAAATAACACAACTTTTCAATATGACATACAATTCAAGACTGAACAAGTTGGTCCATGCTATGCTGAAACAACCTAGTAAGAACCAAGATACCAAATACATTGTGCCATGAAGCATGCAAATTAATTAACATCTTCATTCTCAGACACTTTAATGAGCATTCTTGTCTATATCCCTGAGAAAGGATTGAATCAAAAAATAAATGTGTGAATAAAATATCCTGACAGACACTGCTTGCTTTGCTTCAAAGCGCAATTTAGGCTTTTACTACAGGTCTCTAGAGAATTCCAAATGTTCTGTAAAGCATCGATCTTATGTAAGTTATTGTCTAGGAAACAGCTGCCAGATGGGTGGTAAATATGCCTTTGTACATTTATATTTCACGTCACAGCCATCTTTGATTTAGAAATGCTGTAAACCTGTACAAAGTAGGTGCATTTTTTTATGCTCAGAAGATTACCCCCCC
>VZRS01009360.1:328676-383245 GCA_013398055.1 Ifrita kowaldi
ATATCCAAAGTAAATGCACACAGTATTCAATATCTGTATAAATTATTGGAATGGTGGAATTGAAAGTACACCCTCCAAGTCTGGGCGTGACACCAAGTAGAAGGAGAGATAGATACAGCAGAGACAAAAGCCTCCTCAGGAAGAGAGAGCAGGGCAAGCTGGAGGACTGGGCTAACAAGCTTGAGCAAAAAATAAATGCAAAGCTTTGCACATGGGATGAAATAAACCCCAGCAGCGACCGAGGCTGGGATCTCAGTCTCTGAGGTGTGCCTTTTGAAGTGCTGCAGGCAGAAAGCAGAACACAAGTCAGCAGCTGTCTCACAGCAACGATGAGGGCAACCCCTGTCCTGGGCTGTGTCGGTAAAGGCGCGTTCACCAGATCAAGGGACGTCATGATTTCACTCTGCCACAACCAGAACGCTCGGTTCTCCTTGGAGTTCCCCCACTTTGAGAGACACTGGCAAACTGGAGAGGGCCATGGAGGGCCACCAAGCCAAAGAGGTGGTTGGAAAATTGGAGGCATGGGGAGAAGCAGAAGGAATGGGGTTTGCTCAGCCAAAAGAAATGAAGGTTTGGAGGATCTGATCGAACTTGCGGTGTTTAAAAGGTAGCTATGGAGAAGGTAGAGATGCTTTCTTCACAAGGATAAATGGTGATGGGCCAAGAGGAAACAGACACAAGTACCGTCAGGACTAAATCCATAAAGGAATAAGAAAAAAATTCCTCATCACGACAGGAATTCAACGTTGCAACAGAGGGCATAAAAAAGTGGGAGAATCCCCTCAATTCAAGCTGCACCCTACAGAAAATCTCTACCTTGTTTCAATTCCCACTCTTGGCAAAATTATAAATGGTATAAAAAAATAAAACCACCATAATTTCTAAATATTAATTCAAACTTTTCGTGGCTACCTAGACCTTTCGTGAGACCGGTGGACTGTTAGTTAATTCTGGTGGATGGTAAGTTAAGTCTCTGTTTATGTGTTTAAAATGTAACCTTCTTCCTTCGTGTGAACTACTATATAGTTTGTTTCCATTAATTCCATGGAGATCTAAATTGCAATTGAAACACAGCAGTCAAGAAATACAAAAAATAAACTTTCCCAAGTGGTTTCTAGATTAAACAGTCACGTGAAAATCACTCAACAGAGTTCAAACTCCAAACTGAAATTATTTTTTCTCCCCCAACATACACTCCTAGGCTTTTCAGATGTTTACAATCTATCCATGGGGGTTTTTTTCTTAATGAAAACTTATTTATGTGCTGGCAAAACTGAGGTATTTAAGCAGCCAGGCTCTGAAATTGAACTACATGTCATGAAGTCCATCTCTTTTTATCAGCATCCATTAAAATAACATTTATTTAAATCATATAGTAGTGCCTTAACAAGCTGAAATAAATTAATGTCAAATCAAAGCCAAACTCTGCTGGAAGCATTCCAAATACACTGTTTGGACATACATATAAAGAGTCCCATTTGTGCTGCGCGCTGGGGGAATCCACTGGCCTGACCTACAGCTTAGTTAAATCTGTGGAAATTTTTTAACTGACATGTTGGGCTTTGGATTAGCCCCATGTGTATTTGTTTACTTTAATAAACACTCCAGTTTCTCCCATGTTAAAAAGCATGTGGTAGTTTCTCAAGGAAACTATACTCAATGTAAAGAAACACTCTGCAACGTTTTCAAATGTTATCGAATCTAAGCAAGACTTTGCCTTTTTATGTAAACCACTTCTCTAGCATAATCTTTTATTGTATTATAAAAAACTTCAAGGTTCAGGAAATATGAGTAGATATTGACCTAGTGAATACTTCAGTTTTCTAATTATATATTAGTTAATGGTTTAATGCTGGGTTTTATATGTCCCTTTGAGAATTATCACACTGTATTCCTGATTCTGTCTCTAATTTCCATAGCAACTTCACTACTGGAGGTTGAGATTCTTCAAATTTCATTTCACCAGGCTCTGAACTTGCAATGATACCAAGCAACAGTTTTCCAATTCTTTAATTCGGTTTTCCAGAAACTACCTATGGACTATCAGAGTCATGCCACATCCAGATTTAGTTTCTATCCAATACAAACATGAAAAAGACAAGAACATAAATATAAATTGAAAACAAAGGTTAGAAAGATCTTTTCCAGTGATTGACCATTGATTTAAATTGATACAGCCTATCCATCTGCAATCATGAATCTAATATTATTGATAAAAAGTCTGAAAGATCAAAGTTGAAGGTCTGCATTTCACAATATAGGGAAGGGATTAAAAAGAGATTCATCAAGATTCATTCACCAAGCCTTGTCTCATGTAAACAATCCTGAAGACATCCCTGTTCACAAACAGTGCATAGTGCATCTTAAGAAGTAAGTTGGGAGATTCTCTCTCCACTGTTTAGACGACGGTTAGAAACCAGCTAATTTAGAGCTGAAATTTGTTAATGGGTAATACATTTATCTGACCATTACTGACATGTAGTATAGTTTAGAGAATATTACTCTCAATAGCTACATGGAGGGAGAGAGAGATTTAGAGTAATGTGAAGAGAAACCTCTGCATGTATTTTTCCAGGTTAAGCTTTGGTGGTCTCTCTTTGTAAGCTAAAAAATAGCAGACACCATAAAACTGAACCTTTAAATAAATTCATCAAACCCATTCAAAAGTTAGTCATAGTATTGCATGATTTGAAAATACAAAATATATGACCTAAAATTCTGAGTAACAATACAAAGGGATGGGAAACCCCGAAATCTGTAGGAGCAAAATTCACTTCATGGAGGAGGGGCTTTTTCCAGTAAATGAGGAAGACTGATTTCTCTGATGATAGAAGCAGTTCCAGTTCTTAAAAATATATTTACCAATATAATATACGTCCCAGATGCTTTACATTAGAAAAATTCCAAGACTCCTATTTGCAAATACAAGGCCTTCAAGCCTTGGTTTACCGAGCTTAGTAACACATGGGAACCAATACTCCAGGCTATCAGTTAGGCAATTTGGGATCAATGAGTGTGGTGGCTAAGGTGACTTCTGTATCAAATATATTCTAAGTAGCATGCAGAGGAACAACCAAAATTCACTTACATTCTTTAACTAAAATAATATTCTGCAAGCACTACACATTAAATAGTTGTGAATCTTTGGCTTGATGTAATCCCACAAAGCCTGGGCTAAGGCTTCTGCAATTCAATGCCCTTCCTCTTAAAACCTTCTGTAAGCATAAGAAAAGTATATAGACCCATACGGATTAATCCCATTTGTAATCTCCTATCATTCTGAGGAAATTTATTTAAAGATGTTTTTCATTTTGATGGTGAATATTTCTCTACAGTTTTTTTCCCCTGCCCTTGTGTATTAAATCCTACAATGTGTCCACAAGCAAACAAAAATATATCAAGGAGGTTTAAAATGTTAGTATTAAGCTCTGTGGGATTTCACATGAAATAGGCATTTTTTCTCGTCTGGGGGCAGTGTCAACACAATGGTTTGTAGTTAAGTTGCAAAATTAGCTCAAAGCACTACTGGTGAAACTTCTGGACATCAAGCAGGTCCTTGAACACAGCACAAAACATTTTCCTCCCTTTTCCCAAAACGAGAGAAGCAATGGGAAAACCTACCTGATGTATTAGACCCTTTCTCAGGAATACAATGGCTCAACTGAAACAAGAGCTTTCTGAACTGAAATATTGCTTTCACTGCCTTTGCAAATGGGAGAGCTGGACTGCCACAGCACATGAGCCTGAACCATTCTGATCCACTGCTGCACTGCATCAATGTACCTGTCAGCAGAAATTGGGTGTCACTCCTCATGTCAGCAGTTCCAACACATTTAATGATATTTTAAAAGGTCTTCTGTCTCACATCTGTCAGATTAAATTGCATTCCATTCATAAGAATTAATCTTTCCTTATGCCTTTACTTCAGAGTTTTTCCTATGCCGTGCTTCCATGTCCAAATACACCTCTTCTCAAATCTTACCACTGAGATTTCAGGTCATGTTCTCTTTTCCCAGTTAGGAGCAGTAGAAAAGGACAGAAAGAAAGAAGAAATCAGTAAAGGCCTCCAAGAGCAAGCAGTGCTAAACAACACATTGTTTCTGCTTCTTGCCAAGGAATCATTGCATATTAATTTCCCAAATGGTCCTGCCAACTACACACATGCATTGCTATCACACTAGAAAAAACAGGGCTTCAATCCTAAAGGCCTTGCATGTGCCATCTTTAAAACCTGATGAGGACATAGCAACACCATTGAATGATGATTTGAACATGATTTTTTTTATTCAGAGGTGTATAGCCACAATTCGGCATCTGAAAAATTCACCACCAAACATCGTGCCACAGAAGAATAGCAAGAATATAACAAAATATATAATAGGTCATTAAACACAAACCAGTCTTATTTTAGCTGTTCACTAACCAGGGTTAAAAAGCTCCTCAAAGTTTGTATTCCCCAAGAAAATAAAATCACTTTCACTCAAGGAGCTCCTTGTGCCTGTACATAATTGCAGAGGTTCAGCAGGCCTCCCATTTAGGCACAATCAGCTCTGCCAGCTCAAACAAGACCTATGTGCTCCTTTCTTTTTGAAACAAAGCTCGCTGCATTTTTTTCTGTTTCCACTTGTACCTAAATAAAATTTAAAGGAACACATTGATGTTTTGTATCATCTGGGATATCAAATTATTCTCCTTAGGAAAAACTGATTCTATATTATATGTCTCTGGCACTACAGTGGTGAATAGGTAACTTTACAGAGTAATAGTCCAGGCTTTTTTGTGAGACCAACTAGTGGTCAGCTGAATTTACACTGACTGTACAGACACCAGACTGGTAGGGGAAAGAGCTTTTCTGCTTCTGAGTAGAGATAAAGATATTTCAAAAAATTTTTGTTACAATATTAGCTCAGGATTTTCCCTTGCATGAGCAAATAACTCAACTAGTCTAGGTGCAGAAATCTTCTTATTTTGTAATACAAGTACTTATCACATTTTTCCATTACTTAAATTGGGAATATCACTTGTAACTTTATTTACACCACTTTAATTTAAAATCTGTTATGCTTCATCTGATTTTTATAGCTCATAACACACCACAGAAACACATTTTAATTCTACAATTACTTATGCACTTTAATTTTTGTCCTTTCAGTGTAAGGAACTATTATTATATTGTAGAAACCCAGGGAACTGTTCAAATGATACAAATAAGCTTAATTTCCTTTACATTTGGAAATGCTGTCTTTTGTTACATTTAAATGCAATTTCAGGCAACATAATGAAGAGTGAATAAATCTTTCACAAAATGGCAACTACTTTTTTTATTTTAAAAACCGCCTCCTTTTGGGTGGACATCTGGCACTTCTGTTTAAATTGTCTTTCAAGGCAATAATAATGATAATGCATCTGAGTTTACTAATAGGAATCTTATAATTCCTTCCTGCTATTGTAAGATGTTTCTGTTAATTTTTCTCTACAAGAGCCCTACTGACATTTCAAAGGTCTCAGCATAGTCTGTGAGCAAAAATCAGGCCTAAGATAGGCCATGAACTTATCGGGACCCATTTTCATTTACACTATGAAACAAATTCATCCTATTTATCCAGGGAATCAAGAAAAGACAAAACTAAGGCATAATTTTAAGCAGTAGAATGGAGCGATTCCAGAATGGTGTGGTTTGACTGTACATTCACAAACATCAAAGTTTCAGGCTACCAAGTAATTAGCCCAATGTATGAGATTTTGTTGTTCATACTGGAAATTAGAACCCTTCTGACTCCGGTGATCCCTTTCCAATGCCCTTCGTTTATTCCTCTACTGCTTCACTTCACAATAATATCCCTCTGAAGTTACCCAGAGACTCACTTCTGCTCTGGCAAGTGAAAACCATGCCCATTTGCCCAACACCCCTCTGAAGTTACCCAGAGACTCACTTCTGCTCTGGCAAGTGAAAACCATGCCCATTTGCCCTACACTTACTCACTTGTCCAAGTCCTCTACGATTTTCCATCTCAGCAGCTGTGTCAGCTCACACATCATCACCATGATTTATTTGCAAGCTGCTGCTTCTGCCATATCTTACATTGGTGAGAACCTCAATGTAGTTAACTGCCTCCACGCATACTCTGATATTGTCATTATCCAAATTACTAACCCTATCATCAAGAAAGCTCCAGATTTTCAATTAATGTACTAGATATCCACTTTTACCATAATCAGCTGGGAAGCAGCTTTGAGATGGGTTTAATCTGTAATTAAATCTCTGGAGCTAAATGTGGAGCTACCATTTAAGTTAGCATATGGTACATGCAATGCAATTACCAACCAAGAGAGGTGCCAAATTCGGAAGGCATCCTTTAGGACAGTGGTAAAGGTCAGTTACTTGGTACCAAGAAAACAATCAGTCAGAAAGTAAAAATACCAAACTGCAAAAAGGAAACATCATCATACCTAAGCATTTCAAGATTTAGTTCTGCTGACAATCTGTGGAAGACAGACTGCATCCTTGCAAATCAGAGGACAAAGCCTTGACTTTTATTTGAATGAAAACACAAAATACCAAGTTTGGACATTATTCACATGAAAAGTTTGTTCTGTATTTTGACATCTGCAGAGGGATTAATATGAAAAGGGTGCTGCCTTTATAAACCTATATTTCTAAGGATTACTTGGTTTTGAAACAGTAGAAGAAACAGTGTTTAAGTAGCAAGGTCATGATCTAACTAGCACTATCAAATCCAAAATAGAGGCTCTGTTTTGTTGTTACAGGGCAGAGTCAACAATCAGAAGACAGGAAGGTAATTAAAGATTTGGCTTAAGACCAGGCCTACAGCAGTTTTAGGAGCCTGGAGGTATTGTTTTCTTAAGACACTATTAAATAAATGCAAAGCTACATGCACAAGAAGCTCCAAACTCAGACAAATAATTTCTCAATGCTGCTCTTGTGTTTTGACATCATGGCCCTTCTGCTTCTGTGGAAGAGACATCCAACAGATCTCTTAGGAAAGTTATCCAAGTGAAGAAGCTGCAGTGTCATAGCTTCTCCCCAGCTCCCTGGGAACCAGCTTAAATTCAACTGGAAGAGTTCACCAAGGTCTTCCTTCAGTGTTTATTCTGGAATCAGGGAGGCGGTTGATTCACATACCAATTGTTCTGTACTGCAGCTGATCAAGTGGATATTCAGAGAATATCTTATCAGGATTTCATTCTGCCTGAGCCAGAGCTAATGTCTGCTCGGCTCCTCCCTGTCTGCTGCTTTACAGGCAGTGATCTCACCAGTACGGCAGAAATGCTGGTAAGACAGGAAAAGGTAGAAGGGGGAGCACAAAAGCAGCATGAAAATAGCACTAGAAAATTCCCTCACCTACAAATTCTCAGAATTCGCCATCAGCATCTCTTTCCTACTTCCCCTGTTTGCCGCCTTCTTGAACAAAGAAGCCAAAAAAACCTCTTTTGCCATTGGGATAGTTATCTATAGTTTTAGAAAGGTGAAAGAATTGCCCTTGTTCCTCACTGTGACTTCTTCACAGAAAGGAATAATCAAACATGGGATTTGAAAGTTGTCATTAAAATAAGGGAATAAGAGGTTTAGCACTGAGTGGAAAGGTGGGGGGAAATGACAGGCAAAAAAAAAAACACTGACAAAGGTAAAATGGAACTACAATACGAGAGGAGAGTGGAAATAAACAAGCAAAGAGAAGTGTAGGCCAAGACAAATAGAGAAGAGTGATCAACCAAGAAAAGTAAATGAAAGAATCACAAACAAATAGGAAGAGAGAGACAAAGGGATGCAGGAATACTAAATGAAGTATCACAGGTAGGGGGAAGAGAGAAGGAAATCCCTTCCATGCTGGTCAGTTACAAACTATGGAAA
This sequence comes from Ifrita kowaldi, assembly GCA_013398055.1. Lineage (NCBI taxonomy): Eukaryota > Metazoa > Chordata > Aves > Passeriformes > Cinclosomatidae > Ifrita > Ifrita kowaldi. Next base: position 336,550 of record VZRS01009360.1, read on the forward strand.
ACATGCAATCTAAAGATCTAAATTTGAACCCTCACCTTCACATCCTTCAAATCCAGCTGCTTTAATGCAGAAAAAGTTATTTTCATGCAAAACGAAATTAAAGGTTCTTCAGTTGCTGCATTTTCCCTATGTGGCTTTATCACACACTAATTTTTCAAGCAAAAATAAATAAATGCTCTCTCACTGATGTGCTGCAATACCATACAGCTTCAAAACTCTCAGCATGAAATGGTTGAGATTACCTAACACTGAAAAGGTTAAGGCAGCATATACAAAAGTGGTGTCAGAGGTAAAAAGTAAGCAAATGGGGAGTGCAGAATTTTAGTTCTCTCTATTACTTTTACAGTAAGTAAAATTGTTATATGTTAATTTAATAAGTTAATGCAATATTGGGGGACAAAATACATAATCTAAAATCTTCACTCTGTTAATGCTGGTGAGGGAATGAACCTACTACGAGAAAAAGAAGGAAAAAACCAAACTCAAGGCAAAATATGAACTTATTTTGTTTGCAAACTCGGCTTTCAAATTAATTTTTTCTCTCCACTGTCCTACTTTAACAAGGATTAAATCCTTGTTTATTTATTAATCCTTTAACAAGGATTAAAAAGAGAAATGTGCTTCAGATTTCACAAAAATTACCAGCAGCAGCTTTGCATTTATGCTTCATTCCCGGGAGCATCTACACCTGTGAGTGTTTTAATCAAGGAATCCCTTGAGATCACACTTCCCAACTAACATAAAATCCTCAATTCCTCCAGGTAGCTGGGTAGGAGAAAACTTAATAACAAAAAGTAATGCCATGCCAAGCCAACTTCTCAAAAAATTGTTCTGTTTTGCTGTTTTGAATCTCCACCTGTTGTGCTGTTGTGCCAAGATGGAATCTGCTTCTCATAATGGCAATTTGTTTGTGAGGATATCTGCTTCCAAGTGTTTGCAGTTCCACAAAAAAAAAGGGAGCTACGGTGCACCCAGCAAACACTGAGAATATAAAACTAATGCCAAGAAAGATACTGCTCCCTACTGGCTCATCTAGATAAGAACAGAGAGCAATTCCCTTACATATTTCTCAAAGTAAAAAATTATTATTCTACATATAAACCACAGTTTTGAACTATAAAACAAATATCCCTTAAAACAATTGATCGATGCTCATTTTAAAAGTCGGTTAGATGAAGCACACAGACTGTTTTCCAAAAGAAAACAAAGTGAGAAGAATGCCAAAAACCTCCAAAGTAATTCTTCGATATCTCCAAGATTTAGAAAGGGAAAATTTATGAAAAGAAAGAAAAAAGAAAAAAAATCCACACAAACACTAAAAAAATAAACACAGCAGCTAGGATATAATAATGATTTCTGTCCCAGAGTAAGGATACCTAAATCCCTAGCAACACTTAGAGTTATTTTACTTATTTCTAGCTTTGTCTACATGTAACTTTTTGCTACCCTCCCTAACTTCAACTGAGATCTGAAAGTGGAAACCTGGAATACTGCCACTGTGGATTAGCGCTGATTGCATGTATTTCGAAGACTTTGCATAGAAAAACATCAACAACAATTTCATGGACTTGACAGTTTGCAAAACCTAACAAGATCCATACCTTGATTCCCACACATCAAAACAATCTCATATAAGGGCTTGTCTAGCCAGGGAAACGCAAAACAAGCTGGAATGTCAATCTCAAGCGTCAGAGCTCTTCTCTACTAAGTTCTCTCAGGGTCACTCGCTGAGAGGTAAACAGGTCATTCTGTGGTTTCAATCCTTTCCAAAGGCACTGGCATTCAACCACATGAAAATGCTTGTACTTCATCATTGCTAAGAAGCTGGGAAGATCTGTCAGCTTTTCATTAAGAAAGTTGTGATATCTTCTTATACAGACTCTACATTGATTTAAATTTTGGGGGAAAAAAATAGAACTTCTGAACATTTACCCAAAGCAGACTTGAGATATTTTAGTTGTCTAGCTTGGATAGGCCTCTCCCCTCTGGTACTCTAAGAAAGGCCTGGTTTTTCCCAGTCTGCACAGACAGGAAGGGGGATTTTTTTTCCTTTGTTTCTGACCTGCTTCTGACTGTAGACTTTTGGGGGTTCTTTTTCCAAAAATTCTGATCTGTGAACTCTGGGCTAAATTTGGCACTGCAATCCAGAAATTGAGTTTATCTGTCTTTCTGCATTAAATTTACACAATCAAATAACTCTGAGCCCTATAAACATGCCCACTCAATTCCAAACTGTACTTTACACTAACAGAACAGTTACCTCAAGATACCTTCTCCGAGGTAAAACAGAAATGTTCCCTGGTTGCTATTTTCAATAGTGTGCAGCTGAAAGGATTTGAGTTGTGTTTTATTCCATGCAGTAAGATAACAGATACTCCTCTTCCACCGTGCTTTGGACACACACAGAAGCTACCAACAGTTCAGCAGTGTTTTCAAGTTGCTAAGCAAAAGCAGGCTAAGGAATGCCTGGATGTCAAACATCCATCTTGATAAATTTTAATGCTACTGTGCAACTGTCAAAAATAACAGAATGGGTTTGCAGGAGAATGGCAATAAAATTCTGCTTTCTACACTTTTATGAGAGATATTTAAATTCTTTCTGCTCAGTTGGCTGTCCAGTATCATATACTGCTGTAAAATTCCATTATCAATGAAGATGTGACAGCTTATCATATTCCCCCTCCCTCTGGCAACAAATCAGGTAACAAAGGCAATTAAGAGTTTCAGGATCCTGCCTTTTCTCAGCTATGCACATATCTTCTTCAGCTTAAGGTAGAACAATTGCAGGAAATGGTGGAATTGGAGCTTTTTTTTCCCTAGAAGGGGACTTTGAAACTTAGAAAAGAAACACCTATCAGTGCTCTACTTACACAACCATGAATTGGAGGAAACTGGTTGCATCAAGTGGATTTAAGCTGACTGACATGACAGAGAACTAGACTGTCACTTCCTAAAAGGGATGGGCAAATACCCTCCCCGGATGCACCTTCCTCTAATATTTCCTGTGCTTTTCCCTATTAACCCACTCGTGCTATTCCACAGAAACTTTACTATATGAGCATGAAAAAGGCACCCAAATATCCTTCAAACACATTCAGTGTAACAGATAAGATCTGCTGCATGGAAATGCTATTAATACAGGAAGAGCAAACTTTGAACAGATATATATAAGACATTCATTATGAAAATCAACTGAACTCCTAACAAGCTCACTTGTGCCTGAGGACACAAAAATACTTCTGAACACCCCAGTATGGGGCTGAACTCTTTGGAGTTTACACAAACCCTCAACTTCACAAGTTATTTATAACAGAAAGCTCAGTAAGTGTTAAAAACACGGGGGTCAAATGCTATATTTTATTGCAAGCCATTACTTCCTATGGAAACATAATTATCAACAAGATCCTAAGACATAGTTGAAACCTTAACAAGAAAACTCTCAGCTAAGGAATAGTGATTGAAGGGCAAGGCATTGCCTGGGGATTAATGACCGTCTGGTGAGAGCTGATGGCACCTGGCTGAGCTTCAGCTGATCTCTAAGTCCCAGGAAATGTCTTGAATCTCAATCATTATTCCTGCTGTAATATGACAACTAAACATTAACATGCATGCACACAGCTCTACAGTGTTCTAACATGGGACTTGCTGTTTTCTCTGGTATTCTCCAGGACATTGCTGCAGAATTAGAGCTCTGTAAATTAGCCAGCTTGAATCATTTCTCAACATGCCATTCATCTTATAATAGATTACATATGGTATTGCCACTTATCAGGCTACAGCACAGACATTTTGCATCTATTTCTACATGTCTTCCTGTTTTAAATGTTTGCTCAGAGAAATAAAATCTCTGGTCAAAACTAGATTTCCTCCTTTAATCACATTCAGCCAGACTTACCAGTTCTGAATTTAGCCTGGAAGTTTAGCTGAGTGTGTTTTACCTCTTAAATTGCTGTTTCCAATACATATATATGCTCTCTTTCTAAACTTGCACTGGTCTACAATAATACATTATGCTCCCAATATTAATATTTTCCCTTTATAAACTACAGAGGCTGACACTACAATGCACAAATCCTACTATGCCTACAAAAAGCAACAGAGAGTACTTCAGATGTGTATATCCTAAATGTGACTTAAGCACACCCTGATTTAAGGCACAATGACCTAATCCAAATCCAGGTGGAATAAAGTTAACAAGTTTTGTTTAGTTGTCCCAGGCTCAGCACTGTGCTGACTGACTTTGCAAGAGAAGTTTGTCACAATAGTGCTTTGTACAGCACAACTTAAGGGGGAGCTTCAATATTGCACAGAATTGAACCATCCAGATTCCTCCACACTGAGGGACATGGAGGGATGAAGGACACACGGCCCTCCAGTACTATCACTCCTAACCTGATATGCTCAGCCTACTGAGGCACAATAAAGTCACTGCCTTAAATTCATACAGAAATGTTCTAATAGAAACAACAAGAGATATTCAAGATGGAGTACCAGACTTTCACCTCATCAACGAGCTTTAGAGAGTCAGCAGAAATACTTCTCCAAAGCTTTTATATAGCCAGGCTGTGCTCAACACCAGAAGGACTCCTAGGCATTTATATGCTGCAGGCATTTAACAGGTGAGCTCAGTTTAGTTATCAATCATTAATAACTAAATAATAGCTAAAATAATTAGGCATTAGCATAGTTGGCATATTTATCAATAAAGTCACTTCACATTTTAGCAGTACTTTTGCATTCCAGTCTCCAGATGAACTCTCATACCCTGAGAAAATCAAATTTTTATGCTCATCATAAAGAATTTGAGCCTGAAATGCAGAGGTTAAGTATCATACAAAGCCACACATTCAGGACTGGGAACAGAGGCCAACAGTTATGATTTTCAGTCACCTTAGCTTAAATACTCAGCTCCTGGAGAGCAGCTAGTTCCACAGGAATTCTCACAACAGCAACCAGCCATAAACTGCCTTGAAAATGAGATTCGCAATCTACTGGTTCATTATTAATGTGTGAACAACATGGAACAGAAAAACAACCACAAAATGAAGATATTTTCGTGAGTTCATGGTTATGTTTAATGACAAGTGTTGCTCCCACTCAGTTAAAACTAAAATACATCAATAATACAATTACTTTTTTTTTCTCCCTAGTTTTTCACATGACCCTAAACATACTGAAAGGAACCTACTGAGGGTCTCCTTACATTCATATCCCTGCACTGGGAAGAGGCGGCAGCTGCACATACTCTTCTATATGGGCAGCACATTACTCTCCCAGTCTGTTAGCAATGATAGGGTACCTGTGGAATGTGGCTACAGTTACATAGCATTGCTCAAAACTCAGGCTTTCCTTCCTCCAGCCGATTGGGTGGAGTTTTCCCCCTCTCGGATAGAGTTTAATAGCCAAGCACAGTGTAACTCTCCCACCAGGTGTGGCCCTGAATACTGAAAAAACATCTGCAGACAAGATTTGTCTCCTTCTCATGCCATGAGCAATGAAGCGAAACGTTGCCTTTTTGCTCTCTGAGGAGAGCTCTGGGACTAATTCAATTGCAGGTTTTTCCTTTTTCTCCTACCTAACACAGATCCTGTTTTAATCTAATGACTAATGCTTGGGCCAGAAAAGGAACAAGTTTATCTCAGCAGGAACAAAACCTCAGGATGAAATGAAGGACCTATTTTGTACAATGCTATACAACTAAGAAGTAAATTGAAAAAAAAATTATATTAGCATTGGTTACTTCATATACAGTAGTGCTACTTTGTTTCTGTTCTACCATACTGTATGACTTTCTTCTGTGTAAAAAGAACCTGAAGGGAAATTTCATATGAATTTTTGTTGCCAAACTTCTTATCTGCTAGTATCGCCTCATAAATGATAAACTACAGAAACCCTAAAACATGCTGTGCTTCAAAGAAATGTCAAGAAAATTATTAAATTAAATAAGAGAAAACAAAAAATGTGAAAACTGGAGGATATGGGAAAAAAAGTTTGCCTCTTCTTCACAGCCAAACGATCAAACTGCGGATATATTGGGTCCAGATTTGACCTATCTCAGTGGTAAATCCAAACCAGATTCTAACTAAAAAGCAACAAAGGATGACAGAGTACTGTGGTTGCCGATGGATTTGTCCATGGTGTTATCCCACTCTCTCAGTTTTGAGAGACAGAAGTGAGACCATTTTGCTGCCAGAAACAGCAACTGCCAAACCAACAAGAATAATGAACTGCAATTTACAAAGAGGAGGATGGTTGTTGCCTGTTGTATGCTGAGATATCAGATACCACAGAACCAGAGAGCGCCTGTGCAGTCTAAGTGGTTAAGGATGGTCAGAGCTATCTGGGAAAAAAGCCAGGTGTTATTATAATATATTTCTTTTCTGCTTCAGCATTAAGTCTTTGCACAATCATTACGACCTATTGATCCTTGGAATAAAGTTTTAACACGACAGCCCCATGCTCTCTGTAAACACTAGGACTGTACATCCAAATATTCTGGCTAAAAGGAGCCACTAAACTGCTATCAAGAGAGCAGTTTATCCAGAAACTTCAGCAGATACAGCCATCTACCACCTGGGTAGTAAATACAGGGCTCTACAAGTCAACTAGCAGCATGAAAATCTCTAAAACAATTGAAGGTAACTGTGTGCACACTAACATCCAAGAAGTTCCTGAGTTACCAGGATTTCTATTTAAGGATTCATTGAATACTATATAGCCTTCCCAATTATCCAGAAAAAAATAATAAAGAACAAAGTAGGTTGTTCTCTTGTGTGCTTTTTACATTGTAACCACATCCTTTGGCATTTATGAGCAACAGTATAATGCTCCAGTTTGTTTTCATACAGCTCTTCCAAAGTAATGGGTATTACAGTTTTTCAGTCAGATAAAACTCACTTCAGAGCTTAGTTATTCAATTTAATCATACACTGAAGGAGAAAGTTAATCCATTTTAGCGGGGGGGGGGGGGGCAAGCAGCTGTTGAACGAAGCCTCCAATAACTACCTTTTATGAAGGGATATAAATAAACAGAGTGGCTTCTATTTATAAGCCTCTAGTTCTGAGCCAATGTTCCTTTCAATTCCGCTGCCAGGCTCAGAAAGGAGACACAAGAATTAAACTGACAAGAGACAAAAGTTGACCTTCAACTGTTGGGGGAAGTCGGGATGCAGGTCTGAATTTGAATGCCAGAGCTTTGGGGATTGTTTTTATCTGATTCACATCTTGAGATCACTTCTCAGAATAACAAAGACCTTCAGGTAAAAACCTATAACAGAGCCACCGATTTTTGAATACTAACACAGATCTCTGAATATCCACCCACATTTATGCCAAAGGATGGAAACCACATGATGATTCTGTGAATGTACTTTAGGTCCTTTTCTAAAATCCAACGTTGAGATAATATTTCTCCATGCAACTGTATTGATTTCAGTGTAAACTGGGATATCAAGTCAAAACAAAAACCATCTGAATCAGTTCTACGACTGATTTCTTGACACTGCATATTTTGAAAATTTTTTTTTGAAGTATTCCTTTTTCTGGTCTGCCCATTCCTCATGTGAGGAACACCAAGGGAAAAAAAACCCAAAACCTCAAAACTGTAAACCATACATCAACAATAGTCACAAAGAAAATCATTATGTCCTAAAGAAACATCTGTATTTACTTAAAATTTACTATGCTCCATGTGAGGTATGCTATAAACACCAGGTTGTGTGCCTTTGCTAAAGAAACAGAAGACAGATAAAGTGTACAAATTATGGATCGTAAAATAACTAAAAAAAAAAAAAAAGCAGCCTGGACTAGACAGAAGGGAAAAAATGACACCCTGTCTATCATTAAAATATTTATGCAAGAACGGCAGGCTGTATGACTTTTTTTTAATTCTCTGAAAAACTATGAACTAAGTTCTAATGAGAAGCAGATAACCTGACTTTATCACAAGCCTGAATGTCTGAAGAAACAGACTCTCTTGATACTTTTCTCTATTTATTATTAACTGCAGTGTTCTGAACAGCTGATGTTTTTTGAATCCAAAAGTCAGACACGTCAGCAGATGAACTACAGTACACCCAGTTATGTCAGTATTTTGCATGGCCTTTATCACTGGGCGTCAACAGTAACTTCTAGGCGTGTGAAACGCAGAATTAGATGCATTTCTCAGACAACCACAGTAACAAAAATTCCTCATACTTAAAAAGCAACTTATGCAGGGGGAAATATTGCCTTTTTTTCTTTCTTTTAAAGAAACACTGTGTATAAAATCTACCATCTCTGCTAAAGCATTGTTTTAATGCTCCCTTGCTGAAAACAGAAATGTTTTACCATGTTGCTCATTGTGTGTGCAGGGAAATTTTGCATAATGAAGTTCCCTTGGTTGTTTTCCTTTGTAATTCTGAAGACATGCTACAGTCCAATGAAAATATGTTTTCAAATTATACATTTCTGTGATTATTCATACTTTTACTAGAAGCAAGTATTATAAATTTGTTTGAATAACAGATAGCCATGTTTTAAGATTATTATTTCATTTTTCAGAAAATCAGTAATCAAGTGAGAAGGTTTATGTGTTTAAGTAGGAAAAGGCTCTGTAGGATGCACACAATTCATGTAGGTTGTCCTTGGGCAACCTTAGATATTCTCAAGGATTTGAATTACAATCTGTGTCAATGATTCCCAGATTTCTTTCCTCCTCACTCACTTCCCTTTTGTTCACACTTGTAATTCAAACTGCTTCTACAGAATCTTCTCCAGATGTCCTCTTGCCAAATGAAAATCAATGTGTCAAAACCATCTCTTCTTTCCTCCCGGCTCCTTCCCTCCTGTTTTGCTGTAACTGTCAACAATTCCACCATCCCCCTGTTCCACAGCCTTTGAGGACTGGTATCATTTTCAGCTCTTCTCCACTTGCAAAGCTCCCCACACCCAAGCACATGCTTAATGTTAACCCTACTGCCTTCCCTAAAATCCCTCCGCAGCAAAGTTTCAAAATAGACATCAAATAAACATCAAGTGCCAGACTTGCTGAATGAAATGAGGATTTACTAGCCACAGAAAGCATTACCTACATCTGACAGATGAGAAAATGAAATTCCTTAGTCCTGCAAAACAGGTTGTGTTTGCTTGCTCATATCAATTATTAATCTTCTGGTTTTCTACACACAGGTATAGAAATATGGGAATGACACACAATGCAAAAAAATTGTTAGCAAGACAACAATAATTTAGGCACTTAGTAAAAAAGAAAAAGCCATCTGTCTTAAGCAAGGCTGCCTACTGTGAAAGTCTCAACAGAATATAACTCCTCCTTCAAAGTTTGAAGACAGTTATGTCTTTATTATAGAACAGATAACTAAATTAGCCCCCATTACTGGACTTGTTTAGTCACTTATTCATCTTAGTTCTCTTTATTATTCACACAACTTTACTTGGCACATGGGCACAAGCCCTTCAATTACAACCTTTAGATCTAACTCTAGAACATAAGTAAGATGAAAGTCTTTCTTTCAGATATGATTTCAAGGTCATTTTATCTTTTGAATGAGAGGGGAAAAAAAACCACAACAGAAATTCAGTTGTATTTTTACTTTATCTTAGAGTCCCCAGAATTTACTTCAGTGGCATCTTCTCGAAGCAAATATTTTCCTAGGCAAGAACAACATGCACTCGAGCATAGGTCCAAAAAAAATTACATCGTATGCATCAAGAAAGATAAGGGATTTAATCTTGAACCTGTCCTTTGGTCCATCTTAATTCAACACAAACACGTGAAAGATACTTCCCCCAGTTGAGGTAACAACAGGATCCATTGTGATCTTTATGATTTAAGAAATTCTCCAAAACAAGGAATTGTAATACATATTGTGCATTAGGAAATGTTAAAGTTGAAAGAGGCTATCCCAGTTTTCACAGATAGGTAACATTTACAAATACAAGAGACAATCTTCTATGTATATTTTAAATGTTACAAAAACCACATTGCTTTGAGCATCTTATGCAAGTTGCCTGAAATAAGATGACCAAGCCTTAACACTTAACAAAATTTTCACTTTATAAAGTCAGAATTTGCTCTCATCTTCTAACCTGACTACTGCATTTTTTCATGCAGCTGGACTGCATGCAGCAGTGCACTTCAGAATCATTGCATAAAGCAGAGAGGTGTTTTATGAATTTAACAAACAAGAAATGTCAAGAAATTCAAACGCACTCATCAGGAAACTGACAAAGAAAACAAACAAACCCCTTCAGACAGTGACAGCTCATTTTATTTCAGATAAGCACCATCACCCTTACGCCAAATTTCTTAGTTATTTTTAAATAGAATTATGTTTTCACTGTCAAGAAGGTTGAAATATGCTATAGATGTTTAACACTTATCTAGTATCAATGGGAAAAATCTTGCCTAATCTTAGTATTTCTCAACCATTAAGCAACATCATTCCCTCAGCACTGATTACAAAAAAAAAAATCCATGAAAATATTTTCAACTTACAGGATATGATCACTCCTGAATGGTGCACTTCACTGATGATTTTTGACTGAGAAAATAGTTTCCAGAAGGAGATGATTCATGTAAACCCAAAATTTCATAGAATATAGCACAGGGGAGTTTTGAGGGGGGGAAAAACATTCTCAAGAGATTAAGTGTTGTTTCCACTGTCTTTGAACTTATCATGTCCTAGTTAAAGGAGATTTTCATTGTCTGCTGCTCACATCTTTACAAGGACCATCTGAGTGTGTCATTTTGCAGGCTAACCTTCCCCTCCGTGACTCAGTGAGTTCTGTCTGTCAGTTCAGCTCATAAACAGGGCAAACAAGCACAGAGCCATATGGGAATATACGTACAACTAATTACTGACTTGTTTTAGTTTCAGCCAAACTTGGATTTCATCCTAGTATTTTCTTCACATAAGCCATCATGTCACATGTTCAGGCAAAGTAAGAAACATTTATTTTCTAACCCGTAAAAGGGTCTAATAATGACTTAGCTGTCCAACTCCCCAGTTTTCACTGCTGGTATTTGCATCCACATTTCCTACCAGGAAGCCCATTTGAATCAAGCTTGATTATTTGTGGCACGAAGAGGTGGGGGGAGAGCCAGTCCCAGCCTGTACACAGGCTCCATTTTTTTGGAAATAGGCAGTGGTTTGGAAGACAATGCACTCACTCCATGTCAGCACAGTGCTGGAACACAGGTCAGAAACTAATCTTCCCTCAACTGAGGCAGCAGTTCCACCCATAGATTTTGCAGCAGAGAAGATACAAGTGACAACATACTAACCCACCCTAGCAAGATGATGTGCTGGAAAACCATAACAGTGGCCACCATGAGCAAAATCCTCACTACTGCAGTTTTAAAAACCCTGTGTATGCTTTTTGCTGGTCAATCTCGATGATTCAAAAGCTACTTTTCTATTTATTTACAGTGGCGGAGTGGGCTTGGTGTTTCTTCCCTGTTGGTTTTGGTGGTCTTTTTAAAAAGAAGCTCTTTCTTTTGCTTTCCTTGCAGATGGTTGGTACAGAAGTTAAATGAAAGCCTTTTAGAACCCACATACATTTAAAGATCATTCAAAGAAAATCCAAGGACACAACTGTAAAGAATAGGATGGCAGTGTGTGAAAAATCCCAAAACATCTGGGACAGCATCAGACAAACTAAAGAGAGTAAGAGTACTAGAGAGAAAAATATAAATGGAAATTTTTATAGTTGCAAAAGACAACAAAATGAAGTCACATGGAGTATTTACTCCTTTACTACTTCATTCCACTGTGAAGAGAATTTTTATGTTTAAGTAAAGCTTACCTGTGCTTGGTTTCAAGTTGTTGAATTTTGGTTGCTTCTGCAGGCCATTCATATAATATACTGACAAATTTTTAGAGCCTTACTTTTTCCTCCAATTTAAAAAATGGTCTTGTCATTCAAATGCATTTTAGTTTATTGTATTTTTATGCTTCATATACTAACAACCCTCATAACAATTTCATAACTTCATTAACTGAGGCACAGAACCTCAATCGTATTGGAGGAGTACAATGGCTAGACAAGTTAGAAACAAGTATTCTCCTAAATTTCAGACTTGTGGCTTTTTGTTCAAAATCTTTTCAGTGTCAGCACAAAGAAACAGCCCATCTTTCTCGACATCGATCATCTGGACAAGCTCATGATTTCACTCAGCACAATAGCAACCACATTAATAAAAAAAATTCAAATCCCTTCAAACTAAGTACATTACAAAATCAAGTTAAAGAAGAGAATAGCATTTGTGTAGAAACAAACAGTTGAACACAATACTTGGCTTTTGTTTCCCTGCTAGATTTATTGAGGAGATGGAAGCCAAAACTATTTTCTTTTGTTGTTGGTGGTGGTGGTTTTGTTTTAATTTAATGCCAGTATCTAGAAAAAACATCTGGTTATTCTACACAATATTAAAACTAAAATTGCTAGAGAACAGAACATCTTTCATTAAGAGTACTGAATGTACCTCTCAACTTTCTCAGGTTTTATTTTCACAATTATTGGGGCTGTTTGCTGCTTTCTTTAATGTCCTTCCACAGAGAGGCAATTCTTGTACAGGAATAAGTCTTGGATCTAAGTCACCTACTCTTACCACCCACTCAGTGACATCAAAGCCTCATTTTTTTGAGGGACATAATTACTGTTAATTCACACAGACTGTAGACAATCATTTAAATATCTAGGCTTTGAGAAACACTGAGATCTGAAAGGTGTTTTGAAGTATGTTTTCTTGGTGGCATACTGTAATACATACGTCGTGGCACAAGAAGAACAAAAAATGAAGAAAACGAAACCAATCAGAATTCTCCATCCTGGCTTTTCCTACAGGATGCAGCCATCATCGGGTCAGTCTAGTTTTTAAACAGCAATTGAATTCATCTGGATTATCATGCAATATTTTTGTGTAACTCAATGCTTACATGATTTTGTTATAAATTGTGGCAAATAACTGATGACTTAATCTCAATTAGATTACAAAGTAAAGCTCAAAATTCCATATGCATTAAAAAAATCAGATATGTGAATATATTTCCTTTTTGTTATGTCAACACAGATTACAGATTGCAGCTGCTAAAACATGGAAAATGCAGCACAGTTTTCAGAATTAGTATCAGACCAAAAAAGGAGGGAAGATATCTAGAGATCATATGTATTTTGGCCATTTTTTCTAAAACATTCTGGGGTTTACTATACTAAACAAATTTTAATAATATTTCATTGTTTTTCCTCTTTTTTACTTACATTTAGCTGTCTCCCATCAGAATGAATTAAAAAAAAAAAAAAGAACATTAGCTTTAATAATTTTATTGTAGGTTCCTTTGAATGTCTGAGAACCAGTAGTTTGATTCGTGAGACCCATTACCCAGCTGGTACGCATCATTAAAATACTACTGATTACACTGGAGCAATGCCATCAGCATCTAACAAGTCCTTGAACCAGGAAAATTCATAACAAATGAGAAAGCTACCAAATTAACAAGCAGAGTACTTCAGTGAAATATTGAAGAAAATCTGTACAAATGGTCATGCTATATTTATTTGCAATTTGGCAAAAAGTCCTGAGAACTTAGAAATATCTGAAAGCCTGAGATGAGGGACAAGTTGCCCTAACAAAGAAACCCACTATATTTTATAAGAAGTTCTGCAGTGTTGCAAGGGTAGCAAAAGCTTTTTGTCCTTGTAAGCTGTTGCTCTGATGTGGCATCTACTGCAAACATGCAAATAATCAGATGAAGATGGAACAGCAGCAAAACAGCCCATTACACACACAAAGTAGAAAACAAGAAAATTCAGTAGCTACTGGGTATAGCAAAGTGTCTACACATCACATGGACTTGGAATTCTTCTGAAGATTGATACCTCTTAACACAACTCATAAACAAAATAATTCTGGTATCCGTTTTGCTTGTGGCTGTGGCAAAGTACAAGTTCAACTTTATTGCAACAATCTTTTCATCTTGCAACCCAATACTGGGTGTCCAGCTGTAAATACAAAAGCAAATGCTTAAGGAGTTTAAGTCTCTTTACCAGTAGGACTTGTAGGTAAGAGGGTTTCAAATTTGCTCAATATTTTTTCTAGCAGCTTCACATTTTTAAGAATTTTATTCTAAAGTAACAAGTTGATAAATCAGAAAACTGATAATTTGTTATTATCTGCCTACATAGAAACACTAGCAAATAGGAGGGAGCAGACAATACAACAAACTTGGGTGTGATCCTAGAATATCACTTCACCTAAAACAGCAATAGGACAAGGGAAAAGGCATCACTGTCCTCAGAGCAGTCTCCACGGCTTGGCTGCCAGCTCTCTGGGTCTGGGAGGGTATGAAAGTGGTCTCAGCAAACACTGGCAATCAGGGTGACTGTTCCACTCAATGGCTAAACTTCTTTTAGCTTTCACAGGCTAACTTTTCATCTCTTACCACACCTGTATACCTCTCATGTCGTATATGACACCCATGTGATATGACAAATTATAAACCATACTTTACTGTGATTCAACAAAAGTGTTAAAATGAAAACATTTTATGAAAGGTACTTCCATCAAATGTTCTCTCCCTTTATTCATTAGTGTATATCACTGCAAAATTTTTATGTTACTGAGGCTTGTTCCAAATGTGACAGGAAATTTTATTTGCCATACCATGTCATAACTATCATCTCTTAACGAATTAATTCTAATGGGAAGGGGGGAAAAATCCCCTCTAAATATATCCTCCAATAACCATATCCCACCTTTGCCAGGAATACTTCCAGGAATGCATACATTATGTACTTCAAGTATTCCCTCTTCAGGGATTTTGCTTCTTGAATCATGTCTATGTGCTGCCTCTTTTGACAAATACGACAAACAAAGCTTAGTTGTACTGACCAAACAGCAAGCTCATAAACCATTAAATTGTGGCTCTACAAGTGGATACAAGAACATGTATATGCAATTTGCACAGATCTTGCTTTATGCTGTTAAAGAAATGAAGCAGTCACAGGCCTGGAGTTGTTTTCTACAGTCTTTTCCAAAGGCATAAACACAGACAAAAGGACAATTCTCAGGACAGAAAAGGGTCAGGAGTGTACACAACTGAGTGGGCAGGAGAAGGCATTTTTCTCTTATTGATCAATGACCTGGAGAAGGGGGAGAATTTCCCAGTCTGTGGATATCATCATGCTCTTTCAGGCAGTCAAATGCCATGCCCTGTTGCTCAAGTGACCCAACTCTGTAAGCAGGGAAAAACATGGCAGAAAAACTTCGATGTAAATAAGTGTAATAGAAGACACTGCAGGGAGGGGAGTGGGAAACACGGATGGGGTGGAGGCAGAGACAACCTAAACCATGCCACGATGACAGTGAAATTGGGACTGGCGGTTACAGCCTACGAAAGAGGACACTGGAATCATCACTGGCTCTTCTCTGAAATCAGTGACTCAGACAGTGACAGCCAAAAAAGCTAAGAGATCATCAGATGTCATTCAGGAAGGGTATGAAAAACAAGTTCTTAATTTTGTGACTATAAAAAACCTTGCTATATCCACATCCTGCATGTAGGTCTGGTCATCTTAGAGAAGAACTATGAAAAGGATGTAATCAATTTAGAAAAGGCCCATGAAAGGCAGCTGAAAATATCGAGTGGGTGTAGTAACTGCCTTATAAGGACAGACCTAAACAGGCTGGGAAAATTCAGGGGGAAAAGGGAAGGCTGGAAGGGTACAAATATAATCAAGGTTCAGAGAAAACCTTCAACAAATTTATGATCTGAAACCCAGAAACAGAGATAGGACAGAGTTGTACTCCCTGAGATGCCAAAATAACAGTTCTGGATACTGAGGAAAGAAGGGCATTCCATCAGAGGGAGAAAAAAAAAATTGGGGAATTCCAAACAATTTATTGATTATGAATTGACAGTGGTTCCTTTTGCTTTGCTGCTCCTCAGTTCTTAATCCACTTCTTTGGTGTGGGTTCCTCCACTGGCCACTGTCACTTTGGGTGTGGCACCTTCTCCTATACTTTCTCTGGAGTCCTATTCAGGGAGGTTTTCATTCCTGCCCCTGCTCAAACACCCCCACCAGGCCTTGCATCTTCCCTGTTTCTCCTCCTTTCCTTGATATCTCTCGTTCTCTACTCCTCCTGCCCAGGTGTGCTTCTTGTTTCTCCTTTGCCCCTGCTCAGGAGTCCCTCCTGCCCTGGCGGGATCTCTTGCATCTCGTGTTTCTTTTGCCAAGGGGGTACTGCCCTTTCTTAAACAGATTTTTCCAGAAGCACCCCAGACTCCTGACTGAGCCAGTTCTGGTGCACAGGGTGTCCATTGCGGAGCCAGGAGTGTCTGGCATGGACAGTCCCTGACTCACATGCAGAGAGGTCTCCCTGCAGTGTCCCTGCTACCAAACTCCTGCCCCCAACATAGACAGAGCAGGAACTATCCAATCTGTGTTCATCCTAACCAGCCTTTCCTTGACACTGTTGGAGGCACCCATGGGCTTTACACAGTAAGTAATTTCTTGGGGTTTGACTATGCTGACAGCCATGAAATATGTCAAGGTTGCTTTAAATCAAAACCATAGCCTGAGGCAAATATGAATATATGTATTTGTTCAGAGATTTGATGAAGTCTTGATTTCACATATGAAGTTTCTGCAGGATCCATTTATCTGCATTTGCCTTACCTAAGTGTATATGCTGATCCCACAAGAATTTTAAATGGCTGGGGAAAGTAGCATTTTAAAATTCCAAATGAAACGGTTATCCATTACAACAGAGTTGTAACATTCTTTCTTAACAAGTACCAAGTTTTGAACATCTTAATTACTGTGCTCCAGAAGGAAATTTCAGTCCCCAGCCTTGAAATAGCACTTAAATTTTCACCAGCTTGCAACCTCCATTTGTAATCAGATTAAAGAAAAATAGATTTGTAAAGTAGTGTAGCTAAAATCATCTTATTTTTCCACCTTTTAAAATAGCTTAACAAAATAATTTGTTTCAATGTCTATTTTAAAGATTTACCAAAGCACTCGTGAGAGAAGCTTCCCTAGCCATAAATTTCCTCAAGACATTATTTCAATAATTTTCTCATCTAAAAGAAAACTTGCAGCTGTTGTGTTTTGAAAAATTTTGGCAGGGATGTATTTGTACGTTGTGAATGATGTCACCATCTTGTGACAAGCTACAGAATGCTTTTGGCTGGGTCAGATTTTGTCTAGGCCACAATTATCTTCATTTATTTTAAACTCTTAATTGAAATATGTGCTTGAAATGAACCTGTATGCAGACATACAGCAATGAAAAGTAATCCCTTTTGCTTGCTTCATTTGAGCAGTTAATTCATGATACATAACAATACCATATGTTTCTTCTCAATAGAAGCATTTAATTAACACATGGGATCAGACAGATTTACATGGAAGCTGCGTTTTCATCTTCACCTCTTGAGAAATATTTTCCCAGCGCACATTGTGTCTCAAATAATTGTTTTCTGTAAGGAGAATTTTGTTCTAAACAGGGCTGATCCATTGTATCAGTTTTAACAGTCAGCAAAGACATTTGCATAAGGTTGCAAACTGGACAAGAAAAATCACCATAAAAGCAGAGGTTGTGTGAAAAGCTCAGGGGAAAAAAGACCATGCAGCTGTCAGGCATCCCTCCAAAAGGGCTGGGCATAAAGAAGGAGAAGTAGGAGCACACAGAAGGGGAGGCTGAAGATTGACCAGGCTGCCACCTCTGCAGAATTTAATTTTGCCATCGCCAGGCCTGAGGACTAAATAAGTTAATTCAATTTGTTTAATGAGCTGGAAAGCTTCTAACAAGCCCTGCTTTTAAACGTCTGGTCAGGAATACAGAAATCTTTCCAAAGCATTAAATCTACTACTTGCAGAGAAGAGGAAATGTTCCCTTGGGATAACAGCTAAGGGTGGCGAGGGACAGAAAAGGACACAGTCCTGTCAGGAACCTTAGCAAGGCAAAGCGTTTTTTCTTTGAAGCACCCAGTCTCTTCAGAAATGTTAATTACCTTTCCTGTCTCCAGACACACACTGTCCTATTTGGGAGCAATCCAGGTAGGAGGCCGGAAAACAAGTTTCCACTTACAAGGGTGTTTACGAATTTTTTTCCCAAAGATTTGATTTATTTTCTTGGAGAAGTAGATGAGGATTCTGCCCTCAGACTATTTTCCCCTTGAAAGATAACCACGAAGGAAAAACATAAATCAATCTGATGTTATTATGTACAAGAAATCCCTCAGTATTTTTCTCAAAGTTTGTTTCTACCCAAAAAATTCAAATACTTTTTACTTCAAAAGACATTTATTGTGGCTTTAAAGCTCACTGAGGACACTAGAGGTATATGCTAATCTTAGCCTTTAAATAGAAGCCTTGCTTCAACTCTCAACTATTGTATGAATTTTGACAAATACAATTTTTGAAAGCATTTAGAATTACTATTACAGAGAATTGTAATAAAATGTTCTGTACCCTTTTTTTTTTCCCTGAAGTAACATTTAAGCAGCCTATTTGATTCTCAGGAATTTCAGAAAATTACAGTTCTCCAAACAGAATATTTGATTTCCATCTACCAGATTATGTTCCTCTCTGCACATTATCTGTTGTCTTCTAAAACAACAAATATTCTTGAAGAATTTATTTTAAAACATATTTGACCATCCAGTTCTAGTTTTATCTGTACTCTTTCAACTGAGACTCTTTCAACTTGGCATAGTAATAGGGAAAAAGAAGACTCCAATATATCATTTAAAATTAATTATCCATACAAAAGAAAAGTGATAATACAGAACATATTTCATATTCCAACAAATACCCAATGTCCTTGAAACTTTTTTCCAAGAGAGTTAAAGCTACTGGTATGGGTTTGAGCAGGGCAAACTCTGACTAAAATAAAGCTGAAATACCTCTTTTCCCAACCCCAAAGAAACCATACCACAAAGAAGTTCTGTGCTGTAAACCAGCAGGTGCACTTCTGGCAACCATATTCCCAAATGCTTTGGGTTTCTCCAATGAAGAAACCTCTCAAGTGAAAGCGCAAAAAAAGAAGAACCAGCTTTCTCCTTTCTTTTACTTTTTATTTTAAAAATGTGTTATTTCTGGTAAGAACACACTTGATGAGATGGAGAAAGAAAATAAAATCCAAGTCCCATGGTTCTTAAAGCAGTGTTTCTAGGATGTCTGGATTATGGAAAAACCAGCCTAGCTAAATATTTACAGCTGATCAATAAGACAGAACATCACTTCTTTGCATATTACATGTCAAGTCTGTGGTTCTGCAAATGTGCAAACCATTCAAAGCTGTCCGTTCTTCCTTTTCAACATTATCACATTACTAAGCCTCATCTCCTAAAATACTGTAACAGAGGAGCTCTCAAGTCTCACAAGCAGCATATCCAATCTTTTCTATAAACCAGTTCTCACTTTCCGTGACATGACTTTCCTGGTGACACACTACACCCAGGAGCTGGAACACAGCAGGAATTACAAGACACTGCCCGGTGCTTGTCAGCAAATAGAAACTGGGCCACTCGGTAAAACGGTTTCCTGGTTGCTGATAGAGCCCGAAGTCGAAGAGGAATGACAACAGGGCATTAAAAATGCTGCATGAATAGACCTTCTATTAGACATTAACTGTAAAAATGAATAACTGGTCCTCTCTGCTGAAAGGACAAGTTGAAAATGGTCTATTTTTATTAAACTTTGATAAGTGTGATAACAGCCCTGATACTACCTGCTGAAATGGCAACAGCCCTTTTTTTCCTGGCCAGATGCAAGAGAAACCATTCTGCTTGAAGGCACACAATGAGGCTACCAACTGCTTATCTCTGCTGGTGCTCTGATGCACCTGAATTACAAGAACAACATTAACTACCGTGGTAAGAGACAGGAAAGAAAAAAACCGAATTAGAATTCTATAGTACAACATTCTAGCTGTGAATGCTATTACCATTAGTCACCATTACCACTAAAATTTTGCACAGAGAAATTTATTTCTTTATTAATTAAATAATTGCAATTGATGTTGATGCTGTTCATGTCATTCTACTTTAAGATTTCAGATACAGAGATTTGATAAAGAAATATAAAAGACTGCCCTACATACTAACTTTATTTGCTACATTGCAATTTTTTCAAGTTTAATTCCACTCTATTTCCTGTAACCTATGGACTAAAATCACTCCTCACTTCAGTCACTTCCAACTTCTGTCTCATTGTCCCTGCTACAAGAACTATAAGAAATCAAAGTGCAGCCCTCTTCATCACCTTCAATTCTTCCTCAATTGTCCCATGAAGATTACTTATCTGCTTCAGCTGTGTTGCTGGGAAGTATGGAACGGGTGTTAACTTTACTATTCAGTCAGCATTATGAACCATTCATAGAAAAGTGCTCCATCAAGATATTCTTAAAAATAAAATCTTTTCTAGAAAACAGAGCCTTAGAAAACTAATACAGAATTTTAAAAACCCAGAATATCTAGTTTTTTGAATGTGAAAATACCATGAAGAATAATTAAGTATTTAAAGTTTTTGACTTTTGCATCTTATTCTTTTGCCTTTTCATTTTGCTTGATGCCAAGTAGCACATTGAGGCTTCACAGTTAAGAGCATCACCAGCTTTCAGTGCATTCCACCTTTTTTTTCCTTTTGGATCTGTTCATTTTTCAGACGCCATAGGAAACCCAGAACTGTAATACCAGGAGTTTGTCCTTATTTCTTATTGAAACACAGAGAAAACCGTAGCTAAATTTCTCAAACACTTAAACCACTTCACAGTGTTGTGATCCTTTATTACAAGCAGTAATTAACCCCACAGATATTACAGCATAAACAAATATTTTTAACTTCCAGGCCCTTGTGGGACATTTGATGTTGGGAAGAAAAGGGCACAGGCAGGACACCTCTAAGCACCCGGAAGTCTTTGAAGGAAATAAATTACATAAACAGAGAAAAGCTTCTTTCTGTTAGAACAGCTCAGAAACTTTAATTTTCTTATCTCTTTCCATGCCAGTAGCAGGCCTCGATGAAAGCCTAGATGTGATAAAGCAGCCTGCTAGAACCAAGCTGCAGTGCTATGACAGAAAAGCACACTGCTCCTAAGAGCATCGCTGAGCTGCACTGGACTCGAATACAGTGCTGCACTTAAAACACAGCGAAGATCTACTCTCGGTCACAACAAAAACCGTAGAATTTTCATCTGTCTGCTGCCCATAACACACTGCTGTGGCTGTCTCTGAAAATGCAGAATAATAACTGAAAAAAAAAAAAAAACCCAAAAAAAAAAAAAAAAAAAAACCCCACCATGTTATTTTGAGGGAAGATGTTTGAAAAAGCCAGCTCTAGGTCTGTGCAAATTGAAAACTTAGTGACCTTAGTCACTTCATTGATGGTCATCTCTTCTGAAATGTGGGGAAAAAAAAAACCAAACCCTAAAAATCATTTTCCCCCCAATGTCTTTCACCTGGTTTTCTTTAAACTTGAATCCATTTCCAAATATAAAAAAATAAAAATATGTAATTATCACACATCTGTTATGTATCAGAACAATTACTGGCACATCTGTTAACATTTCGTTTTCCCCAACTCTTCATCCTGTCCCCCTAGATTATGGTTTCTTTGAGATGAGGCTAATTCATTCTGATGGGTTCTCTCTTCACAGGTTTCCCTCTGATGCCCAACACCTTGTTCCAATTTTCTTAGAGTAGGCAGCCTTTTGGTCATGAGGAAAGTTCTGCTCATGACGATTACACGTGCAATGCACTAAATTGCTCCGGACAGCTTAGCTTGGAAATGCATGGAAAAACAGGTCTCACGTGGGAGAAATGCCAAGAAAAACAATCTCAGTTTTTTGACTAAAGTGACAGACATTAAACCCGCAATGAGAATCAATGAACTTCTTAAAAAAATGAAAATTACTAACCACTTAATCTCTCTATGCAGTTAATTTCCCCCATGTTCCCTATATCTCTAAACACATATCAGACTTTTCTTGCTTATAAAAAAACCCCAAACAAACCAACTTACCCCACAAACATACCCCAGATGGCAAACCAGTAGGAATTCACTGTTTGCCCCTTGAATTTCAGACCAAATATACAATGATTCAGGCAAGCATTATGGGACCACTAGCTATTTTAATACAGTTACATATTTTGACACACATAAGTAAAAGTTTTGGTGCGTTTTGTCACTGATTTCAGTGGGGACCTGAAATCAGTATTATAATTGTTAAATAAATTCTTTGAGGGGAAGAAGTTATTTCATACTCATAAAAGAAACAAGAACAATTATTATCCAAGCCAAAGCTGGACATCCGTAAGACAAGTCCAAATATCATGTAAGAATAATTAGGTTATGCTAAACATAAGTTATTGCAAAACAATCTCTTGTGTTTATGAGGCCCAATACTTCCTGAGCAAATAAGAATTACAGCTTGTAAAAGGCTCAGTGACCATTTCTCAAAATGGACAGGCAAATATTACGATGAACAATTTTACTTAAAAACGGATCTTATTTTGAAATCATAAGGCAGATCTTATAAGCATTTGTATGATTTTCTCTCGTGTGAAAAAAAAATACTCTGGTTTTGTTACCAGGTTAAAGTTCATCATAGGGAGCCAAAAATATATTAATAATGACAAAAGGGAATTGGTTCAGGTCTTGTCCCACAGTGAATGACAAAATCTTATGAAGAAATACATCTTAATAAAGTTAATACATAGTTGATAGCCATATGATATTCTTGTATTTTTTTCTAAGTCCTACATGTAATTCAAAAATTGTTGGTCTAGAATCCATCCAGGTTAAGCACAAGATTAACTTTGTGAATGTAATTTGGGCAAGAGAGTTGGCTTAAAAGAAATGTCTCTAATTTACCTCAGTTTTTCACCCTGCAATCATTCTCATTCAAATGTAAGATACTGCCAAATTTTAAAAATATTTGTCATACAGATGGTAAATATCAGGAGATTTTGTTAGGTTCTCTATGTTTTTGCATCATTTTTGTTAATTAGATTCAATAAACAAAATTAAATTCTCATGGTTTTCCTATGCAAGCTGCCTATGTGAATCCCATCATCCACGATTTTTAAACTTAGTCTAGAACAATGCTGCTTTTTATATCTAACAAGTTCAGCCTCCTCCTTACCATCAGAGTGGCTTTCTGAAATTCATTACAGTTTATCCTCACAGCAGCCCAGCAAGGTCAGAATTTACCATCCCTATTTTTAAAGTGGCAAACTGACATCCTGAGTAAACAGTTTTAGGGAGGACTAGAATCAAGCACAACTGCTCTGACATGATGCTGCTAAACTAGCAAAGGTAAACCTTTTTCAGCCTGGGTTGTCTTCCACCCTCTGCCCTCCTCCACTGTGTTCCTTACACATTTGGGCCCTGATCACGAGGCGCTGACCATGTGCTTATTCTGCCATGTGTACCAGAGATCTGTCACTATGCTAGACCATTCTTCTTATCCCTAATAGTTTGTTATTTTATGAGCTACAACGGGTATTGCTTAGGTCTGGTCATCCGTGCCTTTATTAAGAAAAGGCATAAGAAGCTTAAATATTACTTTTGTTTTTCTGTACCCTCATACTCTCTCGTTTGGGATTTTTTGAGTTAGAACTGTGATGTACTATGAGTAAGGTTCGAAACTTCCAGTAATTCTAAAAGCAGGAAATACAAATGAATACCTGTTTCTCAGGGGACACCCAACCTAAACACATGGATCTGAAAAATTCAGATAGTCAAAAAACAATCTATTGCTTGGGTGTTCAGCTATACTGGGATTTCTGAGCACATTTTGTACCATATATTTGATATGTTGTTATGGTCAGGTCCAGAAGTAGTTTAGACAATCCCTTCAGAATGTAAATTAAAATGTACAGTATCTACATTACACAGAGGTTTTATCTCAAGTGGGACATTATTCTTTTTACCTTGAACTTCGGGAACTACTGAACTACTACCTTAAGTACTCTGGGCTTCAGATACTAGGAGCAACTTCTTAACTCTTATTTCTCTAATAACAATTCTCCAGTAAGAAAAAAAAGTCATTTATTGCAGAAATATAAAACAAAATTACTCCTGTGGTATCAAGAATGCTTTGTATTTCAGAGACGCCTTTTCCTACATGAGACATTTTACTTTTCCACCCAACTCATCTGGAGTATCTTAATTATCATCCACCCATTTTCTCAGTTACCTTCTCTTTGTTACCTTCTCTGTTCTACCTCTGGCTGAAGGAGACCTATGAAAGAAACCTTAATTTTTAATTGAACTTAGGAGCAGACATTCAGACTCTCCTGTGCAATAATAGAATGCCTAGACTATGATTATATTCATAAGTTCTACAATACCTCTAAAATTTTATTGCCTACTTCTGAAGATTATATAAGTTGATTTTTCAGTGAAACACTGGAAATGTGACCAGAACACAGAACATAATAGAAGATCAAAATGAGATGGCACTGATTTGATTTCTCTTTTCAGTAAAGCCACTTCAGGCTAATCTATCTTTATCATGGCACACCTGGAAGCTGGGCATCCTTCAGTTTTTACAATTTAATTAAATAGCGAAGGATTGACAACAAATATTATATATTTCAAACTGCAATCAGTCTCAACTCCTCACTCCAGAAATAATTCCTCTGACTACAATAAACAGTACAAAAATAATTCTGTGCATTAAAATGAGAAATTGCAACACAATTACCAGCTGCTTCCATGACTGAGAATGTTTTTCATTGGCCATTCAAGCCTGGACATGCACTATGTCCATACATATAAGTCTTCTTCATTATTCCCTCTCCACAAAACAAACAAACACCAAAAAAAAAAAAAAAAAAACCACAAAAAAAACCACAAAAAAGCAAACCACCACATAAAAAGCTTTGATTTCTGTTCCTCTGCTGATTCAATGCAGCATTCAAAGTCACAGTGTAGTTCAGAAGCAGAAGGGTGAATGATACCTCCTTCTGAATGCATTCCAAGGAATGACTAATATAAACATGTTCAAGCAAAGAAATGCTTGGAATAACTATTTAAAAGCTACTGAAATCAGGTACATTTTGCTTTATGCTATCCAAGTGGATTTCAAGAACTCATGTTATAGCTTTGCATACAAACCCTCTCCTAGATAACATCTAACTTGCCTCTCTATATTAAGCAATCATGCAATATCCTTTTTCATCAGACAGTTCCACAAGATTCAGCTTTTTGACCAATATTTAACATTTATATAATGCCATCAATTCTACCTTTAAAGTCCTACCTTTAAAACTCCAGCTCTTCTTTCAAATCAATTAGTCCCTTAACATCAGCTTCATATTTACCCATCATGAATAAACAATTCATATTTAGTATTTCAATAATTCACTTGGATCCACATGAGCAATGGATAAAAAAAACCTGTTGTCTTGAATCTGAGGGCAGTGTGTCATGGCCATGGCTACTTGGACTATCTACTCCCAACAGGGGCAGCCAAAAGCTAGATGGGAACATTTCTTTGGGTTTTTTTCAATTTAAAATTAAATTCTGCCCATTCACAGTAGGCAGTTATGAAGCAGATGGTCAATGACAATGCATGAATAAAGCAACAATTTGCTAATATCGAGCCTACAATTTTCCCCTCTGTTTTTTTGCGCCAAGAAAGCACCAGAGTAGACATTACCTATTGATGCCAAACAGCTTAAGACAAACTCCTGATGTCTAACAAAAAGGCACTTATTCTCAAGATCTGATTAGTTACAAGTGCATCATTTTAACATTTCCATGGACCTTCTGCCATCACCAGTCTTCTCCTCTGCATGCTGTTAATGTCCATTCTCCATGGCATTGTGGCCCCTTTCTCGCGTTCAAGAGAAGCTTCCACTGATATTTACAGCGATCAACCCACTATGTCAGTTCCTCAGCCATTACTTCAGTTTCTTGAGATTACTCCAGTTGAGGCACTGTAATTTGTTCTGTACCGCTTCTCAGAGAAACAATATGTGATAAACAGTTCCATATTCAGGCCAAAGACAAAAAACATAAGTCTTTAGTCACCCATGTTTAAGCATAGAGAGATAAAAAGGGAAAATTCTTCAAAGGAAAAAACGCGTATAAAAGACCTGAGGCTTAAAATGCAACATTCATAGTACTATCATTTGTCTCTAAGTAGGACTCCAGCTGTTCTGAGAGGACAATACAATTAGTTTTATGCTTTGCTTGAATTCATCATTGCTGCTTTGTATAACTTCTGCATAAAAGCACAGTTAGAAAAAAAAAGAAAAGAAATCACTTTTTACTGAGAAATAAGATTTCTCTCTAGAAGAAAGACATCAATAGCTAAGTTGGAACCTCGTACTGAAAAAATCCACATTCAGTTTCAAATTATTAAAAAGTTTCTGTTTCTTAGAAGTTATTGGCCTAAAAACTCCTGCACATGTCATCCAAGTGACAACAAAACAGAAAAGCAGGGTACAAGCAGCGAGGCAAGATCTGGGAGCTCCAGACAAATGAAGGATGAGACATGAACCTTTATTAAGAGCAAAAGGCAAAGCTTCGAGCTGGCTCATATCACTAGATTGTCATAGCTGGCACTGGCAGGAAGGGATTTCACTTTTTATTGGGCAACAGCTTATATTACAGAGGCTTTACTGGCTACTATCTATAGGAAGCTATGGCAGATTCCATCAGCAGAAGTTGACACAGAGCCAGCCTCCAGTTTTACACTTTGCCAGAAGTCAAGAGACATCAGACACCTACTGACAAACAACTCTTTGGAAGCTTTAATACACTTCAACTCACAAATGCTTCTGAGATGGTTTATCTCTTTTGGAAGTATAAGAGACATTTATGGCTCTTCAAGACAGTATTTTACAAATTCTAGCAAGGCTATTTGCCTTTCAGTCTGGATTATTGCATTTGTGCAAAGAATACAAGCTGGTGATTGACAATATTTCCTCTATGTATTTATTTCATTCAAATTCACAGAGATTCCTTGTTTGTTCATGTTTCAGAAAGTAATTAAGTATAGGACCTCGTAATAACAGCAGAAAGAATGGGATTCTTTGCTCTAAGAGGACTTCCTGTCACCAGGAAATTAAATGTTTCTTCTGGCAGGCAGTAAAGTACACACAGAAATAAAAATTAATCTGTAGGCTTACACTTACATGCTTTCTCAAAGTTAATTAAGAAGGAAGGTTACCCAAGGTTCAATGAATGAGGCAATACCAACTTAGGAAGTGATCTCAACTTACAAGAGAGAAAAAATACAAAATTTCAGTTGTTGAGCAGATAGATTTTTGTATTCTCTGATTTTTTGAAGCTGTGACTCTGAAGTCCTGTATGAATGCTAACAGGGTTTACACAGAGGAACACACTCCCAAAGATGAATAACAAAGTGAGAAAAGATTGGATAATTAACACAGAACCAGAATAGGTTCCTGTCTGCTTATTAGCCCAACTTGCCCAGATAGCAAGAACACACAGGATGAAAACCTGTCCCCAGTTCACGCATTGGCAATTAGAGAACTGAACCTACATAGGGGCAAAAATTTCCCAAGTTTTCATGTCAGTAAAAATAATAATGAAAAAAATATCAATTCCTTTAACACTATCAGTGCTATAATAGGGAAAAAAACAATGAAATTTTTGGGATGACAGTAGTTTGTCAATCACCCTGTAATAAGTGACTTTGTCAAGGATTAATTTTTGCATGTGTTCTATCTTTTTACTTGTCATTTTTACCCCAAGATAGAACTTAGGAGTGACAGTACAAACCTAGTAGCAGATGTTACTTGATTTAAGGGAAGGGTAGGAGGGTAAAGACTTCAGAAATTATTTTATGACAGTCATTCTAACTGCCTGCACTATTAAGCTTTGATCTTCAAATAAAATCCAAAACAACATTTATTACCTCTCTGCAACCCCATTGTTGCTGAAGACACATTGATACTTGGAGAAGTGAAGAACCCACTTCTCAATAATAGCTTGGACTATGTATCTTAATAGTTGGTGGCACAGAAACAACTTACCTTCTGGGAATAAATCTAATTAGGAAATCAGGACCAATATAACCCTAGAGACTAAAAATACCTGGGATGCAGGACTTAGCTCTTCTAAGAACAGAGTGACAAGAGGCCATGCAGGGGCGCTCTGCTAGATTCGGTCACACAAATGTAGCCAGAATAAAAATTCTGCAGTACAACATTTACAGTCCTGTTTCAGTTCAGGTGCTTTTGGAAACACACGACTACTCATTTTCAAAGCTGTCTCTGTCACCACCCAAAACACTGGTTTAGGAAAAGCATTTTAAATACCTATATTAATTTAACTTAATTCCAGTAAGAAATTACTAGAAAAGAGGAGCACACGCTTTCTGGAAAATCTACATCAAAATTATTCTTCAATGCCATACATTCTTTAAAATCTGGGATAAAACAATCTAATAGATCACCAATGAAACTTTAAGGCGTTTTTGGGAAGTTCACATACTTTGGATACTCTATAACTAAAGCACCATCCATGCAGAGAGACAGAGAAACAGTCTGTTGCTTTCAAATATAGTCGGAGCTCCAGCTAGGCACAGAAACTTTCGTATGCCCTTTTCATGCTTACAGCCCTGGAATGAGGACTGAACTGTTAAGCAAACTTCTTCAAAACTTTATCAGCATCAACATGACAGAGCTGCACAACTCATTTCTAGATTCATTTGCTCTAATGTTTCTGTATAATACCTAGGCTCTAAAAATACTCCACAAGAGCTGAAAGCATAAAGCTAGCTAATCTTTATGGCAGGAAAAATTATTTTTGTCATACACTAAGAAAAAGATTTATGCATGTGGTAGAAACATGAAATAGATTTGCTTTACTGTAATAGTCTTTGTTGTTTTATTTTGACCTTTTAAAATGCTTACATAAGGTCAGAGTAAAATTAACAGGCAGTAATCACCCTCTCCAACACAGTAAGTCTAAGTAAATCCATACTGTTGCTCCATTAAGAATGGCATAGGCCACTGCACACAAATTTAGGAATTCCCGTGGGTCATCAAGTGCTTGCTAGCTGCAAAAATCTGTTTGGAGCCACTTCTATCAAATGCCAGGAATAAGGAGAGAAATCCTGCATGTTTACTCCATGCTGCTCTGGCAGGGAGCCAACAATAGCAAAGGAACTTGGAACTGCAGGACTAAATCCCCATTTGTCTCACCCTTGTAGTCATAAAACTGTTTATGCTGATAAAAGGACTGACAATTGTATCAAGTGCTGTGCACTGAATTACTGAAAGCTTCCAAACATCCTTTTTTAAAGAAACTTGCAGCCTTAATAAATCAGCGTCTTAACAGACAGCATGAAAATTTTATACCACTAGTAAAATATGAGTAAAATATGGTGAATTTGTTGTTCGGTGGCAGGGTATGATTCTGTCTTTGCACAAGAAATACAGTAACAGAGAGTTACCAGCCTTATATTACACAAGGAGAAATATAATCCAGAATATTTACAGTGTTTGTATCAAGAAAAAAAGAAATTTTGTATGCAATGTGGAAGGAAAAAATAAGAATGACAGGTGGCAGATTCAAAACTGTTTTAACACAAGTTCTGTAGCTATAGAAAATACCAACTGCTGTGGAGAAGGCTAAAACAAGCAGAGAATAGAAATGTTTTAACTGCTGCACAATTTACTTTTGTAAGCAATGTGACAGTAGTCACATTTAAAACATCAGACTAAGTAAAAGCAAAAAGATTTAGAAAGCTAAGTTAGACTACTTTCTGATTGATTTCTCACATTTCTCCTAAACAGACTTTTTTTCACATTAGAAATGTTATTAAGAACCTGTAACTGGCCTCTAATATGGTCTTCCCGTGCAGAGCATACAATAAGTGCTCGGTTAATTTAGTGCATTCCAGACACGGTTTCACAACAGGAAGCAGTAGGGAAATCATCACAAGGTATTCCTGCTCTCCACACAGTCCATGCTCCCCTTAAGCCAATTGATTTTGACAGATGCATTGGCACACCATGTCACAGAGGAAGCAGCAAGGGCAGAGCTGGTAGATGGAATGAGTACTTTAAACTAGTACTAGCACTAAATGCTTCAAAATTAAAGACTCAGGCACCCAGTAGGTAGATAGCTGAAATGACAGCTTCAGCAGCCTTCCCTGGTGCTCACAGCTTTCCCAAATACACCCCGTTTTTTTACCCCTGCTTATTTTACTATAATTAAAAGCCTAAAATGTACAGGGTTAAAAATTGTAGTCTTCCTTCTTGATGTGCTGCTTACACCCTGAATTACTTCAGACATTTGATTTACAAAGTTCTACAAAAATACTTTCTCTGTCAGACCTGAAGCAAGGGGAACTGTGATCACATTTTAAGACAGCTTTGCTACAAGAAAGGCATCTCATGGAACTAAACAGAAAACACAACGGAGAAAACAAGTCCTGCATTACGGCTTTGTTGTGCTACACAGTGACATCTCACAGATGTCGCTACTAAATATCAATAAAATGGAACAGCACAGAATAAACAAAAGATAAATTACATATGTCATTTGGCATGGGTCATACCTCAGGTGACAATGCTTCAAGCATCAGTGCAACAGCAAAATAATAGCAATGAACTTGGAAGAGATAAAACAGCGAAGAAAAGTCTAACTCCCATGAACACACATCACGATCTACAGGATTTTGTCAAGGACTTTCAGCCTCCAGTAGCCTAAAGAAAAAAAAAAAAAATCAAGATTCTAAATATGGATTTAGAAACCTTACCAGAGAATGGAATAAACAAATAAATCAGCATTCAACAAGTCTTGCAAGTTTAAAGACTGCGATGCGTATGCAAGGCCCCTGAGAGGGTCCGTCCTGCAGGCTTGTCTGCCCGGGCTGGGGGCCAAGGTGGGGAGTGCAGCTGCAGCCTGTCCAGGCTGTCCCCCTCCCTTCACTGCCTGTGCAGCCTGGGCCAAAGCCCCTTCCTGTGGGAGCTGCTTTGCAGCTGAGCCTCTACCATCAGCCCCCGACCTGAGCTGCACCTCCTGCTGTGGTGCAGCCCAGCCCCTGTTTATCCAGCCCACTGTGTCCCACAGCCTGGCCTGGCCTTGCCTCAGTGGCCCTGCCTGGCCATCCCAAGGTTGTGTCTGCCCGTGGGTCCCCTCACTCCGGCACTGCTGTCTATCACCCTCATCTCCTGGCTCACCCTCTCTCAGGGAGCAGCCAGCCCTCACTGCTCCATGTCCGTCTAACCTTCTTTTCCTCGAGTATTCTTGAGGGAATATACATGACAGGACATGATTTATACCGGCCTAATTACAACTGAAACAACTCTTATCCAGCTAGCTTGACAAAATGAAGCTGAGAGGAAAGTATAGAATAAAAACATTATTAGGTCAATCTGACATGCGTTGCAGGAAAATATTATTTATGAAAATTAGACTCTGTGGTCACATGATCTCAAAATAAATATGGAAAAGATGGCATTTGTCCCCATTGACACGACAGTGAATATGACAGGAAAACTTGAGCTTTGCCTAGAAATTGAAATAGCTGGCTGGCAATGCTTGTATATGGTTAAACTCAGCTGTGACGAAACAAGAGGATATCAACTGAACCATTGAAGCTTAAAGGGAGCAGATTCTTCAATAAAGTTTATAAACATAACCTGGTAATTGTGAAGATTTAAAACTCTGGGATGAGTATTAGACTAATCTGGACAGCCTTCAAGGGAAATGTGGTGTTGTTTTGGTAGTTCTACTCATAAATTGTTCAAACTTATTCAAGTGACGTAGCTCTTCCCCAAGGTATTCTGTCAAGTGAAAGGCCTGCACTCACTATCTCAATTTCTCATTCTTTAGAATGGGACCACACTGTATTATATATTACACTACCAGACGCAGTTCCAACTGTTAGAAATGAAAAATCAAGAGATTCCATAGAATTGTATTCTGGAGAATCTTTGTTCTGCTATCAAGTTATTTTTAACATATGACATTTCTTAAAAGTTTTTTGTCATCAGGGCCATAGTCCATATCACACAGTTCTCCAAATCACAATATCATCTTTTCCATCAATAGTTACTTGTGCTAGAAAGAAACAACCTCTTTAACTAAGCTACTCAAAGACCGAACAAAATGCAAAGCAATGTAACAACCTAGTATTTGGCCTGACATAAACCTTCCAAAAACAGCCACTCTTGCTGGGGTCAGCGAGGAGGAAAGAAGGCCATGAGAAATTACATGAGAATTTACAATACATGAGAAATTAATCTTCCAATGAGTATCATTTCATGCATATTCCTAATCTTGGAAAAGTCTGATCTCTCTTCACCACAGAAGGAATTACATATCCCCAAGGCCAGTCTATCTTCTGGATCTAATAATTACTGGGTAACCAGAAACACGGGATTAGAACACAACTGTTCTAAACAACTTTTGCTGTGCCAGTTTTCTGACAAAAGGCACTTTTCTCATAAACTACCTTGGCAACTAACGGTGCTGGATCCATATACCAGCTGGAATCACAGGAAAGCAATGCCACAGCAGTAACTTGTTCTTCCATTAAAACCAACTGGGACTATGGAAAGCTGATCCTGAGCTTTTGCAGAAAGCCAGCACATGTTATCACATTAGCAGGGTTCTGACGTGCATAAGCATCCACACTAAGTTACAGCAGGAGAAACCAGAGCAGAGGGTAAAAAAATGGTAAAGAAATGCAACTCTTCTATGGATGCTCAGTTCTGCAGTGAGACAGAAAAGAGGACAAGTAACTAAATACGGATAAAAAGAAAGTGAAAAATAGAAGGGTGGGAATATTAAAGTGACTAGGAAACAGAATGCAAAAGAAATAAACTATAAGAGAGATAAAAGAAGTTAATGAAGCAAAAGTAAGGAATGGAACAAGCTAAGTGTGCCTAAACATTAATTATGGAGAATTCAGAGTCCTTGAGCTCCAGATTTTTGTCAGCGATAACACTGACTGATTCAGTTACAGATATTAAAAATTAATTAAGAACTCATAAACTCAGACAAAACTAACAAATTCCTGCCTATGACTGAACTGGGTTGAGTATATAAAGCTGGTAATCAATTTGGCCCTGAAAACTTTCATGGCTAAACACTGGCAAGAATGACTAGCTTGACAGCTTAGGGGTGATTCACAACCAGCTTGACTACCATTTCTCATTTAAATTGATTAACACAAGTAGATATAAAAATATCTGAAGCTTGACAAGTGAAACATGCAGTTTTACATAAAACATTCAAGTCTTTCAGAAAACATATGTGTGCTGGCAATAAAGTATATTTTCCATGTAGAATTACTATTTGCAGTCCTCTAAACGCACAATAGAAATTCTGTCAGGCTACACACAGAAAGATGCAGTTCAGCAGGCAATTTCTTAAGCACGTAAAGTGCTTAGAATCAAATTTCTGCCACAACAAACAGGATTTACCTTTGGCTCTGCTTAGGAAAAATAGCAAATGAAGTCTCTCACTAAAACTAAGCTGGAAAGCTCTTACAAAGACAAAAAAAAAAAAAAAAATAGTTACCTCTTAATCCAAAGGCTTCAGCAGCACAAACGGGAATGATTTGCAGTTAGGGGCCAGGTGCACAAGCTCTGGCAGCATCTCTCTCTCCTAGAGAGAGGCTGCTGGCCTGACACAGGGCTTCTTGATATGTCCTTAATGAGTCGTCTTCATTATCTGCATGCAGAGACCAAAGAAATGAGCACGTGCACAATTCTCACAATTATACCCTCATCTTAGCACCCCTCTGTTAAAAATGCAGGGTAAGCAGAAAGTAAGGGAATAGTAGAGCTAGAGGTACTGCAGAGTGGGGTCTTAAAACCATCTGTTTTATTTTTACTGCTTTCTAGTCCATGCAGATTATTGGTGTTCCACAAAAAGCCTACCAAAAACATACGGCACAAATTCCCACACATGCAAGTAAACAAAAAATATGAAGAAATAGAGGTAATAAGGAAAATTCAAAGCTTAAACTTATTTAATTTGGCTAGAAATATAAACCATTGTGGCAAATGACACAAGAGATTCTGATATTGTTTAAAAAAAAAAGGGTAAGTTTTTAATCAATCTCTCAGGATCAGTGTATCTTCATACAAACAGTATGACTTGAATATGTAGTTTCAATACTCAGAGGTTCAGCTGCCTAAAAAGCAAGATCAATTTACTGTTTCTGAGCTCTTCCTCTGTTCACCACTGTGCAACTCCACCCCTCACTGCTGTAGCCTCAAGAATTTTATGACATACTAACCACAAGAGCACACTTATGGACACCTGTATAGTCATTTAGACAGAAAAGCAGACATGTCTGCTCCTTTATCTAAAATTTTGGGCCTGAGCATTAAGCAATAATTTACCTTTAGTAACTTCATGTTTTCTTCTTGAAAAGGAAGGTTTTCTTTCTAATGCAAGATGGGCAAAATTACACACCTATTTCCAAGGAGTCATCTCAGTCTTTTTTACTTCTGCAAAATTTGAAGGGGAAGGGAACATATGGGAAAAAAAGTTTCAAATTCTGATAACATATGGAGAACTCACTGAAACCCTCCAACCTAAATTCTGAAAAATAAGTAAAATAATTACATGAGCTTTTCAAACAATGTTATTTTAGAATAATCCTATTTATACCAGTGAACACTCATAAAACAAACAAATATCTTATTTTGGTGAGATTTGAATACTTGAACAAATGCTTTAGCATTCCATCCCAAACATTTAGCTCAACTTTTTAATCTCCTTACCAGTAATATCAGCTGTAAAACACATTCACTTCCTTTGTTTTTCTGCTGTGCCCAGCCATTCCCCAGCTCCTTCTCCAACAGTGACTTCTCACTGTGTGAGTGGACTTGGTGTCCTCTCAGCAGGTAAGTAATTGGCTGTGAGGGGTACTTTTCAGAGAGATTGAAAACACCTGAGTGGGAGGAAGAGCTGTGGGGTTGATGGCAGAATAGACGCTTCTGCTCTCACCCCACACAGTCAGCGTTCAAATGACAAAGTTCTAAGAGCTCTGCATTACCTCGAAAATTTAAAATTCTTGTGTGAGGCAGAAGTTAATGTCTCATGATGCCCTCTCACCTCGTAAGCAGGGAGCCTCTTAGCTGAGGACCGAACCCTCTCTCTGTTGAAGGAGGGAGGGAAGAACAAAGAAGGTCTCGGCAGGAGGACACCTCTCTTCCGCTTTTCTTCCCACTTTACTCTTTTCCAGTGTGATTTATCCCTTGGGTGAAAAAACGCTGTTGAGGGACTGAGGCAAATAATTTTAACGTGTTCAGGAGAAAACAGGAAACTTAAAACCTCAGTTATAAGAACCATACTGGAAAATAAAAAAGGAAAAATTGGTCTCCATTTCGAAAAAATGCACAGTCAACCCCTCCTGACCTCAATAGTGTAATATTACAGTCAATGTTTGTGTCTCTGCTTTTTCAAGTTATTCAGTTTATTTTGGGAAGTTCACAACAAAAACCACATTCAGTTCTCTTGCATGTGACTCAGATAAAATGTGCATTACCTCAATACAGGCACTACAGGTAACCTGGAAAATTCAAATAATCCCAGTGGTGAAGGAACTGATACTGGCTCATGATGCTGATTAAATAATTCTGATAATCTATTTCTATCCCCTCACAAATTAAAACTAGAAAATAATCAAAATACAATGCAAGAAGGTCTAATTACATTACTTGAAAGTGCACAGATGTCTATATTTTATTTTAATGTATTAATTTAATAAAGACCACTTATAGGTATTTTTCTGCATTCTTTTGTAACATCAGTACCATACATTATAAATTGAAATTACCTGCAAAGATGAGGATAAAACAAAAAGTGATAAAATATGAATAGAAGCCAAAACTGTCAGTCCAATACTAAATATAATCTTAGCACGACAGGAACAATTTTATTTCTTAATATTGCATTTATTCCACCTTGAGTAGTTACATTTTCACTCCCTGAAGCTAAATATGAATCTAAGAAACCTGCATTGCTGCCCAGCTTCAGTAAAAAGAAACAAAGGCATTCCATCATATTTTGTCTCATTCTATGTTAAAGTGCCATAAGTACTTTAAACTTCCTTATGAAAAAAAAGGGAAATCAGACATTCCGATTGACTATTTAATTTCTTACTACTCTGTATTTCTTTGTACTAATGATTTACACATAAAATATTCTTTGTTTTCTGTGTTTTTAAACTATCCAAGGTAAGGAGACTTGGAGAAACAGATTGGATTTAGCACTGGCAAATGATCAGTATATTCTCTTCCTTCTGTGTCCTTGCATACGGACAAGAAACACGCTCACTGGCTACTTTAAAGTGAAACTGGTAATATTTAAAGACTTCCAGAGAAACAGATGGATAAAAGGTTTAGTGAGGAAACATTTAATCAGAAGAGATTTGGCAAATTAATCTGTAAATGAATCCTTGCACGTGTGCTCTTTTCATTACAGGGAAGCAATATCCCTGCTGCCAATCATTTCCCAGCATTTTCAGTGCCAAAGTGCACCTCACCCCACATTGCCCCACCAGACTTTACTGTTTTAGCAACAGCCTCCTATACTTACAGGCCAGATAATACAACCTTTTATATTGAAACAAAACCAAACCACCAAATTTCCCATTTTGACTCCCCTGAGGATTCCTGAGAAAGATTCTGCTTCTGGAGGTTGTTGATTGGAAAAATCCAGAGGTTACCTAGTAAGGGAGTTGGAGTGTGACTTTGATGTTCCAGACATGAATGACTTGGGGGCATGTGTCTAATCTTGCAATTCAGTGAAGTGAGCAAGGAAAAAGAATAAATGTCAGCTTTTAACTGGCCGTATTGTTTTTCAAAAAACCCACCAGACTGTTTTTTTCAAACCAGTTCTGTAACGGCCTAAATTCACATCATAGCAATACCTTACAAGCCCTCACCATTATGTTAGCTTTTGAGTATTTATAGCTCCACTCTATATCACAGGAAAAGTATGCAGGGTCTTACACTCTGGCAAGCAGAGATCACAGTGCCAGGAAACTCTATAGTCACTTTGCTATAGTGCAGTAGCTTCCACAAAGAACAAAACACAAACCTTAAAAAGGCAAAGCATCCAGTGTATGGAACATCTTAATCTGTTTCAGAAGAATTATTTAACCAAGAGGTTAATGATTTCACATTGGTGATTCTTTTTTCTCATCAGCTTCCAGGCATAGTCATAATGTATATGTAATTCTGAATAGAAATCTAGGCTGAAATGACTGCTTGAAACTCTAGACAAGTTTTCTTTCCAGCCCTTCCTGAGCTTATAAAATGGAACAGGTGTTACAGTAACTGGGCTTGTTCCTTTCCCCTTGAGGTAACTCTGCCACAAAGAAATTGAGAAGCTCTTGCCTGCATTTCTCCAAGCATATTAAAGAAGGCTTTACTGTGAAAACATTTGATAGAAATAATAACACTAATTTACAGCCATTTACCACAGCTGCCTTCCATCCACTTCACACTGAAACATAATTATGTCTGTGGCATCCCTTCAGGGAAACCTCCACTCACCATACCTATAGCACTAAAATAACAAATAAATTTCGGGAAGGTAAAACATAACTTTTCCAAGACAAGCAGGTGGTTCTATGTCTAAATTGCTCCATTGTGACAGCTGCATTTCATCATTCATGTGTAATACATGAAAAAAAGTTTTTTATGTTAGAAATCCAGTTTAGAGAGATATCTAAGGGGTTAAGTAAAAAAAAATTATACCCTTTCTCAGTCTTCCAGATCTTTAGGAAGGATGCTTTTTCTGCCTCCAATGAATGAAATGTAACTATTTAAAATCCTGTTGGGATTTGTTTACACTACTGTAAAATTTGGTATGTCGTATACTCCACGCCTGGTATGACTTTAAATAAGCAGTACAGTTGCTGTACTTTCCCACCCAAATATTATACCTTATCTCTGATATAAATGTAAATGCATGCTCATGGTGAAGAAGAACATCTACCGTCTGGCACACAAAGACTACCAGAGATGTTGCAATTTTGCTGCCAGTTTAACCTCATGCTCTTCAGAGAAAGGGAAATGTGGAGATCCTCAGCTGGTATGAACTGAATTTTCAAAGATATAGGAGTGACTATTATAATTATTTATATCAGCCTCTATTCCTGTCCCTTAAAAATCCCTAATACAGCTTTTTTATTATAAAGTTATGAGTGCTCTTTGAAGTTTAAGTATGTTCAATGAATAGCTATTATTATCATAAATATATCATACCTGCAATCCCCAGATATAGTCCTGAAAATAAGAAAGCACAGAGCCAAACAGACATTAAAATGTGCAGTGCTTAATCTTTCTCAATACAGCTCAAGTTCATTTGCAGCATACACTTTGTGGAATTACATGTTCTTAGCTCTTCTAGAGAATTCTCATTAGATGAAGCTAGGAAACTTTAGAGTATTGGTATTTTATTTTAAAATCCAGGAGCCTGGATCACAGTTTTCCATCCTATGGCCAGCTATGGGATAATCATTCATACATTAACCTCAGTTTGACTTCTTATACTGTCAGCAATGTGGAAATATGTGATTTATGTGATTTATGAGGTAAAGAAAGTTTAATCCATTAGAAGAAAACTACTAAGTCAAGCACACCACATTGTGGGCTAAGACGTAAAAGGCTCATTCCCACTAGAGATTCATTCCTTTCTGGATCTAACCCTTCTTTGCCAGCAACTGCCCACCCACATAGATTATAAAGGATTGTGTCAGCCTAAATCTTAATGTAATGTTAAGAGAGAAAATTGGATGTTTTCTGCTGGCTTCTGCATAAGGGCAAATTTCACCCAGATTGTAAATCAGATTTTTTATATGATTCATTTTGTTTCAGGCTATTACCTAATAATTTCTGATGTCGTCAGAAAGATTATGGAACAAACAGATTTTGTCAGGGGGATAGCCTAAATGATTTCTTGAGGCCTCTTCCAACCCTACTTTTCTACATTCCTATAATTTTGGAAAGATGCTAAAATTTTCATACTGTAGCAGGAATCTGAACCAGAGTATTGCTTCACTATCCTGAATGGCAAATGTGGAGCCTGAACACCAGACCATCAAAGCTGAGCATTAAACTCCAAGACATACAACAGAGGAAATGTTCCATCCAACTCCCCTGAGTCCTTGCTGGAATTCTTGAAAATCCTGGCATTGGCTCTCTTTTCAGACAATTCTGTTAACACTAGGAAACCACAAAAGTCCAAAGAACCACACAGCAATATGATTAGTAATGTACTGCGTACACTACACAGAGAGTTAGGAACACAGAACATAGTAAAAGCAGTGTTCTAGTATGTGTGCCCTTAGGGCTCAGACAGAGGAGAGGGAACTGAACTCCTGAAGTTCCTGGGGTAACTTTGGGCAAATTACTCAAACTGAGTCTAGAATGCTAATTTGTTTTTTTTGGAGTGCGTCTGTGCTCTTAGTCAATTTGCTTTCTTTCTCCATGTTCCAAATCATCCCAAAGGAGAGTCCATGCCCTCTATACCTTGATATTTCATGGAACCAGTGCCACTGGGAGTGTCCTCACTGCTCGTTCTTTCAGGACAGCACTGGGCTGAGACATTCAAACTCCAAAGCTGAAGCTATAAAAGATGTCTTCATTTGAGAAATAGTGCTAATGAGTCCTGTACTACGGCTATAACAAAACTGTATAATTTCCCAGACCCCAGCTGGTATTTTTAATAGCTTTAAGCTGCATACGTCCATAAGACAATTTGGTAGAGCTATCTGGGGATCTCAGGACTGTTCTGCACTGTGTAATGTAACCAGAGCCTTTATAGTCTAGTTCTCCATCTAACACAGGACTAGTATTCCCTTCTTTATAAAAACATAACTGCAAGAAACATTCACAAAAAATATTGTGACATCCAGGTACTAAATTATCAGGAGTGAAGGGAAATACCCTAGAATGAGATAACTGGGATATAGGCATTTTAAAAAATACCATTATTTTGAGTGGGATAGATATGTGTCCACAAAAAAAGCAAAACCTCAGCAACTCCATAGCACTAGGTAAGAGAGAGAGAGGTTCTCCACAAAAGTATTAAGAATGCCTTCATCAACAGAAGATCAGATTTTCACAGAAGGGAGACTGGTTAGCCAGTAATTGCTGGGTTAGTGCACCATAAAGAATGTTCACAGGCAAAGCTGTCTTTGGGATACCTCTGCCTCAGACTCTGGAAAAAACAGGTGATGTTTTGATTCCAGGCTTATGTTTTACCTCTAGGCAACAAAACAATGCAGAAAGGTTTCTAAAGCTGAGAAAATCTACGAAAAAAATCTAGAAAATGCAACACTTTTATCAAACCAGACTCCCTCTGACCATAGCTAAAGCCACATGAATCCTAAAAAAAACTAAGAGTAAACGAGGGATGAAAGAAGGGGATGGGGCTTTATATGAATGCATACACCTCTAAGATGAGACAGAACATCCATCTCTGATTTCTGAGAATTCATATTGCAATACTAAAACTGTAGTGTTGTGAACGGATTGATAAAGCTCTGCTGGGATTACCTACAGAGTGTAAATACACTGAAATACAACAGAACCTCTTTGCACTTCAAAATATGTTTCTGTGCAGTGCAAACAGCCCTAATAAGTAAAGCAGCCCATCCCAGCTCACATACTTCAGCAATTCTAAACCACAATTATCCTTTTGTGTTATTGTTATGTGCATAAATGATTTTTTTGAAAAACTTGCAAAACACAAAATACTCCTTCCCAGAAGGGAAACTATAGTCGGAACATCTCATTGCTCTTCGAAAGAAGACAATTATGAATAATATGATGGGAACTTTCAGAACATACTGCATCAATCAAGTTCTGTATGAGTAATTATAATAATGTTTTGTAACATCATTAATTTTGTCTGCAGAACATGTCTCAGATTTCTGAAATACAAGATTTGTTCCCCAAAGGACATTAGCCCTCAGCATAAGTTCTTGGCTAATTTCTGTGATTCTGCTGAGAACATCTGAGTAGTAAAGAAACATTTGTTTTCTGGGCTAGGATTTGGGTGTTGGGGTCACAGAAGGTATTGTCTGCAAGCTGGCTTTTTCCTTCTATGGCAATTGTTGTTCTGAAAGATTTCACAAAAGTGTCCAAGCTGTTAGGTGTAGGAAGGCTTGTGTCAGTAAGCATTAAAATTCCTTCTCCTTCCAGTGTGAAGCCAGCTCACTTCCTTCTCTTTGCAGCTTCTCAGATGAGAATCTATCTATTTCTTATGGCTATATCTTCAGATTTCAAGTTTGTGGGTTGTTGGTGGTTTTTTTTTTTTAATGTTAGTATTAAAAAGAAAGGAATTAATTTCTCTTCAGAAGCCAACATGTTGAGAATAGCTTTACTGTTATAAGAAAGAACAATATTAAAGCTTACCTTCAAAGGGCAGAAATCGGAAAAATGAGTCAAAGAACTAGTTTGTTACAGATCACATAAACTTACAGCAGATTCAGAAATTATTACAAGGGTTCATATAAGCAATGATCCATCAAACATTTCATAAAAATAGTGAGAAGGAGAAGATGAACTTTAAAGAAAGGCCAGCAGTTGCCCAGATAAGACATACAGAGGAAAACAGATGCAGAACCAAATGGGGAAGAGAGAACTAGAAAGGAGACAAGGAATTAATTATTTGAACTGACATTTCCATGAGAGATACCAGAAATGTGAGATGGTTGTCAGTAACGATATGACCCTAATATAGGTTTTAAGCAAGACAGTCGCGTAACAAAGCCCTCAGTTTTCTGAAAAAAATCTGCTTCTGCTTACTTTATGTGGGTCTGCCTCACCACACAAGAGGTACAGCCTGGCTTCCAGGATACTTGTGAAATTAAATTCCTTTTTAATGAGGAATCATATTAAGTCTTTTGTAAATTACACCATTTTGAGTTAAACCAGCTCTGAATTAACAATTTCATCAGAGTTAGCAAGCAACACTTTACAAACCAAGAAACTTTTATTCCTATTTTTTGTAAGTAATTTGAGAGTGATCTGTTTCAAATGCAAAACAAGTCAGAAGAGATTGAAAGAATGAGATTTGGCCCGACCTGTTGGCAAGGAATTCAGTTTGAATATAATATTTTCTCCCTCCAAGAAAAGAAAATAATATACAGGATTATTCTCTTCCTCAACTTTGTGGTATTTCCTTACCTTTCCATCTATTCATACCTGTTCGTTGTTTCTCCCCTACCATTGTGCTACATCCCAAAGACATCCTTTTACAATATATTGTAAAATATATTTAATTAACAGTTGCTTAGTATGAGAGTGAAAAATATTCATACATTTTTTAGTTTTATCATTTCAGCCATAAATTTTGCTGATGCCCAGCCTGACAATTTATTAGACATTTCTCTACTAACCATGGTTTCTATTGCTATCTTCCTACTTGCTGTGTTTCACAATAGACCAAATTTTTCTTGAGAGGTAATTAATACCTGGGGAACAGAACAGTATCCTTACATTCTGTATGTCTTCAATCCTCCTATGCATCACAAAGAAATCAAGAAAATAAGAGTCTTGTGCAGCTGTATAGCAAATACATTCTTCATGGAACAGTATGTCCTGAAAAATGACAGTGACACGAAACTTGTTTCTGACGATGTGTAAGTCTCCTGTATTCCAAGTTCATAAGGAATTCAGCTGTCTGCTCTTCTTGGGTAAGTTTGAACTGTAAGATTACTAGTGCAATATTTTAACATAATATAAAGATGAATGTAGGCAGCCTCCATAACTCATCATGCCCTTCAATT
Organism: Ifrita kowaldi; assembly: GCA_013398055.1. Lineage (NCBI taxonomy): Eukaryota > Metazoa > Chordata > Aves > Passeriformes > Cinclosomatidae > Ifrita > Ifrita kowaldi. The sequence continues at coordinate 379,319 of VZRS01009360.1, forward strand.
GCTCTCTCTTGGAAAAGTGGAATCAATAAATGAGTTAATACCATAGCATTTAAATGCTTTTTCCTATTATTCTTCTCTTGCTCTGTATATTGTTGATCATCTTACACCAAAATAAGCTTTTTTAATCAAATATTGAGGCATCAGTGAAAGATGAAAAACGCAGAAATGTTCAGGTTAGAGGTTTTCCGTGTGACAGCTGGCCACTAAATTTAGACCTGGAGCAAAGACTGTTCTTATATCTGCAAGTCATAAGGTTTTCACATTGTCTATCTGCTATGCCTGAGCATGAATAGAATTGGGAAATGTAAACCAAGCAGGTGTGTTTGTACCTCTCTACTGCCCAGGCTCTGGTCATAACCTGCACAAGCAAATCATTTGTTAATAAAATAGTTCCCCCAGAAGGCACATTGGAAGGCAACACCAAGAGATTCAAGTGATGCTCAGATGTGGGTCTAACATTTTCCATAAGATAATATAAGGCTCAAAAATTCTTTCCTAGGTAAGGCAAGACCCAATCTGATGGACAAGCTGAATAGGAGCCTCAGAATGTTTTAGCCCCCAATAACAATTTCGTTAGGATAAAAGAAATGAGGATATTTTTTCAGTATTCTTTTGTATTTTTTGATATTTATTATATAAATTTTTACTGCAAAAGTATCACACTAAATTTTTAACATTAAAAATTTTAAATAAAACTTCCACTTACAGCAATTCCAGAGAAAATCTATACTTCTGTTTGTAAACACCTCTTGCAGAAGAGGTGTTTGACTGCAGCTGCCTATGAAACGCCTTCTGAATGAGAACTGTTTGGCCATGTTTCATGACTGTTACCAGAATAATTTAGCAAGAGAGAACTGCAATTTTCAAAAAGGGTACAATTTCATATAGTCCTCACTATTTACCTTGATGATACAGTCTCTGAGACTTGTTTGCTGTAAAGCAGCTCATCAGTCTCAGCAAGGACATAAGAAATAACATAACAATAATAATAATAGTAAACAGTCACAGGTTTAGGAGGTTTAAGTCTGTGAAATACACCTCCCCAGTGGAAGGGGCATGATGCCTCTCATACAAAGTATACAGACATCTAAACTTTGAAAACCCTGGTGTTTCTTAATAAGTATGTTCCTGTCTTCCCATTGAGTCCATTGGAGTTACTGAGAAGAAGAAGAAAAAAAAAGAAAAGGCATATTTTGGTGTCTTTCAGTGAAGTCTTACAAGGTTTCCACAGAAGTAGTCCACTAAGGCTGCATGACAACAATGTGGCAGCTATAGGGTCAGGCCTGGGATGGGTGCTGTGGGTAACATCAGTGACCTCAAAATGCCTGAATCTGCAGACAGCAAAGGCGCGCACACACACACACACACACACACACACACACACACACACACAAATGAAGGGAAAGGATAAGAAGGATGATCTCAGAGACTCAATCCCTTTAGCCCATAGTGGACCTGACGTACCCCTCTGTTTTGCCACTGACTAAGCTACTCTCCTGTGCACAGAACCATAGAAAAGCCTAGGGTGGGAGGGAGGAGTCTGGAAATCATTTGGTTTAATCTTCTGTTGCAAATAGGGCTTTAGGTTACGTTAGCCAGGGCTCTCTGCAGATAGGTCTCAAATATTTCCTGTGAGACACACTCCACCCATCGGTTCTCTGGGTAACCTGTTCCAGTGTCTAATTGTTCTCATGAAGAAGAGTGACAAACGAACCTCCATCTCATCTATAAATACCCTCCAGCATTGCAACACTGTAATAAGATTCCCTCCCCCGAGCATCCTTTTCTCTAGGTTCAACAAACCAATTTCCTTCAATTTTTCTTCATTTCTGAAGTTCTAGAACCCTCTAATCATGCTGGTAATTCCCTGCTGGATCGTTTCCAGCTTTATAATGTCTCTTGAAACAGGGAGACCAAAACTGGACAGTGTTCCATGTGTGGCCTAACAAGTGGTTGAGTAGAGCATAATAATCACATCCCTTAAATCCCTTGGGTACACTTCTGCTGACACAGCCCAGGCCATGGATGTGTGGATGTGTACACCAGAGACTTAGCTACATGTAACTATGTTTACATATATAAAAATTCCAGAAATGGTATCTTGACATTCCCAGCGTGGCTTATTCCTTACTTGGTCTATAGAAAGCACTTCTATTTTTTGGTCTCCATGGCAACTCAGGTTGTTTTTAATTAGAAGCTTGTTACAGTATCTCCAGGCTGAATTGTGCAATAGTAAAGGAAATCAACTTTGAAAAGGCTTCTGTTGAGTAGATTAAACAAATAGTGCTTTTTACAAAAAATAATTTTCTCTCTGTCCTAAATTATAGTTGCTCTGGGTCTACTGATTATATATGAATTTTAGCTCCTAGTTTTGTAGGGAAACCACAAAGAAAATTACATCAATAAACCTATCCACTGTGTATTGAACATCTTACCTAGGGGTTGAATGAAATATATGCACAAATTAAGAGAAAAATTTTCATGCTTTTAGAACTACCAAAGTTAAAAGTAGTTAAAAAAACTACTTAAGAACTACTTAGTTTGGAATCAATCGAAAGCAATGCTAATCTCACAAATTACACTGGTAAGTGAAGGAGTAGGCCACAGTAACCTATTTCCAAAGGAGCATTTGTGCTACCATGGTAATCCTAAATCATTGTCATTCACACTTAGTGATTTGTTACTGATGCTGCACAACATGGAACAGCAGCAGCAAAGAAAGTGTAGGAGGCTTAGACCACAATTCAGTACAGGATATGTCTAGGGTATTAAATCAGAAGCTGATCATAAACAGAATTTCTAGTAATGTCTTAGACTATCAGATTTATAGAAATCTATTGTAAAGCCTAGTAACACAAAGAAATCCCTTCACACAGCACAGTCAAAAGTATGTAAAGGGTGTCCTTGGCACATGCAATCCTTTCAATTTCAGTACATCCTGAAGCAGATGGAAGCTCTCCTGATGAGACTTTTCCTTCCCCTGCATAGGAGTCCCCCATATCCAAATAGAGTTGCTTCTTTCCTGTCACTCATTGTTCTGGCCCTGCGGGGTTAGGAGATCATTTTGCAGGGCTGGGCATCTCTTTAATTAAAGATATCCTTTTAGGAGATAGCTCTACAGCATCTTCACAAGGGCTAGACTGGGTGGGGTTTGATCAGATATGGCTGATTTTAAAGAGCACTTCTCCTTCAGAACAGCACTATAGCACCTAAAAGGAATGCATTTCAAGCTATTGCAGCTTGTGCAGGCATGCAATTACTAAAACTACCAAATTGTGAAAGTTTTATTTTGCTGATACTCATATAAACATCTACTGTAAGTCATACACTTTGACAGGAGGAACTCATAGCTTACACTTAAAAATCTGTATTTAGACAAACATAAAAACTGGAACTGTAAATCTAAGAACTCTCCTATAGGTAACAGAGATGTCTTTTTAAGTGCTTGCTCAATCTTTGCCTTTAATATTTGTATTTAAATCCGCATCCCACAATTTCATAACTGTCTTTTTCCTATACATAATTAACAGATTTCCTTTTAAATAACCAAACATCAGTTGGAAGGTAGATTCTATTAATTCACTAGTTTAGACTTTCCTGAATTTAACTGACTAATTTGAAAGACAGCTGGCTTAGCCAGAGAAATATGTCAAACATAAATTCAATATGCACTGCAGGACATATATTTTTGATGACTTTACTAAAGAGTCTCTGAATAGTTGGTCAAATTCAAAATACCAGTATGTTACCATAATTAAAAGTTTCTTACTGCTGGAGTTTGATTCAGAATCATTAATTACTCAATGATTACTCAAAAAGGCTTCTCATATTCCAAGGATTCTGCTTTTGAATTTTGTGCCTTTATATAAAAAAAACAAAAACAAAAACAAAAACAAAAACAAAACCAAAAACAAACAAACAAAAAAA
>VZRS01009360.1:383256-446635 GCA_013398055.1 Ifrita kowaldi
AAAAAAACAACGCAACCCAAACCAAAGCAGAACTCAGCCAGCTTCGGTTGTGGTCACAAGTATTTTGCATAGCTGTATTATTTAATTAGGAAATTTAATCAGAAAGAGATTGTATGGCTTAATATCTAGTTGTGCAACAAGGAGTATAGCCCATTTTTTTGTGTTATGTTTTAAGATAAAAGTGGCTTGAAAATGCTGAGGCTTTGCTGAGCAATCTAATTGCATGTCTTTAATTAGCATATATGCTAATTTCACAATACAGGTCCTCAGGACAAAGCCTGTCTTAAAAAAATCTGCATTCTTGTCCTTTATTGAAAATGCTGATCTGCTGTATAAGGAACCCGCACAGGATTTAGCATTTCAAATAATTCATATAATGACATCTAATATTTTACACAACAAAATACACTGACAGCCACATTTGAAAAGCATGATGCTATTAGAGAAATCAAGATAATTAGAAAAATTAGAAAAAAACCTTTAAAATATTCTGATTCTGTTAACTCCTAGGCATTCACTTCAGTGCAATAAAAAGAGAAGGCACTGGAGAACTTACTGGTGAAAAAGCAAAATGTAGATGGCTGTCATTTAGGTCTAAGATAATTCTTCATTGATTGGTTTCAACAAGCAGTATAAACACATATAGCTAAACAATATCACATTATTTTCTATGAGTGACATTTAAAATCGGCTGTATGAGATAAATATATAATATTGATATCCTTGGTGATGGCTTTGCATGTGTATCTTTGATTTTAAAACACAAATGGGCCTCAAAAAAGCTATGGAAGGATGTGGGGAAACTACCTAACAGAACAAACCATTTCAATGACCAACACAAATACATGGAAGTAGTAGTGGCCATAGAGCAAGGAAAGAGCAGTACCTGAACAAGACTATAACCTTTTCTATCTATAATTATTTCACATACAGCTGCAGGTATTTTCTTTGGATCAGCTGTGAGTCAGTTCTCGGTGTACTCCTCTCTCTGCCCCTCACTCATTTCAGAAGTGATCATTCTATTTTTCTGTCTTTCAGGAGCATGCAGAGCACATGTCTGTATTCTCACATCAGTCACAACAGAAAGTCACATCCTCTCTGTGGCTCCCTGTTAATGCCTCGGTGAAAACAGCAGCACAATGGCAGCCCTACATATCCATGACATATCCTAGGAATGAGCATTCTGGAGACACAGCCAAAGAGAGGTGTCAGGAGACAGACAAAGAGCTGCACTCTGATCCAGTCAGCCATGCACCGCAAATTCTTGGAACTACAGAACATGGTATGCACCCAGAGGCTACTGAAGGATTTTGAACCTCAAACTCTTCAAAGGGTGGCAGTCTCAGTTTGCAGAACTGTACTCTGAATGTGCCACGCCTCTCAGAATTCTCTGAAGGAAAAGACACAGAAAATCTTTTTATTGTGGTTTCTAACTTGCTTTGCGGATTTCATTTTTCTGAACAGCCAGTTCAAACCATGGAAGACCACTAGTGGCATTTTTAATCTCTAATTTAGAAAAAAAAAAAAAAAAACCAAACAGGAAAGAGAACTTAAAGGTAGTGTGATGATCCATAGCAATGATTTTGCATTTGGTACAAACATCATAAAGTTGCTTTACAAACTGCCGGCCAAACACCACTACAAAGATTTCCAGTATCAATGTTAGACACAATCTCTTAAATTTAAATTGCAACAGATTTTTTCAAATGCTCCAGATGTGCATATGTCTGCAGGGTAGAAAAGAGGGGCAAACAAAATCTGTGCCCTTTTTTTGATCCTGAAATTTTTAAAAAAATGAACCTTAAGAAAACAGTGGATGTGTCTGGATTATGTCAAAATCTAGTGAACCAAACTTGAATCTCCAGGGGGTATATTTTCAGATTCCTTAGAAAAATAAGCCAAAGGCTTTAGCAGACACTGTTAAAAACCACCAACAGCTAATGAGAACAACATTTTTATTTCATTCATAAAGCTTATCAAACTCACAAACTAGAATACAGGAAGAAATAATTCCGTATCTATTGGTTTAGAGAAACTATCATTATTACTTACTGTCCACTCTACATGCTAAGTATTGTATCAACATAAACAGTTAACAGCTTCCTGGAAATGTTGCAAAGTTTATACTTTCTCTCTAGTTTCAGAGAAGGTACTACAGAGGCTGCAGAGAAAGTAGGTACCATCTGAAGTGAATGAACTGTTGCAGCTATGCTCTCCTTTAAGGTATTATTTGGGAGATGAATTTCATCGGGCACTTAAGGGAATTAAAAGGACAGTTTTGGGTACCTAGTGATATTAAGGTTTGAGCTTTACATTGGTAGAGAAACTTACTACACATAGATGACATAACTATGTGCATGGTACATTAGGCAAAGAACTTGAAATATCAGCAGGTAAATTGTCAAGGAAAACAATCTACCAGAAGCATTGCCTTTGAGCTACATCCACCCAACATACATTGCACTGCATGTGACTCATGAGCAGGTGGACTCTGCTGCTACTGATAAATATAACATTTTAAACACAGGATAAATACTTTCTGCACCTTTCTAAAGCAAAAGAATTCTTCTCAGAAGCCAGCACTTTCTCAGATCCTCACTGGCTCCTGGTTAGCAGTCCAGAGCATTTATACTCTGAGGGACTCCCACAGTCCCACAGAAGGCATGAACAGCTGGCTCAAGATTCTGGACAGCCTTCAAAATAAACCCTGAGTACAGTTCTAAGCCAGCAACAGTAAACAAGTGTAGGGGGAAGGGGTCAGAGAGGCAGCTTGGCATGTGTACAGGTCGCTGCACAAGCCCAGGCATAATAAGCACCATTCATACCAAAACTCATAACACAACTCAACACAAGCTGATCTTCTGGCACTGTTGTTTCCTCTGCCTTACTCATTCTTTTAATGCAAAACCATACTTTAATAAGTTAGGTAGGGCTTTTTGGTGGTTTTTGCAATCATTTTGTATCACCAACTAAGATAAACTACAAATTATTTTAAGGAGAGATACTTGTTTGAGACTATGGAAGATGTGCATTGGAGACCCTTCTATTACCTCTTCAGCCATCTTCAACATTTCTACTTCAATATGCTGAAGATCAATAGAGAACAAGCACCAGCCTGGGGAGAACAGAAGAGCAGGCAAGTGTGGTGTCAGCACCTCTGTTCTGTCCAGGACAGATGTGCTGACAGGCACAAGTGGCTTTCCAGCAGCAGGGATACTAAATTTTCTTGTACACACTGGTGATAACATGCTGGCTCCAAAACCTAATTGTGTGTGAGATCCAATAGTCATTATATACAACAATCTGACTTTACAGAACTATATTATTTACATTATTAAAAAAAACCTCTGAAATAATTTGCCAGTCTTTTAGCATTATCTACGCTTGAGGAAAATTCACACAAGCCAGTGGAAAAGAATTCCATCATGTACATCACAAATCAGTTAGCTGAAGCATTGCTTGGCTGACTATGAGGCTGCTTTTAAGCTGCTGTAGTAGCTCTTGAACAAGAATAGAGAGTGGAATTTTGCTTTTTTTTTTCCTTACTATGGGATATTGATGCATTTTTATGCCACTTGCATTGTCTTTGTGGGCTGTTCTTTCTAATGAAAAAAAATATTAAAATGAAGAGCTGCTAGCAATAAGCATATTACAGAATTCTAGATCTAGTAATATAATTGAAATGTGATATTATGAAGAAAAGGCTTAATAAAAAAATCTGTTTAGAGCAATGTTTTGCAGTTATGAATAAAAACTACTTTAAAAAAAAAAGATGCACACATAGAATTGATGAAAAAAATCGCAGTTTAGAAATTACCATATGTGACAATCAATAACCTGTCCTTAAATCACCTTTAAAAGTTCTTTGAACCTCTTAGGAAGTATAATGCAGTAACTTCACAAGAAAGACACCTAAGTCCATGTGGTCCAACTGACTTCCATCCAGACTTCTGACAGAACATCGGGAACAGCTGCTTGAACAGTGAAAGCTCTTCCAAATTCAAAAGCCTTCTCTTGTGTCTGCTGTAGCCTAATACAGTTGCTGCCAGCTGTAGTTGCTGGGGCAAGAAAACAACCAGTGAAAGAAGGAGCTGCAAAGTCCTCCAGAAAAATGTGTGGAAGGAAGGAAAATGTGTTCCAGGGAGATGGAGCAACATTTCTATTTGCCTTTCACTCAGTGAGATTCAAGCACGTTCATGTAAATGGTTGCAGAGCTTGGTCATAGAAAACTTTAGTCTGAAAAGAACTTCTGAAGTGTCTCTCATGAATGTTACCCAGACTCCAGTTTTGTATACTGTATTACGCCAGGCATAAAAAAAAATAATATTATGTAATACTCTTTATTCCATGTCTCCAGGAGAGAGATTAAACTGAATCTAATAGCAACTTATTCATATGGCTCTCATCTGTTATATAATGTAAAAGCATTTAATACAAATACATGATCAATGTGTCCACCAAACAGGCAAGGACAGGAGTGTGAGTACAAAGCAGGCATTCATATCACCAAAGCTGACAGACAAGATAAGCAGAACAATCTCCTTACTACACATGAAGGATGACCAGCAAAGCCAAAACCAAGATGAGAAGCACTGTGACAACCCTTTGGGAAGGGAGAGGGCATTACCATAAAAATATCACACACAGTCAAGGAAAATCAGAGAAGGAAGAAATTATCACCTTGGTCTCAGATACTAGGGACCACAAAGGATTCAATCAATAGTCCTAACTATATAGCATCAGCTCTGTAGCATTGTATCCTCAGTGATAATGTGTTATAAAACAACAGCTTTGTATAATTAGTAAAGTATAAGGATTAATCTTTGCCAAGAAGTGTGTTGTTGATGAATTATTTTGGTAAGGTTAATCTTCTAAATACTCATTACAGCAAACTATAATTGCTTTTCCTTTATCCACATGTTCCCCAGCAAGATCATTATAATAAAGATGCATTAGGTGAGGTATAGAATGCATTGGCTGGTCTCCAGCAAATCACTTCAGTGCACAACAAGCTGTCAGCATGTCTATTCCCACTAAATGCAACACAATCACTTATTTTAACAGGTGTAGCATTAAGAAGTTTTGCTTATCATGGGAAGTTTTGATATCAGATCTTTAATCCTTAAATTTTATCTTTTTAATAATCGGGGGGGAAAAATCACTAGGACCACAGAGTCACAGTAGTGACACAGTAAAATCCCAACATGGACCCACCTTCTCACAACAAAGACAAATTAACTCTGGCCAGTACAGAAAGTAACTACAGGATATATTAATTTTATTATTATGGATATCTCCAGTTACCATGATCTGTGAGATTATACTCTGATGTCTCTGAAGTCTCATAACTGTAGAAGATTTATTCAAAAAGACAAGAATTAAGGAACACATTCCCAAAATTTATTAGCATGCTTTCTGCACAATCCCTTGGGAATACTTTTTCATCTTATATTGTCTCTTGAAACTTAACTTCTGGAACAGTGCCTTGTTCTAAGTTGGGCCAATATCACAAAACTGATTTGAAGTCAAAGCAGGCCATGAACAGGCAAGAGCAAAAGTTAGGGTAGCAGCAGAGAGAAAACCACCAAGCCCTATACAAACCAGTCTGCACAGGTCACAGTCCTCCACAGAACTGGGGAGGAAAGTAAGGAGACTCCAGCTTGATGCATATATTTCATTTCTCACTTTTCAGACCTGTTGTCCAGGTGAGCTCAACATAGGCACTCAAAGAGCTGGAGGACAGGGGCTGATGAGGCAGGAACAGAGAGTCACTAACTGCAGACTCAAATATTTTCAGTCTACAGTAGCTGCAAAATATCAAAATCATAACACTGTGATTTTGCCAGAGAGTTAAAACAGTAGTTGTGTTCTAAGAATTTAGGGCATAGAAAATTAAAGACATTGTTTTTATTTCTATTTCTTGCTGCTTTGCTTTTTTTGGAAATTCTCCCAGGACGTTTTGGGTTGGTCTCTTTACACTACCTCAACTGGTCTATGGGGATTTCCAAAATCCAAGCTACAAATGAAGATGTATATTTTATTATCACATCTGACACTGAGAACTATTAATGAAGGAAAATGTGATGTGTTTATATTAGTCAGAACCACATAATTTACAGGGGCAGACACAGCAGCTTGGGAGGACTGAAAAAAACTGTATTCTTTGTAGACAGAACATGATTATAATGTTGAACATTTCTCACATCCTTTCATAGAATTAGGCAGGGGCCTGACTATAATTTGAAGACTAAGCAGCAAACTCAATAAAAACTCCACTCATTCCTTCATATTGCCCTAATACTGTAGTTACACAGAGAGCCCTAAACCTGTAAGAAATCACATGGAATCATCAAGCTTACTGTTGGCTGGCCATGAGAAACTGTTCCAATGATTGGATTTTAATTCACTGATTCAGTGATTGCAAGTCATTTGTTTCACTGAAATGCTGAAGTTTACCAGTTTTCTGTTTCTGGGAAAATGGGATAAAAGGCAGTCTAGGGTTCAGGAGCAAAGATACTTTTACAGGATATTTTTCATCCGTCATCTTGACCATTTATTTAATTCCTTACCTGTCAGTGTCCGTTATTTTTTCTCTTACTTGTAGATTAAACTTATTAACACAGGACCAATGACTTGGAGTTTATGCTCCCCTGTATGGCACAATGCAGGCAGGGCCCAAGAGCCAAGTTCCTAAACACTGCAATAACACCATGAAATACCACTGACAGTCATCAGGTGAGCTGTCTCTCCCTGATGAACACACTGCATCAATGTAGCTTAGAATGAATGACAGAACAAGGTCAAACTGCAGATTACAGCCCACCTTCGATGTAATCCTTTGTGCCTTGACTTAAAAGCTGTGTTGGGTTCTAGTATTTTAATGAAGAACAGCAACTACATACAAGTTTTACTGCAAATCCATTCACAGCCAGAACACCCATACTGTAATTGTGTAGTTCTCCATCAAGAAAAGCATCTAGCCAGAATTACAAACATGCATCAAACATCCTACAGTCAGAAGAGGAGGGAGGAAAAAGAGAACCCTTTCCTTTCTCTGTCTGGTATCTTGAAATGTAAAGCCTTTAGAGCCAGCTCAGTCTTTTCAATACGCATTTGGACAGTGCCCAGCACAAAGAGCCCGAGTTTCCAATTAAAGTGTCTATTCTCCCTCACAACAGGAATGAATACGTATTGAATATACTCAATAGACATTAATTCACCAAATAGCTTAGGGTGATATTTCCGTTTCCTAAAAGAAGAGGAGAGCTCAAAAGGAAGTCACTTGGGCTGTAAACAGAAGTTTATCATATTCCACTTCCTTCTGTGACAATTTTTCTTTTTATGGCTACCTGATTTATAGCACCATACAAAGCTCAGCTGCCAAGGAGAAGGGAATCTGAGCAGCAGCAGAGGCTCCTCTCCCAGATTTTAACTCCATTCTCACTTTGGCCCACAGTGTCAACACAGCACATGTTTGCAGCAAGCAAACAGGCCTATAGACGAAATAAAGATAATCACACACTCAAGCCTGCACTCAGGAGAAAGACACTGCTTTCCCACATTCTGAGGGTGTGCCTTCCCAAAGAAACAGGAACAAACCACAGAAGCAGCACCTCTAATCCTTTTCTCACTCAAATTCTATGGTAGGAAGGAAGATACAGTTTATGCCAGTGTATCTAACATCTGAACTTTAAACTCACACCGGCACTAAGGCACCTCTAGCCTGATCATCTGTATTTCTGCCAGATAATAAGAACAGATGGTGATATTTGATACAAACTAATCGGCTAACTTAGCAAAGAGTTGGGTATACATTTTTATAACAAGGCATCTGATGAGGCTTGATAAATAAAATTTCCCATGGGAACAGAATACTGGAAATACCACCCTTATAATAGAAAAATATAACTAATTCAATAAAGAGCAAGCGAAGGTAACCTTAATTATAGAAACCTCACTGCTTACAATCTTTATGATACTGGAATTTTCAAAATATAATTGCCAAAAGGTGACTTTCCCACAGCTAATAAATGCCAGCAGACAAATCAGTCATGAATGTCCTGTTCTTTTCCTAGAGAATCCTTTTGCAGTAATGCAAGCATTATCAAATAAAATAACTGGAACTAAAGCTGGTCAGGAAATGTTTCTTAAGTGCTCTTCTTCAGAAAATACTAATTTTTATTATCATTAACATTGGAGGTTTCAGCAGAGAAGACTTAATTGCTTTTCTTTCACCCCAAAACATCCCCAAGCTTTGAGTGTCCAATTTCCGGGACGTTTTTCACAAAGAAGATTAACCCTTTTTTTTCATTACTTTTTGCTGTCAGAAGAATAGTGATCTAAAAATATTCAGGCTAACAATAGAGAGCTTAGCTTGCTGATTTTTCTTTTTTAATTTTAGAACTAAAATGTATTTCAGAGATTATTTTTACCCTTCCTTCTGAATGCATTTTTACTTAGGAAAATATTGGAGCTATTATAATGGCATCTCAGCTGTGCTGAGAATGAGCAAAGAAGTTTATTTAGCAGAACAGGATACAATAAAACTTGCTTTGTTTTGTCTGATGTCTTGCATATGAGAGAATATCCATTATTGACCAAGAGTCAACAATGAGTTCAGCTATAAACTGAGTTAGCAGCTAACTCTGCACGTCTCAGAAAGCTTAGCCTTTTTCTGTGCACTCTTTGAATGGGCTTTCTCAAATACACGTTCTTGACTGTGCAATTAATATTTTAAGTGCTATTCATATTATATTCCAGAGCACCTTAGATTGTTCTTCCCACAGGATATTCAAGATCACAAGGTAAAATTGCTTTGGTGTCAATGAAAATTCATGGGATTCTGGTGTTCCAGAGCTGAACACTTAATTGTGCCACTATCACTCTGTTTGGTTCCTTGCTTAGACTATAGATGGATTTCACCTGAGAAAAACAGGATTTCACAATGTAAGAGCTCTTCCTCTCTGCAGACCACAAAAAGGCAACATGAAAACAATAACTACACAACAGGAGCAACAGTTGATAGGCTCATTTGGTGTTTTATCAGATTTCCCTCTCTAGGATAAATGGATTACCCATATCATGGAGTAAGTGTCACCAGCATAGAATAATAAACTCATTCAGGCTGGAAGGAACTCATGGCTGTTTTGTAGCCCAACCTCCTGCCCAAAGCAAGGCCAACAGAAATAACTGTGTCAGCAAAATATACATTTGTCTTAAAAGATACACAAACCTTGTAGGTTTCCCTGTTAACTTTTACCCTTTGAGGTTCTTTAAAACTTGGTATCTTTAATATTGAAGACAATAAGTGAACTAACTGCATCAGTAGAAAGGTCTTCCAAACAAAATGCTATTCTGTTTGGTAGTGCAGTATGACACCTGTTTCTTTGGGCTCATGTACTAATTTCTCAGCAGGAAGACAAGAAGCAGAGGTATGTTTATTTGAACAGCTGAAGAGCAGTGCAAAGAGTTTACGATGGGAAGACCATGACCTACAAGAATCTTCTCTATTGCCAGCTGTTTTTAAATCCTGTATCAATTTGAAACTCTATCATATACAACAAAGAACTAGGAATTTCTTACTTAGTGAAGTGAAAGATACAAAGTCTCTACCTGATGCTTCGAAGAGAAATTATGAACAAAAATTTTAAAAACATATTTTTCTTTTTGTCCCCACGGATCTTATTCTTAGCACAATAAGCCCCTTTCAAATAAAAAGGCTTTCTTAGCCTTCTTCACATCTTTCAGCTAGGGACCAAGGTCAGCACAAACAATAAGCTAGGAGGAGGTAAATGGGGTGTAGTCTACAATTCATGGTGGACGGCCAGTGCCTACCCCTACATTTTGAATTCTTGGTCACAATGAAGCAGTGCTGAAGAAAATCTTCATGTCCAGACTCTGTTTAAATAAAATACACTGTTGGAAAAAGAAAAAAAAATTTTAAATTCTACCATGGAGAATTGATGGCAAATTAAAGAAAAAGCATTTATGACTTGAAAACAAGAGGAGGAAAGAGTCCTCTTTTTACTGTCAGAAGTATGACAGAATTAATGACAGTATCTCGTAAAACTCCTGTTATTAATATTATGTGTCACATTTCAAATATGAAACAACATGATGGACATAAGCAAGTACTAGATAGATTCCTTCAGTTGTGGGAAAAAGAAAAGTGTGGGAAAATACAAATGGGAGGGGTAATGAAATCAGTGCTGACCTTTGTTCAAAGTTCCCAAGAGTAAATACAAAGCAAATCGTAGCTCGCATTGTGGCAACCTTTTATGGTGCCCTACATTTGATTTGTGAACTCCACTGTACTCAGTAACAACAGCAGAAAACAGTGAGGATATAATCCCTCTTCAATTCTTCAGTAATTCTAAAACAAAACCCACTTAAGTGTGAGCTATTCTATTTACCAGTGCAATGCCCAAGAGATTTTTTTCTGTTATTCTTTTTTTCCTCTCTCCTTTTTTTCCCTTTATTCTTTTTTTTTTCTCTCTCTCTTTTTTTCCTTCTTTGGTTGCAATTTTCAACAGAACATCAAAATGAACTAAACAAAGCTGAAAAGGAAAAGTTGTGTTCTTTTTCAGGAACAAAAAATAGGCCTCCATTATGCTGTTCCTCACAAGAGATGCATACAGTCTTCTGCCTATATGCTTTTAAATGTGTTAACAGTGTTTAAAAATTATTCTTCCTCACTTCGCATTCATTAAAGTAGTGTTTCTCAAAGTACATGTGCTGCTCCCTATTAAACCATTTCTCTCCTAAAAATAGTGCATTTCTTGTATTCTATTATTTTAGTTCTAAGAAAACGCACACAATAAATATTCTCAGACACTGAAAACATTAAGGCATAAAATTAAAAAGCCAAAAAGCCAAAGCCCCCGCCCTGTAAAGCCTGTCAGCTGTGTCCAGAGATCTTCCAGGAGCATTGTTGGTGTTTTAAAACACTTGAATTGCTGCCAGATGTGCAAGATATGAAATCAGTTTATTGCTGCAGGGTGAGATTTTCTAGAGAAAGGTCCAGCCCTCATGATGTTTACAGGCATTTAATACAACACAATAGAAACTCAGAATGTGGCTAATGTAGATATAAGTAAGAAAGTTTTTCTAAGAATTCAGGGCATATAAACAAATATTTCAAAGAGAAATTACTAAGTTCTTCCTAGAATTAGAAAAAACAAGAAAATTCATATTTCCTCACAGACAGAAACTGGACGTCTACATTACCTTTCTTGAATCATAATAATTCACTACTGATCAAAACAAAGAGGTTGCAATCATTTACCATTTTAGACAGGTTTTTTTCTCCTCTAAAGCTGGAGAATAGACCCTTCCAAAACTTTTGTTCATTAGATGTGAAAGACACCGCCTCCTCAGTCCCATCATCCTATTCCATTATGACAAGTGAGGACTCAGCCATTCTCCTAGCACTGTCTGTGTGTCAGAAGATACACCCCTCCATCCGCATCTGCATGCTAAAAGGTGAATGAATGAACCATGGATTTACAGAATCCACTAAACTGTCAGATTCTTCAGAGATTATCTGAAGATCTAGAGTTCTACTATCACTTTTTCCAAAACCTGCTCACAGTTAGCATCCCAAAATAGGGCAGTGATATTTGTCACTCCTTTACAAAGCAAGGACAGAGCCTTTAAAAAGGATGCTGGCATCCTCAAAATACCAGTAAAAACAGGGATAATGTCTCAAGTGGACAAAGCATCATTATTTCATTTACTTTATCTTGGATAGCTCATGGCTTGGATTTACCTCATGATGATTCCCTAAAGAAATAAAGTTTCTCACAGAGATTTTTTCACAGCTCCTATTCTATTAATTTCACTTCCAGACAGTATGACCATGCCCAAGAATCCTTTTTACATAATTATTTTTGCAATTATGTATTTGGCATCAAGATACAAAACAAAAACCAGAATAGAACAATTGGTTTCTTACCAATGCCTTTTTTTATTTAAGCTTTTCAATAATTTTTGAGTCTACTCTTGACAAAGAGTACAACCCAACAAAAAACCCATATAAGAAGGACTTCCTTTATCCTCACAAAAAATAAGATCAACCAACCAACCAGAACATGCTCTCTTAGTTAACACGGACCAGATTTCAACACTGCAAAGAACACCAGCCCCCTCTTGTGACAAACGATCAGAAGACAAACACAGTTTCATAGTGTGATACTGCACAGTTTGAAGCTGCTTCCATCCCAAAAAAATTCCTTTCAAAAGATTGTGAGGATGGAAGGAAATAACTTGGCTTCTTTAGTCACAATTCTCCCTGTCTTAATTTAGGTAGAAAAGTAACATTCAGATAAAATTGCACCAAGTAAGAACAAGAAGGCTTTTTTTTTACCAAACAGCATGAATTCCTTCCACCTCCATCACTTAAGGGCTGTTAAGCCTACTGGATATAAAACATAGTTTTGGTAGAACATCTTGTTCCAGTGGTGCATAATGAACACAGCTTTCAGGACCACCATAATATTAGCATATGCCCTTTAATCAGAGCACTTTTAGCATAAATTCTTCATGAATATGATTGGCAAAAGTGCAAAGGATTAAGAAAGGAATAACATGTGGCAACACGTGACCCAGTAATTTTTGACCTGGTCTGACATATCTCTGTTTATGCATCTAGATACATATACATAAAACTACTCGTAGACTTTGTATCTCAGAAATTACAGTTCAACAGTGAAGAGAATACAGCACACACTGACTGACTCTACAAATGGAGCAATTCAGCACTGGTGTATTGGGAAACCAGCAGCAGCCATTTTCACTGCTGTCAAAGGAAATTTGTCAGAGACCTGTTCAGGGTATGAAAAAGCTAATAACTTTCAGGACTGAGGCAGGATCCCAAACGTAGGGTAAATTATCATGGTTCAAAAGGATTAGGATGACCCTTCCTGTACATCATTTCTAATCCAGGATTTTACCCACAGGTAGGTAAAATACACTGTAGATGCTCTGCAGATGTAGAAGAGGTTTGTCCCTGCTATGCAGACTTGAAGAAGCATTTGGGGTCCTGAACATGACCAATGTTCCAAGCTGTGATGAGCTGACAGCTCTGTACAGACATACTGGTCCAAGCTAACAAACCTTCTACCAAGCATAACTGGGAGAGTCCATTGCATCCAACATGCATAGCAACACTCAAAGTGCAAACCACTTTCTAAAAATTTTCCAAATACAAATGCTCTGAACCACCCCCTCAAACACTGATGGTATTCCAAAATTATCAATACAACCCTTCATAATAAAGACACATCCATTAAGACAGAAATGCCCTCTTAGTTACTTCCAAAATGTATACTCAGGAAAGTGCAGTCATCAGATGTGTTTGAAAACGTTTTTTAGTTCAGAGCCTCTCAGTAGCTCCAGCTTGCATGTACACACAGTGCAGAGTTCCACTGGAGGCTACAGAGATCTGCATTAAACAGCACAAAGCTTTAAAGAGAATTGCTAAGAATCAGTCTTCTAGAATATCAGAACTGGAATTGTTTAATGCCATTTCTATGAACTGCAGATAGACAAAGATCAAAATCTTCAGATTAATTAAGAAGATCAGTTGTACATACAAACAGGCTACATACTCACCTCAGACATTATCGAAACTGAAATACCAGATCTCAACAGTTCAACTCAAATTAGTCCATTGACTAGCTTTGCTCAAAGACTGAGCACACAGAAGAATTCAAAGATGGCAGAAGAAAAAGAATATCAATCATGTTTCTTGTAGAATCACAAGCATAATCCTCCAAGTACCTCTTCTCTGAGTGAGCCATCTGCTCTGAACAGGCAGTTTAAATGCCAGTTCACCAAAACATTTCCCTCAGCCTCATCTCTTGTTTCTCTAGTTTCACCATCTGTTTAATTCTGGCCATTTCCTCAGTGACACCTTTTATCTTTCACTCTATCAGCAAGCACAGGTTTTTCAGCACTTGGATTAGCTAACATGAAGGGATGCCAAGTACAACTTACAGATTGCTGCAGTGATGGATAATTCAGTTTGAAATCATGTAAAAATGTATTGGTTTAAGTCAAGTTTAAAGCAGATGTGTAATGACATGGCAATACTCTTGGCTAAAACTGTAAGTGCCATTTAATTTTTCATTCACTATCCTATCTTCAGTTCTGTAGCCTGCCCTTGCTCCTACCTATAGCCATGCTTGTCACTAGTACAGGTACATACCTACTCATTATGGCTACACAGCCTTGAGCTCTGTAATGTCATGTGGTCACACATCTCTTTTCCAGCTGGTAGATAGTATTTTATCTATTAATAATCCACTTCCTCTCCCACCTCTTTTCCCTCAGCAAAATCCTGACAAACCTTTCTGAAGAGATGTAAACCCAGACATTTATACATACACAAAGTCTGCAGTACTCATACAGACCTTATAACAAAATAATGTGAAATCATTCAAGCACTTTCAAGTAAAACAGAAGAGACAGGATTATAGCAGGATGTGAGCTTATATTCAGCCAGTTTATGTTCACAGCAGCAACTCTATAGTAGAGCAGCAAGAGTTACTTGCCATGATGGTCTATTTCAGGATTGAAAGCTCAAGTACTATTGTTACCCTTATTCTCCACCTTAGAGCAGTGACCTAAAGTAGTGTTTAATGCCAGTAGTCTTTAGGGACAACCTCTGAGCCCAGCTGCTGCATCCCTTGTGCGAGATGAAACGCTTTACCAGCAGTCTCTGAGCTTCTGTTCTTCTCTGAGCACCATTTCTTGCTCTTGGTGCCCCTGCTAGATATACAGGCAGCTTAGGAACGTAGAAGTTTGTGTTTGAGTCATAACATGATCTTATTTACTCATCTATCAACACCTCTCCACCAGACTTTCACAGCTGCTTGCTGTTTCCATCCACACAGCACTCCAAAGTGGCAGGACATGGGCACTGCGTGCGGGATCCATACTTCTGAATGGAAAAAGCTCAAGTGCTGGTTTCTCATTTAAAGTAATCTAGTGATCTCAATAGAGGAAGCAAACCATTTTAAGGCCCTTCTGAAAGTATATTAAGCTCTTGGCATAGCCACTGATTGTGTGAAAACAAAGATACAACAAGTAGAGAGATGGGACAAATTGCAGTAAGGCGGTGCTGCACTCACTGGCAGACAAAGTCATCAGACCAAAGACCCCATTCCTGACTCCCCTGAAGGCATGGACAAGCAGACAAAATAACTCTACTTCTGCAGTACTCTACTCCCACAGATATCTGTGTATGTTATTTACGGTGTGACCTAGAAGTTCCAGGTAGAGGCAGTACATCAGAGTAGAGCTGGAAGTGGTCCTTAGAGACAGAAGCTGGAACTCAGTGTGCTGACCTGATTTGTTCTGTGCTGAGCAAAAGCCAGAGGATAGGAACTAATATAATGTATTGGAAAGACTTTCCTGAAGCAGTAAACAATGTACCGGAAGCAGAAGAGAAGCTGCAAATAGATCCAAATTTAGCACTAATGACTCCGGTTCCAAAATCAGTGCTGAAACATAAAGGCTCTTCTAAACCACCTTTCACATTCCAAAATTACAGAGAGGTGGAAAATGCACTTTTCCCAACGCTACACTGTCATGACCCACAGCAGTTCACTAGATGAGCTTGCTAACATATTGTACATCATTTTAATCTTGATACTCAACACACTGTATGTTAAAATGAGGAAATCCAGAATGAATGTAAGGCACCTTCCATCCTGTTTGTTAATTGAGTGTGAGATTGTGTCTGATCAGATGAACTTCATGCTCAATTCTTTACCACTTAATCCCACTGCAGCTTTGCTCTTTACTAACCAAGCAATTATTCTTCTAACGCAATGCAGCCCTGCCACAGGAGATGATCCCACCTGTAAAAGGTTTTAAATGGATACCTGTAGTTAGGTTATAATAATATTAAACCAATCAGCAATAGATAACCACCCTTCCTTGAACTGAAACATACTCGGCATACAGAATAAGATTGCTGGGTTATAGTACTATTAGCTCTATACTACCTTAGCAGAGCTCCCTCAGCTTTTAACCAACCTGACGCTCTTCCTGCATTTGTACTTTGCTGAACACAAGCAGGCTCACAGCTTCCTGTGTGATGGCGATAACATATGTCTGACTTTGTTGTTGTCAGCTGGAGTGAAGGGGAAGACAATGCCCTTTGAACCGTGAAAAGCAGTATAAAGCTTATCAGATCCTCTCCAGATATCACTGAAGGAAATGGGCTGGAAGAGTTTGCCCCGCATAGGAAATATATATAAAAACCTGTCAGTACTAATCTTTTTGAGATGTCATTAAAAACATACTTTTGCAAATCTGAGTCCCTGCTAGACAATGTCATTTGCACAAAGTGAACTGAAGTAAAAGTGGAGAGGAAGAACTGTACACCACACATTAAACTTAAGTACATATCACTCAGTAGTCAGTAGTATCAAGACCCCTACATTTTACAGTGCCAAAATAAACTGCTCTTAGTGATTATTTCTCTGGTCCTTTTCTGAAGTTGAGATTTAAAGGTCTCATACTGTATAAAACATTATACACAACTTTTCCCACTAAACAGTTCATTCAGGGGTTTTGTTTATCTGCAAAGCCTTCTAGATGAACTGCAGCAAAGTAAGATCATGGAATGACCCCCACAAAAACCCTGCACATAATAAAAAATATAATTTCAGGCTAGTGTTAGTGTAATGTCCTTACTGCCCTGCCAGATACTGTAGACAGCATTAGCATATAAAACTTTTAATAAGAATCATGCAGTTTTATATTGATAAAACATCTATCTGATTTACTCTGTATTATACAGTCACAAAAAACAGTTAAATAGCACAAACACAAAAGTTGTAAAAGAAAAAAAAATCACTTGGACTTTTTTTATATATGCTACTTGAAAAAAAAATCCAAACAAAATACTAATAACAAATGCAAGGTTGAAAAGATTATGAGCAGAGATTCGGGAAACTCCATTCTTCTTTTTGATGTGCTCACTTTGTGGTTATGGCAACACCAGTTAAAAAGCAATTTTTCAGTATCTTCACTGACATAACTGGGGAACATTTCTAGTTATTACAACTGGAGTTGAATATAAGGGGGAAAAAAGAAGTATAACCCCTATTCCTCAATGTAGGTAACTGAAAGAAAAAAACAACCAAATCTGCAGATGTCAGGTGAAGCATCAGTAACAGAAGTGCTTCACAATCTTTTTGTAGAAAAGATTTTAATTTGCTGTCGGTTTTTGCTGCCCCCATAGCAGCATTAATACACAGTATATAAGAAAACCTTGTGTTTCACACTCAGAACACTTGCCCTCTTAAACAACGGTTAAATCACTTAAAAGTCATGAAATAACACTGGAGATCATTTTGATGGTGTCAATATAAGAATGTAAGCAAGAGTAAATATTATTCTCCATATTATTTAAAAATCTATTTTAAAATAACATCCAGGCAAGTTTATTGGCAGGACTGAACACACAGCGTTCCACTGCAAATCTGCCCCAATTTATCAATGCTGTGCTGTGTTCCAGGTCTCTGTCACAATGCAAGCTTCATATTTCCTGTAGGGAGGAAAAGGAGAAGTCGGTTTTTCTGATATCGGGTCTTTGTAGGTTTTTTTCTTATATTTATAGCTTTTGAAATAATGTGGAAAGAATGCAGCTGGCTGATGTCTACCAGAGACCTGTACCCATGCGGCTTTGCTCAGAAACTACCGCCCAGTTTCAGGAGCTCACTGAAGTCAGTGTTCTATTGGACAAATCCAAATCCCAAACTTAGGACCATGGCTTAGTGATTGTTAGAAAAGCACAAAGTAGCTGATCAGAACACCACTGTGTCACTGCCAATATATACAGAAAGCCCTGAACTCCCCCTCCTTGAAAGGGGGGATAGGTTGATCAGACAAGGCAGGGAAGAGGAGAAAGGAAAAACTCCTAAGAAAAAACTGAGGCACTGAACTATTTTGCTGAAGGTCACTCAGGAAGCCTATAAAAGCACCAGGATGATGAGCTTCTCCTTAGTCCTGGTCTATCAGTTTTGGTGGTTTTTTTGGTCTTACTCTTTAAGATTCACAATACTTGTGTTTTTTCACCACTAAGTTACTATCTCTGACAGGAGTTATATCATCTATTTTCATTATTTGCAGGAGATTTCAGAAATATTAAGATTACATATATGTTTTTTACTTGCTCATATTTTATTTCGGTTTTTTTACTATAGAGACTTTCTCAAAAAAACCCCAGGTGTTCAGAGACCAACATATAAAGTAGCAAGGTAAAAACGTCATCTTTCTGCTCTCTGACACAATAAATCTTGACAAGATGACAAGAGAGGGGCAAAGTTCCCTTTCCTGTATTATTGCATATAGCTTAAATTCTGGAAATCAGAGACTTCCCAAGCATACAGAAAATAGAGATTTGACCTTCCACAGAGGCGGGAACTGAATTTTTTTTCTACTGTCTATTTCAAAATGAAATTCAAACTGGGATCCCACAGTATTCAAAATTGCATCCCATGAGGGCAAAACAATCCACTGTAACCTGGACACTTCATGGTAACAATTCAGAGAGACAAACACAGATGGCTGATGCGACCCAGCTGTACCTTTTACACAGCAAACAAACCCTAGGGGTTCAAGAAGCTTTTGAGCAGTGACACTAAAGATGAAACTGTCATTGCCTTAAAATGCAATAAAACAAATTAAGAGGCACATGTCATCTCAAAAAGCATTAGGAAAAAACCTACAACAGTTATTACTTTTACACACAGTTATTTCTAAAGACCATTAATCCAAGCGGATCCTGAGACACAGCATGAGAGTGCCCATACTAGGAATATGCTATTCAAGCCTCTGCTGGCAAAAACCAGTACAGGCTGATTTGTTCTAATGGGAAATAAACCAGAGTAATTTCAAATTCTGTAATGTTACAAGGGACTGAGGGTTAAGAACACTTGTACTTCGAGGCCAGTAAAGCCTGACAGAACAAAAAGTGAATAAATACCAGACAGGATCTAGAACAAGAATAGTTCAAGAGGCAAACAGTTTGTAAGAGCAAATTGATACATCCTGTGTCATCTCAGGTAATTCTGTAACTGCAAAAGGGAACTGTTTGTCATGTGTTTCATAGAATAAACAAACAGAACAACATTCCCCGGGTTCTCACTGAAAGGGCTCCCCATACCATGACCTGGGAAAAACATGACCAAAATATGCTCACAGCAGCTGTTAATCTGCAACATTTACTGCAACAGGTTATTTCCTGAAGCTCTTTCTCTGAAGAAGTTCAAAATAATCTGTAACTTAATCCTTTAAATGTATTTGTAATTCCATGCTTCAAAACTTTAGCAAGGTACAAGCATTGTTATGTACCATTCTCAAACCTAGGATTAAGAATTGTATAAATCACAAGATCATGGATGGATCTTATCCACTCTTAAGATTCCTCTTCCCACACAGCAGATGCAAAACATTTCTGCATGGCTATTAACCCTGTAATATTTTATGCCTAGAGGGAAAAGAAAAGTGAAAAATAACTTTTGATTTACTAAAACATGATTCAGAAGAGATGATACCGTGGTGAAGACAAGGAAGAGAACATGAACAAGCTCATCCAGGAGATTTTACAAGAAGTCTGTGATACCTCGCTAAAAATCTTGAGGACTTTGCTTAAGAACGTTAAGCACCTAGGGATGTTGTCTACTGATCCTCTTCCAGCTGCCTTCCCTTTATCCTCATTCTGCTGGCCGGATTAATTTAAAGATTATTTAAAATTAGTTGAAAGAATTAACTCTGAGGGCTGTTCAACACACAACTTATTTAGAAACAGCCCCTTCAATTTTTCCAGTTTGATGTGTCCATTTGAGCTGACTCAAGTCACAGCTGTGACCAGCTCACCTGAGTTGTTCCATGTTGTGGCTGTATCAAATCCCCATGCAATTGGTGCCTTTCACACAACAGTTCTCTCTTACTGGAAAGGACCTTTCTTTCATGAGCCAAGCATTCAAAAACCTTTCTGTCTAACCTTGTTATCACCTCTGCACTGATCTGGATTCTGCAGCTTGATCAGCTTTTCTTCATCAACACTTTTCCTTCACCATCTGACACAGGGAGGGTTTATCCATTTTGGTGTGGCACAGTGCCAGGTCCCAGAACCTCATCCCACCTCCTCTGGCAACCCCAAGCCCCTCTGCTGACCCTTCCTGCCTGTCCGGGAGCTCTGCTCCATCTCTGTCACGTTCCAGCTGGACTCAGTCACTGCTGAAACAAAAAGGCACTTCAGAGCAGCTGAGCACAGGACAGGAAGAATTTCTAACGCCTTAAAAAAACATACATGTGATTTAAACCTCCATTACCACATAATCATAGAATGGTTTGGGTTGGAAAGGACCTTAAAGCCCATCCAGTTCCAACCCCCTGCCATGGGCAGGGACACTTTCCACAATCCCAGGTTGCTCTAAACCCCACCCAACCCGGCCTTGGAGACTTCCAGGGATGGAGCAGCCACAGCTTCTCTGGGAAGCCTGTGCCAGGACCTCAGCACCCTCACAGAGAAGAGCTTTTTCCTGATATCATATATTTAATATGTAATTTCCATATTATTATAGATAATATATAATACATACTATAATATATATTATTTGTACTGTAATATAATATAAAGTATGCATATATATATATACACACAATATCCAGTAAACACTACATCAATTACTCTTCTATTCCCAAAAGACTCGAAACTATCAACTGTTTGAAGAATTGTTACAAGTATTTAACAGAGAGGGTAAATAAACGCATTTTTGTAGGCTAGCGGGAGTGCAACAGCTCCCCCTAGCGACCACCGCACAGAGCAGAAACCCCGCTGGCGAAGGTTTTCAGGGCTGTTCAGCCTTTAAAAGGCACGTAAAGAAAACACGGTTATTTCAAGCGCGTTCCCAGCGAACCGAGGAGCGGCGAGGGAAGAGGGCACAAGGGGGTGAGGCGGCTCCCCTTCACTGCCCGCGAAGAGCTGGGGCCGGGCCGCGGCATGGCGGCCGCGCCGTTGTCATGGCGACCCGGGGCCCGCGCCTCCGTGCCTGCGGGATCCCGCGTGTTCCCACCGGGAATGGTGGCTGTGGGCGCCCGTCACTGAATCACGGCGTGCACTGGGCTGCAAAACACCTCCGAGCTCATCGGGTCCAACCTGTGACCAACTCCAGAGCCCCAACACTAGTAGCACGTCCTCCTTCCTTAAACACCTCCGGGGCCGTGACGCCGCCACCTCCCTGGGCAGCGCGCTCCAATGTCTAATCACCCCTTCTGTGAAGAAATTCTTCCTAATGTCCAACCTGAACCTCCCCTGGCACAGCTTAAGACTGTGTCCTCTCGTCCTGTCACTTGTTAGCTGGGAGAAGAGCCCGACGTCCCGTCAGGGAGTTGTACAGAGCGATATAGTCTCTGGATAAACAGCCCCAACTCCCTCAGCTGCTCCTCCTCACACTTGTGCTCCAGCCCCTGCACCAGCTTTGTGGCCCTCCTCTGGACTCCAGATGTTTATAGATCAGATATGCAAATGTTTATATCTCAGATACACAAACCCAGCGAGCAGGTGTGTTTAAGTCAGAGAGAAGACAAGCCTGGTGTCAAAAACAGCCGTGCAAGACCCATCTCACACTTCACGGGAAACCCCCACGGTTCCTACCGGAGTCCCTGGTGCACCCCGACTGGAGACACAAACCCCTGCAGGGACGTGCAGCAGAAATCAATTACATGGTCTCCTGCTGCCACTGCAGTTGTCCCATTCTCTCCTCACTGCTAGGGATATATTACTTACCTCAAAATTCAACAGGATGAATTAAAACCCACCACATCAACAGCAAATTAGTGGGTTTGGCTAGGTTAGTTCTTGTGGCAGTCTGGAGAGCAGGATCAGGTCACTGAAGAAATCAGTGACAGGAATATAAGCTGGGGGTGGGACTAAGCCCTTGATTTATATTTATTTTTTTAAATGGATTTAAATTTGTTAAACTGAATTTGCTACAGTAAGATTACTCAGCTTCTCTCATCACACAATACTTTCTCTGTAAAACAGTTTAAGACTCTTACAAGGAAGAGAATGTCAGATGCATTGATCAGAGAGAAATTGATGAAGAGGATGTTTGTCCCACATGTCGGGAGGCATTATTAAGGAAAATGTTTTCCATCCCTTAGTGCAGGTTAGGCATAAAATTACTTCTCTGTCTTGCTATACTTCTAATAGTAGAATAAAATCTGCAAGATCTCCTAACATAGGTACCGCCAATACACAAGGAAAAATACCCGACAGTTGTTACAGCCCTTTTGCAATCTGGGAAACTGGACAACCTGAGGAGTTAAAATGTGGATGGAGAGGAAGGAGGGAAAGAAAAGGGAAGACTATTTAGTTTTGCGATGTGATTTTTCTTATTTGCTTCTGGAAAGATAACAAAAATTGGAATTCAATTTCTGTAGATACATCTCTGGTAATGTTCCTGTTAAATACATAAATCTTTGGGCAGACCACCAAGATGAACTGGAGAATGACTCTGCAGTGAAGTGTCCACTTTACAGAGAAAAACATGCACCTCCTATTCTCATTCTAATAGAATTTAGAAACTAAACAACTTGTGAATGCAACAAAGAAAACAAGACTGAACAGGCGTCTTGGAAACCCTTGTAATAACTGCAGAGCATTTGCAGCATAGCAAAGCACTACAATAAATATTTTTAAACCAGTATTTTGACAGTCTATGTTATAGCTTATCACTTATTTCTCTGCCTTATTGTAAGTAACTGATTATGATGCCTAAAACCACACGCCAAACAATATTAAAATGATAAAAAGTGGTTACCTTCAATGAAGGTAAGTTCAGCTGCAAGTATGGCAAAATGCACACAATACAGGACTCCGACAATAAGTTTAATAAATTAGCATACTTAAAAGAAATAATCCAAATAGAGGAACAGTTAATTAAGTAACCCCCCCCTTTTGGTTGAGCCCCCCACTGAAGCCCCTCCCCCCCCAGCTTCTAATCCCACATTTATTATGTCTACAAGATCTGCAAAAAAATAAAACGTCCTTGGTTCACTATAGAGGCAAGACTAGGTAAGATTCCAGGAAGGTTAGCTTGCTGTTCTAAAATCTAAGAGGAAGGGTAAGAAAAGTACTAGAGTTAGTTAAGGAGCTATATAATTATATAATGTTAGTCTACAGAGCTACAAATACATGAAAAATGTATAAAAAGCAAAAATCTTTTTGGCATCAACTTCACCTAGAGAGCAGACAACATATGCTTTGTAAACAAACATCCATGGCAAACAAAGCAAATGTTTTTAAACTTGCTTTTAATGCAGTACATCTCCAAATGATTCTGTAGCATGCATTTGGATTGTCCTTCTCTAAATAAATAATTTAGCTACCACTTTATCATAAAGGGTTAAAAGCTTATTAACCTAGCTCCTTATTCTGTTGATGTGCTTTTGGTTTTTTTCTGAGGTGTACCAAATATGCTGAATATCACCTATGGCATGACTCTTTCACTGGCTTTTGCTGTTCTCCAGTTTTTATTTTTAGACAGGTACCATTTTCTTTTTTGTATCCTACTCTGATCTATTTAATAATTTTAATTCCCCTTTTACAAATCATACCGGATTTGATTTATTCAGTTAAAAGCTAAGTACTTACAGAAAGATACTGAGAAAAGCAAAAATATCACTATAAAATAAGAAAGCTTCATCATCCTTTGCCTGTGTATGTCGCACCACGGCACCGTTACAAGGACAGCAGATGCAAATACATCTTACCTTACCCTACCTTTCCCATATCTTTAGGTAGGTAAGCCCATGCAGCTGACAATGTGGTCCAAAATAAAGGGCCATAGGAAACAACATGAGCTGAGGAGATTATGGAGGTTCTTTGGACTCTGCTTGTAAAGGGCATAAACCATCAGTGCCAGGATCTTCCCCAATTAAACCTGACTGGACCTTATAAACTTCTCACTGTTATTATCCAGGGTACTGGTCACCTTCTATACGAGGTGTACCTGGGACTATTACAGCCTGGGGAATTCTGGCAGCACTAACAAATTCACTGAGAGTCCAGGCCTTGAACTAGAGCACAGCAACCGCAAAATTAAGGAGCTGTGAAAATAACTATGTGTGGTTCTACAGAAAGCTGGTTCTTTCAGACCATCAGTGAGTTTAGATTACTGTACAATCACAAATGCATATACTTATGTCTTGGAAGTTAATTTTGTTGCCATGTTGTCTCTAAATTTCCAGAAAGAGCAGCATTTCAAATTTGAGAGTTGTCTCACGAACAACGAGATTGTCTCCAAGGTCCAGCTGAGGACTACAAGAAGTTTTTCTTCACAAGAAGCAGAACAGAGAATGTGACTGTATTAAAATTGGCAACCTGAAGGAGGATAACATTCTTTTGTCATGGGAATGATGGTGAGGACAGAAATACATTTAATGATATTTAGAAAAAATGTGTTGTGAGATGTCCCTAAACAACATATGGCTTCAAAAAAACTCAAATAAAAGTTCAGGCATTGATAGCTTTTTCAAATTTTTATTATATTGCATAAGCTGTAACATTTTACAAATCTTAGTTACATTTTCAGCAACAGATACACTGATACTGTAGTAAATATAGAGATGAAAAGACACCTCTGACAAAATATAAAAAGGTAGAAATACTTCAAACCAGGATGCCGAATATCAAGAATGTTTTACATAAACAATATCCATACTAGAGAGTTCTTGCAAATGATTGCCAAGGTCATGAAGCATTTGTTGAATATAAGGCTCCATAATTCAAGGTGGTGAGCACAGTCAGTGCCATGAGTTCACCTGCCTTGCAACATCCAGAGCCAGGCTTTGTATGAACAACATGCTCTAATGAGCACTAAAAACTGCATTTCTACACAATGACATGTAAAAATATTACTGTTCTAACATGGATTGAAGTGCAACAAGTGCTTCAAAGGAACTAAATCAATTACCTGGGGAATAAAGTACCAGGATGTTTTGGGGAGGGGGAATATAGGAATGTTCAGTAAGTCCTAAAACTGACTGAAAAAATTTCATTTGGTAAAACAGTTTTCAGGCTGAGTGCTAGAACAAAAAGAAATGACAGAGTTTTGCCCTGCCAGTCTTAAAAAAACCTGAAGCTTTTTTTTTGTTCCCAGAACACAATGAATACTGCTTTTAAAAAGAAAATGAAGCTCAGATTCAAGTCATTTAAACCACCTTTCATATAAATTCTTTAACACAAATGTAGCTGCCTACTGTTAGAAGTGTGGCACAAATTAGTACAAACTACTACAAAAGAATGCTCATTTTTAACTCCGTAGGCATAGTACTGTGTTTGCATTATACCACTGAATTAAAAAAAATATTTAAAAAACAATTAAAAAACAATGCAGGTTAGGCTCCAAATTGAGATAAAAATTGGTTCTAGAAAATAAGAATTATGTACCCATCTCCGTACATTTTCTGCTGCTACTGGCAAGCAAAGTTAGCAGCTGAAAAAAGGAGTTTTATCATTATAATAGTGTTTATATATAAACATATATTAATTTCATTTTTGAAGTTAATATCCCAGTCAGTTTCATATCTGTAAGTCCAGTGACTTCAAGATGCTTGCATTTGATGTACGAAGTTGAATCAGATCCCGTATGTGCGTTTTTAAAAGACACTACTGTTCAGATTGCTAAAGATATATTAATTTCTTTTCAAACATAAAATACAAAAACCAGGGTTTACAACAATTACCATCATCATCAACATGCAGGAGTCAGTATTCTGACATAAGGAACACTAGATCTGCCTTTTAAAAGATTATAAAAGCTACATAATTGTATGAATTCAGGGGTTTTTTGGCTAACAGAAAAAAACCATAATGCGCTTTTCAGATAGTCAGGTGTCCCACTGATAAAATAAGTCTGATGAAAGAGAAAGGCACTTCAGCAGGCTAATTTATCTCCAGATTTTCCTAATGTAAAGTACTAGACAACAGATGTAGTGCACTGCCTTTTCATTTGCACAGTGTTAGATCAGTAGCGTTGTGAAACTGTGTCACTTTTTAACTAACAAGAAGAATTTACACTGGTGCCCGTTCATTTCATCCTCTTTGGTACAAATTACTGCATAAAAACAAAGGAGACAACTAAACATTCCTGCATCCTGGATTATTTTTGGTGCTTCATCTCTAGCTTTATGTTGGTAAATAGTGTCCCTAATCAACATAATGATTTTTACTTTCAGGTTTCTAATACCAGAGTTCTTCTGTTTTCTGACCATACTATAAAGATTTTTTTCTTTTAATCAAATGTGATTTTTAAGTGATTCCCCCACTTTTTTTTTTTTTTATTCTATAATATCTAGCATTTGGTAACAATCTAAAAATTACTGTCAATGAGCTTGCACTTAAAACTATATGTACATAAATAAAGGCTTTTCTTGCAAAAGCTGACAGCTCAAGAAGTGCCTTGTGAAGAACTGAGACATCAGTCTTGCAAACATTTCCGTTCTTCAGAAAGAATTGATTCCACCAAAGCACAAATAGGTATCAGTTTGCAAATTAGCATCAGAAAGAAGTTGTGTCCTTTCCAATTTTCCCTACTCATTCCCCTCTCCTTAGAAGGGGCTCACAGACATGGCCCACTTCTTATTCTCAAGGTAAGCAACCTCCAGATTAAAAGAAGTCAAAACCTCGGAATGTTTTCCCAGCTTTTCCAAGAGTTGTGTGCCACGAATCCTTGGTAATTTTTGTATAGGCCTAATTCTGGCACCAGTATTTTAACAGTCTGTTAATGCCACAAAGAGTCAACAGAAAAGAAATCTTAAAAAATAAATCCAGTGATTCCTATAAATTCAGATGTTGAAATCATATAGAGAAATATAGAAAACCATTACTTTGACTACCAAAACAAATTTCACTGTGACATTCTGTCTTCTCCACATGTTATACATCATGTAGAAATTTTGTGGAATTAAAATTTTTAGAGCTCAGCATAGTCAAATAACTTTTTTTAATGATCTAAAACCAAAAAGAGTTCTAATCACTAGTAGGCAATACAGGTTTTTCCAGTGCATAAATTCCAACATACAGCTGGAATGTGAAGACTGAGATAATATATTTTGAAATATTCTGTATGAATATAAATCATAATCATTTTAGAGTTGGATTTCTAATCGTTTTTCTTTGATGACCAGATACATACTCTGTCAGAGAACAAGAACGATGGAGTACCAAACCTGGTTCCTTTGAACCAAGGTAAATAAAGGCATTTACAGTAGTCTGTATTTTTTAATGATACAAGTAAGTTTGAGAAATTAGGTCTTTTTGGTATACATAATGAAAAACGCATTAAAAAAATCTGAAATATTACTGTAGGTGAACAAAATTTCAAGTAAAGACATATGAATTTAATAGGAACTCCGCAAAACCATTAGCTTATCAGGGATTTTCTGTTATGTTCAACAGAATGTATAATAATCTCTTTCTGAAAAGGGAGCCATCAGAACCAATGCAACTCTGCAAACAGGGCAATATTGAACCTTAAGAGCAGCTTTCAGAAGAAATGTGCATATATAAATTGATTCCGACTAATGTGTATAACAAAGCAAAGGATGAAATTAGCAATATCTGGGGCTAAGAAGTCATATAAAAAATCCAGTAGAACTGCACATAAAAAAAAAAAGTATTGTGAAAACGTATTTGGTGTTGGACAACAAAATTCCTGTTACCTAAAAAGAGAACCAAAGGCATGCTAATATGACAAACCACCCTCACATCTGAAATAGTTGAATCATAATTAAACCTCTTTTAGGTTCTTTAGGCCAATTTAATTACAGACTTATTTGAACACTGTAGTGGTTTGACCCTGGCTGGATGCCACGCACCCACCAAAGCCACTCTACCAATCCCTTGCACAAAGTGGACAGAGGAGAGAAAATAAAATGAAAAGTTCATGAACTGAGATAAGGACTGGGAGAGATCACTCACTGAATACCGTCACGGGCAAAACAGACACACTCAGCTTGGGGATATTAACTGAATTTATTACTGACAAAATCAGAGCAGGATAATAAGAAGTAAAATAAATCTTAGAAACACCTTCCCCTCACCCCTCCCTCTTTCCCAGCTCTACTTCTTCCCTGCAGTGACACAGGGACACGGGAATGGGTCAGTTCATCACCCATAGTTTCTGCTGCTGCTCAGGGACAGAAGTCCTTCCCCTGCTCCAGTGCAGGGTCCCTCCCACAGGAGGCTGCTCTCCATGAACTTCTCCAACTTGAGTCCTCCTCATGGGCAACAGTTCTCCACAAACTGCTCCAACATGGCTCACGCTTCCACAGGGTGCAGTCCTTCAGGCACAGCCTGCCTCCAGCGTGAGTCCCCCACAGGGCAACAAGTCCTACCAGGGAACCTGCTCCAGGGCGGGCTCCTCTCTCTGCATGTCCACAGGTCCGGCCAGGAGCCCACTGCAGCACAGGTTTCCTGTAGGTTCACAGCCTCCTTCAGGCATCCTCCACAGGCTGCAGGTGGATATCTGCACGCCATGGGTTGCAGGGGGACAGCTGCTTCACCATGTGTATTGAGTGGCCAGGTTTTGGTAGTGGGGGGTCTACAGGGGTGGCTTCTGTGAGAAGCTGCCAGAAGCTTCCCCTATGTCCAGCAGAGCCAATGCCAGCAGCTCCAGGACAGAGCCACTGCTGACCAAGGCTGGGCCAATCAGAAATTACGGTAACACCTCTGTGATAATAGATCTGAGAAGGAAAAACGTTACTGTGCAGATGTAATTGTGGCCAGAGAAGAGTGGAGTGAGATCATGTGAGAGGAACAACTCTGCAAGACACCAAGGTCAGTGGAGAAGGAGGGGAGGAGGTCATCGGAATCTCGGTGCCAGAGCCGAGATTCCCATCTGTGATGGTGATGCCCATGGATATTGGGTGTGGCTGAGCTGGAGTTCATTTCCCATAGCAGCTTTCCCAGTGCTGTGCTTTCCATTGGGAGCTGGAAAGGTGTTGATAACACACCAGTATTTTGGCTACTGCAGGGCAGGGCTGGCACAGCATCAGTGCTGACTCTCAACATTGCCTGCCAATCAGCAGGCTGGGGGTGGGCAAGATCCTGGCAGGGGACACAACCAGGCCAGCTGACCCAAATTAACCAAAGGGATATTCCATACCATATGACGTCAGCTCAGATATAAAAGCTAAGGAAAGGAGGAGGAAGTGGGGGCATTTGTTATTTACAAGGTTTGCCTTCTGGAGCAACCACTACATGCGTTGAAGTCCTGCTTCTCAGGAAGAGACCACACATCGCTTGCTGATGAGAAGGAGAGAACAAACCTATTTTTTTCCTCTTTGTGCACACACAAACTTTTGCTTTTGCTTTAGCAAACCCTTATCTCAATCTAGGAGTTGTTTTCCAGCTAGGAGTTATTTTCTCTCCCCTGTCCAGCTGGGAAAGGGGAGTGATAGAGAGGCTTGATGGGCACCCGACATCCAGCCAAGGTCAAGCCACCACACACACACTTATCTTGAACTTAATTTGCACTTTCATACTTGTGAACTCAATAAAAACACTTCATTCATGAAGCAACTGCTCACCAGAATTTGGACTGATGCATTGCTACTACCATCGTGGGTACCTTCCATATTCTTCTAGAAACAGCACCAGACAACTGACAATCCCAACACAACAGACATATTTCACAGTAATATTTCCTGAGTAAATATTCCCAGAAGCCCAGCTGCATAGGATACTTCCCAACTCTTGAGTGTACTACAGGGCAGACAACCAAGCACCGCTCACACCACAATTCAAATACAGGCATTGTATGTTTGGGTCTTGGTACAGAACCTTAACCAAGCTCTAAGGGAAACATTTATAAAGCCTTTTTTAGGATGATTTATAATCAAACTGCCAAAGCCAAAATGCTGGAACTTATTTCACCAGGGAAACAGCCTCAAAGCCACAGAAATACATTCTGTATACTATATGAAGCACATTAAGAGATGCATCCATTTTTCTGTTAGCCAAAGTTGAAATGATCACTTTGACAAGATGAACATTAAAATTAAAGAATATTCTGATGGCCTTTCCTTCCTCTATACATATCTTAGTTACAATTCATGCATTCATGACTTTTGGTAAATTTAACTCTAAGATGAGTCATAAGTAGTATTTATATTGCATTATAGACCAAATTTTGCAATCTGCTGTCTCATGCTCGTAACCCTCCTCCCCAACTTTTAAAGCCTGTTTAACTCCTCTGCAAACCTAGACAAAAGCAGCTCAGGCTGGCAAAATGTAGGCACATAAACCTCAAATGATCTCCCATTGTTTTAAACATAAAATAAAAAGCAACGGTGCTGAGCTTTCCAGCTCAAGAAACTATTTCCAAGGCATAATTCGTCTGATCTTGCACTCTTCTTCATCATGGGCCAAACTCTTGCTTATAAATATGCAGAGATTCCAGGCTATATTGTGGAGCACAACTGGCCCAACAGCATGCAGAAGAGAAGATGTTCACTGACAAAGAAGCCAAAACAAGACACTGGGATCAGGAGTAGCTGCAGCTTCAAATGCTACCAGAACCAGTCCTTTTCTGCTGGACGTGGATACTTCACAGCCGATGTCAGTCTTCAACATCCACGGGCCATAACAAAGCAGATTCAAACAAAGCAGATGGGCAACATCTTAAGATAGTGCAGACCATGAACTGCAGCGGCCACAGAGCTTGTACACTTCCCCCTTCCCCCACTGTTGGATGGAATTGCACACGGATGGGCACACAGGGCAGGCAGTAATGCTATAGAGCTCTGCTGATAAATCCAACAGAGCTCATCTGCTGGTGTCATGGGACCAACGGATGAAACATTTCACATTGTACAAAGAAGTAGTAACAGATCCCTAGAAAAGTTCACATATAAAATACTGTACAGAATGGTCACGTTGATTAGAAACAAGGCTGAGGAATGGCTTTAACTAGGCTACCATCGCATTAGCAACAAGCACGAAAAAATTAAAACATGTGCCTACATTTCTCACTGTGCATTCCCAAAGGTGTGTCCAAGAATGACAGGCTGATTAAAATGTGGGCCTTCCCCATACTGCCAATAAAATCAGGAACTGGAAAAGTTTACAAGGAGCATTTCCCTGTTTTCAATTCGCATGGAATATCAATTGCCCAGCTGAAGTTTAGTAACTCAATCTGTATGTTAAAAAAATGAAACTTTTCTTGATACTAGAAAACAACATTTCCCTTGTAAACCCAACACTGCAGAATTACAGAAGCAGCCAAGAGGTCAACAACCAGCAGGGAGAGCAACAGCACAAAGCACATTGTGTTTTAATTTATAGGAATAAGCGGCCTCTCCTCTCTTTTCTTCCAGATATTGGTTTTGCTATCTCTTTTCATGAGAGGTGGTCTATCCCTTTTTTTAGCAGAAGGGATACCAGATTCATGACTTCCTGGTAGAGATTTTTTTCTTAGACCTTCCTCATCATGCTGTTCTATGACTGGCCCATTCCCTCCTTCCATAATGTGCCTCACAGCCTGGTCCTCTGGAGTGCAAACAGTGGTCCCACTTTCACTGCTACTCAGGTCCAGATCTTCCAAGTAAAGAATCTTAGAATGTGGCATACTTTTAATGAAAGTTTTCTCTCTCTCCAGTTTCCTGCTAGGATGATGCTCATTCATGTCCACGCCAGAGTCCAGACTGGTATCATTACTCTCTGTTTTTTTGCCCTTTTTCAGATCTATGAAGGAATGCCTCACTTGAGCAATTGGCTTTCCGTCCAGGGACACAAACCATGCTCGAGGATGCGGAGATGGTTTTCCTTTAGAGAGTTCCAGCAACGTTTGTTCTGAAATACCTTGAAGTTCGGATGAAAACGGAGTCATGACAACTGCTTCATTCAATGTCCCAGGAACAGAGACAGATTCCAGTAAGCTGTTGGTGTACCGGCTCCAGTTGGATGTTTGGGGAGGTAAGCCCTCTTCACCACCCAGGGTACTGTTTTCATCTCTGCAGGCAGAAGGCTGGGGATGAGAGTGCACTGGCATTTTGGGGAGTGTTTGCATGTAGCTGTCGCGATTCATGGGTTCCATCATGGGGCCATACACCAGCTGCCCTTTCCTTGGCAAAGTTGCCGATTTAGCAGGATGCAGCTGTTCTGGGGAGTGGAAAAGGTCTGAGGTTTGAAGAATAGCAATAGGCTGATTGTAAATATGCATTAGATGTTCTGGGATGTGGGAAAGCCCATACATCTCCTCTTTCAGTGACAGGTATCTGTTTTGGTCTGGAATGTCCCTAGGAGCCTGGGAAATAGTACTGTTACTGTGCTTTGGCTGCTGTAAAAGCCTCACTCCAGCATTAGGCTCCACTGAATGGGCTGAATTTCTTGCCTGACCAGTCTGAGAGGATGACTGAAAAGAAGCATCCTCTGTGTAGATTTTAAAATTGTCTTGTGATTTTCCATCTTCTGTGTCTATGGACAGCCTTCTTTGAGGGCTGTATGAAGAAATCTTCGGTGTATATAACTGTGACTTATCCTCCAACTTTAAAGACCCTTTGACAGCATTGATGTGATTTATGTGAGTTGTTGACGTTGTCTGATCTTTTTTTATGACCTCCAGCTTAGTTGTGTTTTTTTCCTTCTTCTGTGTCCGACGACATTTATCCCTATGCAAAAGAGAAGTAAGGTGACTGCAGAGCATACTAGGAAATACTGGACTGTTGACTACCAAAGCTGAAGGTTAGACTTTGGTTAAGAAGTCGTAGTGTAATGGGACATCACAAACTTAAAATGAAGTTCTGTAACAGCTGCAATTTCTTAAAAAATTTTAGGCTACCCATTATAGTTTAGCTAAGAAAACACGTCTTAACCTCAAAAGACTATTTTATCAACCTCAAACTCTACTCATAACGAGCCCACTGAAACTTCTTTTTGCTTACCTGCAGTAACAAAGAAGAACAGCAAAAAATCCAATGATAATGACGACAGTTCCTCCCAGTATGGCCGTAAGGAACACTGTGTGATAGGCTGTTATGTCCTTGGAAACAGCACTAATAATGGATTCTAGATTGTCAAACAAAACCAGACAAGCATTAGTTCTTAAAACCAAATGATTCCACTTGATGTGCAGAGCTAATAAACTGAACGGTACTTTTCCAGTGATTTTGTGTTCCAATGGCATTATGTTCATCCTTCCCTTTTCACCTTGCTATTTCAGCAAACTAGAAAATATACAAACAGGTTACAATATAATGACAGGTTCATCTCAAGTACTAAAGCCTTACCATGACATCTACTTCATTCCAGACAAATTATATTTGCATTAATTGTCCAAACTAACTTAGAAAAGCGGTCTACATTTTCTACTTAGCATTCTGTCACAGAGTGCTATCTGGTTTTGGAATTAGACCTACTGTTTCTCTGATAGATCCCTTCATATGAATTTACAAAACATGCAA
Source organism: Ifrita kowaldi (assembly GCA_013398055.1). Taxonomy (NCBI): domain Eukaryota; kingdom Metazoa; phylum Chordata; class Aves; order Passeriformes; family Cinclosomatidae; genus Ifrita; species Ifrita kowaldi. The sequence goes on from VZRS01009360.1 coordinate 416,746, forward strand.
GAAAATCACTGTAAGGACTCAAACAAAAGTTATCCAAGTGGTGAAGCTGCATGTCACTTCTCCCTTCCTGCTGTTAAATAAAGCAATCAAACTGACAGCCTTACGTGGGGCATTCAGCAATTGCTTGGCCAGTTGTTGCCGTACCTCTCGTTCCAGGCAGTGGAGCTGCTATCCAGTAGCCCAAGTGTTGAGCAGTGTATGTCCACACTAACTGACCATCCACTTCCTTGACCATTCCTAGCCCACGGTTTACCCAAGCACCTGGGGAAAAAAAGGACAAAACATTGCACATGCCGTGCAGGATTCTTCTATACCTCAAACCAATTACCAACAATACACAAGGTCACAAGAACACTGAAACTTCTGCCTTAACCACTGTTTATTACACAGCTTTAGCTAAATGGGCAAACTTCCTCTCCTGACAATTTCACTGCAAATATCCCTCTGTGGCTGTTTACTTTGAAACAAAGCATCAACATTACTTACCAGAAGTAAAACTAATATGACTAATTTTCTATTAATAAATGTCTTTCACATATATGCACATACATATGCACACAAATAATTTGAAAAATCCTATTATATGACCTTAAGCATGCATGAAGGCCAAGACTAAAAAATGTGGGAGCAGGTAACTGATGCATATGAACACAAGTTTAACACCATCGAGCAGAACTTAGTGGGAAAACATTTTCATCTTATTAAGCTGCAATAGGATAAACAATGTTTGTCTTGAATGTTTCTCTCCTCCTCCCTGCCCCAAGGCTGTAACAGTTCACTTAGCCCAAGAAAGTGCTATTGTTAGGACACAGATTCCACACCATCTGTTTGGCAATGCATGGGACAGGTATTATGGTATGCCAGCTTCTACAGTTAATAAAGCATCCATTAGAAGAGGGAGAATTATACTTAATTCATTTAAACACATTTATTGTGGGCCATCTGTAAAATTCTAAGGACAGAAAACCATATAACCAATCTTACATATTCAACCTGCAAATACTGAGAGGTAGAGACAACCACCAGCATTTTTAAAGACCAATAATTGAAGCACAAAAACAGTATAGCTCACGTAAGCTGGAGCTTATATGAATTTCAATTCTATTTTCTTCCAGGACCCTTCTTTCACCAAAGCAAAAGTAAATACTTCTCAGTCAGGAGGTAAAGATGAGGATGGACACCTGCCACAGATGCTCACATGCACAGGCACACACAGAGAAAATAACACCAAGCAGTAAAACATGCAGCCTTCTCCTGGTGCTTGGTGGCTGGCAGAGGGGAAGGGCAGCAGCAACCACCTAGAGCTCTGAAAGTGCTTTCTCAGCCACCTGAGAAATCTTGTCCAGAGTCAGGAGTAATACCAGCAAACATTGTATAAAAGGCAAAAACAATTTCTAGGTGTCCAGAAGTTCTATCTTGACTGAACAAATCCATAAGAAGCTATACAATATTTGCTGTCCTTTTCCGTAAATTACATCTTCCCCCAATATACTCCATAGAAAATACTAAGTATTAAGAAAAAATATTAAAATGTGATTCATGAGTAAGCCCATTTTCTCTATGGTTTACTGCCATTCAAGCAGAAGGATATAATTCTCAATTTAATGTTGAATGCAAGCTTTCTGGTTTTTTTAATTCTATTAAAATCCACACAGCACTTTTAGCACTAATGCAGCAAAATATTTAGTGAGAAGGAAGCCACACTCAATATAGATCAACAAATTCTGCATTTACAGCAGCTGGAGTACAATTACGAAAGCTCATTTTCCAGGAACAGTCTCAGTACTACTACACTTGGGAGTAACCCCAGGGAACACTGCACAGGCAGACCTGTGAAAGCAGTTTCTATCTTTTTTCTGGTGCATATGGGTCAGCCCACACAGACCTCTTCCCTTCCCACTACCAATGCTGACATGGGAGCTCTGATTACCATCGTAACACATTACCCAAGGACTTCAGAGTTTAAAATTCTATCAGTGTCTTGCTGGGGACATCCCGCATGCAACATCTTGGATGCCAGAGCCTCATTACTGAGTGCAGCAGGAGCTCTGCATTCAGCTCAGATGGGGGCCTGCTGCTCCTTATGGAATGCTTGCTGCAGAGCTGAGGTGTTCAGCTGCCCTCAGTCACCAGAACCTTGACTACAGCATGCCTTGCAATTACTCAGTTACCTTGGGAAAAAGTCATTTTTCATGTGTTGGATTAAAGGTAAAAAATAACAGAAACATATTTAAGAATAAACATCCAGCAAGTGAATACAGTTGCAAATTTTCACTGTAAGAGAGGGAGAAACGGGAGAAAAAGTTCAAGTTAAGTTATGCCCCAAAAGTTTCTGTCCTTTTTTGCCATCCTCCTTGCCCTCTCCTCAGCCAGCAGCAGTGAAGGCTCCATGTGAACAGTACACCTCAGAGAACATCCATTACAAACAATTTGCCTTTCTGGAATCTCTGTCAAAGTGCATCCCATTGGAGAGGAAAAAACCAACTGGTTTTATTGGGTTTTGGATCAGCATGCCATGCTCCTGGCTCCTGTTTTACTCCCAAGGCCAACATGCCTATGCAGGGATGCTGAGAAGGACCCTCAGCAACCACATAACAAACACCTTACACTGGTTTATATTCTGACCTGATCCTGTGCTGCTCCAGTTCTGTCAACTCGTTGTTTTAACAACAGTGTTGACTTAGCTTTGTTTAGGGATTTAAAGCAGCTCAGCATAGGATGAGCACAGGAGCTGGCAAAAGTGGCTGTGGCAGTAAGAAATTAAAACCCTGGGTGTTACTTTACCACCTCAGACTAAAACTCTTTATTTGATGAAAAATGCCATCTCTTCCCACCAGTTACCCCTCCGAAGTCTTCTAGGTGTTTAGACAGACTTAATCTGCTATGCCAAAACTTACCCTATTTACTTTTTTCCCACAAGACAGCTTAGCCAAATTTTATTAGCATGTTCTTAATTCAAATCCATGTTCTTCAGTTGTTCTCCATTAAGATGATCAGTTTCTTTCTTGAGCACGTAAACAACGCTTTGTTAGAGCTGGTGTCCCTCTCCTGTACTTCCAACAGCTGAACAAAAGCTTTTTGCCTTGATAAGGAGCAGCACATGCCCTCCTCACTCACTTGCATATTTCAAGCTGAAGTGTGATGGCAACCATGAGGTGCAATGTAGGACAATCAGGACATTAATGCACCCACACCTAATACAGGTCATCTAAATGGGTTATGTGGACGTAGCTCATTACTCACTCCTGACTAAAATTAGACATGAAGGGATGACAAAAGGTTTAGAATGACTAATCCCCAGCCTCCTCTTTGCATTTTGGAAGAACGATGTTGTTCCCTTGAATAACTCTTATTTCCCCTTCATTTCACTTTCTGAATTGTTTTTGTTAACTGAAGCAACATCTATTCCAGTTCTAGCATCAAAGGATCTTTAGAGCTACACTCTAAGGAAACAAAGCATCCAAACCTTCAGTTCTGGTTTGCTTTCTTTTAAGAAGGAATCCACAAAATTACTAGGCTTGAAATTTAACATCACCTAAAATATATGTTCTGTGAATACTCAGCCTCCCATGAAAATAAAAATCCAGCACATTAAAAATGCAGGCAAGAGGAATGCTAATGAATTTTACCAAAGCTTTTTGAACTAACGAAAGCAAGGAAATACCTTTGAACAATTCAAGCTAGTCCATTAAAAAAACTGACCATCTATTGACCATCACCTCTTAGAATAGTGCTGTCACTGTTCCACGACCCACAGTGCCATGTGCCCAAAACCACAGGCACGTGCTAGAAGGCAGAATAACAAATAACTTNAAGAACGATGTATAACTCTTATTTCCCCTTCATTTCACTTTCTGAATTGTTTTTGTTAACTGAAGCAACATCTATTCCAGTTCTAGCATCAAAGGATCTTTAGAGCTACACTCTAAGGAAACAAAGCATCCAAACCTTCAGTTCTGGTTTGCTTTCTTTTAAGAAGGAATCCACAAAATTACTAGGCTTGAAATTTAACATCACCTAAAATATATGTTCTGTGAATACTCAGCCTCCCATGAAAATAAAAATCCAGCACATTAAAAATGCAGGCAAGAGGAATGCTAATGAATTTTACCAAAGCTTTTTGAACTAACGAAAGCAAGGAAATACCTTTGAACAATTCAAGCTAGTCCATTAAAAAAACTGACCATCTATTGACCATCACCTCTTAGAATAGTGCTGTCACTGTTCCACGACCCACAGTGCCATGTGCCCCAAACCACAGGCACGTGCTAGAAGGCAGAATAACAAATAACTTAACCCACTTACCAATTTTCATATCGAATGTCCAGGCAGGTACAGCATCTCCTGATTTTACAGTAGTTGTGGGAAGAGGAAGTGTAACCTGAATGGGACCATTTACGTTCAGTTCTTTCCCAGCCAAAAGAACATTTACACATATGGCAGCAAGAGGAGTTAATTCCATGCTTTTGAAACCTGAAAACAAGAAATATCTTGTAATTCTCCATTCATAGTTTAAAAGAAAGAAATTAAGAATGAAGCTACTAAAGGCAAGTCCTAATCTACATCCAGCTACACAGTCAGCTGTTATCAATTTGGTCAAATAAAAATCAACATTACTTTTCTTCTGAACTTTTAACAACTTATGATTAAAACAAAACACAACCACTTCTATACCAATGCTGTAAGAGAAACAGATTTGCAACATCTGGGTCCTATGCTGACTGTAGAACTAACAATGAGGCAAAACTTGTTTTGGGGTGGGAGAAGGATGGTTTTTCCCCTCAGATAATCAGGTTACAAAACACCTAACTGATGTGAAATACAGATCATACAAGAATTTTGGTATAATCACAATGCACATAACATTGAATCAAACTGAAGGCATATGGAACCTCTCCTGTAAGGATTAATTTCCTAATTTGGCAGCCAGAATTAACTGAATAAGTAATCATGAGGTTTGTCAAAGCACTCAGAGGAAATGTTGCATTCACGAAGCAGCCTGAAAGTTTCTTTCCTTTGTTTCCCTTTTACCAGTTTGCAAATGCTCCAGAATGCCCGATATGACAGGATGGTGAGAGAAGCTGAAACAGAATTAGTAAGTAGCAGAATAATGTTAAATCTATGCAGGCTGTTAGAAGCTGCTTGTGAGAGAACTCCTGGCACATCAGATATCAATTAGCTTCCACCTGCCTTAAAAGGAAGCCTATTCCTTTAGGGGTATATGAATAATTTAAAACACATGCCAGACAGATTGAAGGGAAAACTCAAAGAGGATAAACACTGCTTATTCTCCTATGCTTCTTCCATTCTGCCTTCCATTTAAACAGGTGAAATAGCAATAAAAAAGATTTAAAAATATCTATGTAAAAATATCAGTATATATGATGCCTTTAATGGAATGAAAATTAAAGAATAGACTATGATGAGTTTCAATAAGCCATGTAGTGCCCTCTTCATGCACTGCAATGAATTTCAGAGCCTCATGGCTTCAGATCCACTGGGAATAGAAAGAAAAGAACAAAAGAAAGACAGAACTGCACACAGTACAACCTACCAGAGATTACTGTACTTATGCAAATTAAAAAAACTATCTGATAGAATGACAAATACTAAAAAAATCCAGCGGTATAAGAGCAGAGTTATGACTCATGAAACCACTTAGTGCTTCTCCAGCGAAACAGATGCACAAAAAACATTATTACAACTGTGTGCTGTATACACAGGGACCACTTGGTCCCAAACTTGCCCAGACTGCCTTACTGTGAGCCAAGCAAGAGGTTCCACACAGTCTTTGTGTTGGGTGCAACACCCTAGAAACAAACACTCCAGTGAAAATGCAGAATCTCCACAGCTGAAGTCAATTGCTGCTGTTACACTGATTTCTTTAGGTTCATCTAGTTTACAGTCTGGCTATAATTGCATTTTTAAGGTGTTTACTAAACCAACTCCACAGTCTCATGAAATCCTGAACATACATACACATACATACATATATGTATATATACACACACACACACACACATATATATATATATATATATATACACACATATATATATATATGTAAAAACAAACTCAGGAGTATTTCAGTGCAGCAAGATACGTTCTCATACTGCAAGGACCAAAACAGAGTAACAGTGGTTACTCACCTGATGTGTTTATAGCTTACTCCTATGGAACAAAGCCTTGTGATCTAATATAATGGAAGCAGGTTCAAGCCCTCTTAAATTAAGCATATGTTTTTCTGAAATGCTGTGCACTCATATGCTTTATAATATTATAATATTTTTTATAGGAATCCTTAACTAACATACATACCTGATTTATTTAGAATAATTCCTGTTGTATAGAGAAAGCTGTCCACTTTCAAAAATTGCTCTGGCACTGTCAGATAGGCTGTAACATTTGCAATATGATTCGTTGGAAGCTTTATTAAAGATTTTGGAAACTGAACACTCGGTTGAGATTTGGCATCTGTAAAAGAGTAATATTTTGTCTTAGCCACAGTAAAACATTCCAACAGTGTTTTTACTACTCTTCAGAAATCCTCTTAGCTAACAACCTGTTTTCACCCATTTTCTCCATGATTTGTGTACTTCCAGTCTAGTACTTGCCACAGCCCCTCATACAGCTACGTAATTGACAGAAAATCTGGCTTTGAGTAGATAGGTATTACATGAGAATAAGACGATGGTTAATTTTTTTCCATGTGTGTACAGATGGCTATCACAAAGTATTTAATTACAGTCTGCATACACAGAACTTACCAGACAGTTTTCCAGTAATTAAGACAGTATCTTCAAACAGCCATATATTAGCTTGACTTTGTGGGAATAATGAGAGCGTCACGGACGAGTATACTGTGGAAAATGATAATATCTGTTACACTGTGCAACCAAAAAAAATCCTCCAAGGTCTCCAAATCCAAAGACATATTGAACACAGCACTTAATAAACCAGAGAGCACATGAAGACTAAATAAATTGCTCTTGTTATCCAGAGCAGCAATTTTAGTGCTTAGGCAGAAAGATGTTTGTTGAATGTTTGCTACTGTTTTATACCTTCTATGGATAAACAGTGACTAGAATTCTTAAAAGTCTCTTTTTAAAAAAAAATCATGTGGCTTTTTAAGAGTATGCAGTAGTTAAACAAGAACACCTGTGAGGAAACACTGGTGAAGGGGAGCTGCAACAACAGGTTACACCTGTCATAGAGGACAAAAAGCATGGGCACTCCAGGAATCACTCAGGTCAACAGGATTTTTGTCAGAACACATTAATAGCTCTTTGCTAAATCTAGGCAAAAAATTTCTAAGAATTCACTGTGTGTCACAACATAACCCACTTAGATTTAAAAAGGGCTATTTTGTGTTTAGAGTAATCAGAATTCTGACAAGTTTAACAGACCGTTCACCCTTAGATCTGCATTGACAGGCACTACCTCCCTTCACTGACTTCATTGAGTCGTGTTCAGCTGACAGCAACTACCCAGACAGCTTAGGAAAGAAATTTAATTACTGCCAGATACAGTTTAATAATAGGACAGTAAGACGCTTACGTACTTGGCATTCTCGCAGTCTTCCAAGGCAAAGGTGTCAGCAGGTAGCCATCCTTGTATGAGACAATAGTTAAGCTTAATCCTAATTTGTAGGGGACCTTTATTAACACTGCTCCATTGTTCCCAGTAAGAGTAGAATTTGTCAAGGTGTAGTTCACAAACACCTCCACCACCGCCTGTCGCAGGTACTGATGACTGATGATGTCATTTACTTGAACTTTTAGCGTAAAAACAGATCCTATTGACAAAAAGAAAAACAGGAGGTCATGATAATACATCACAATTAAGGAGCAGAAATTTGTAAGAAGTCCTGGAGTTCAGGTCTTTGTTATTCATCCATTGCACAGTGGATCTCTGTCTCTGGCCAAAGGCAGGGGTAACCATGCAATTATATACCCCAGAGAAGGGGGAAACAAAAAACCTTAAGACAGGGCACAAAGGTGTCAAAAAGTGTTTATCAAACTCAGCAAACATAATAACTAACCAGCTATAAAAAAACCCCAACAAAAACAAAACAAAAAAACAAACAAAAAAAGCCCAGTCAAAATCAAATTACAAAGCAATCTTCCCCTTTTTGTTTAAGCTTGAAGAATGCATCTGTGACAACATGAGATTTAATGTGCTCTGCAATATCACACTGATAATACAGATGGTCTTGTTATCCCAGTGCAACCCTTGGCTTGGGACACACATTTCAGGATGCACCTTGAGTTTGTAAAAGCAGAGAACCTGATGTCTACAGACAGAGGGACAACACATCTATATTTACATTTGTAATGTTATTATAAAGCAACCAAATGCATCCAGACACTGTTTTAAACTGCCATCTCCCACCAGACTTACACTGGGCTACTTTTCAATTCCTACATTGCAACTTCTATACAGTATTTCTCTACAGCTAATTAGAGGATCTGTCTGATAGTCCATACCAAACCCAGTGTCTTGCAGAGATCATAATTACAGTGACTAAAAAGTATGTTGAAAATAATAAATCCACTTGAACAGCAGCAGTCTCAAGGTGCTCTGAATCACAGTCAATTTCTCTCCCACCCTGATGGCAAATAAACTGTTAGGGAGTCTTTTCACAGTATGTGAAAAGAGACAGAATTCCACATTATTTCCAGAATAGAATTAATTTGTTGTTAGAAATTAAAATATCTATGGATCACTGTTGAAAATATTTTAAATAACAAATTTTCCAGGACTTTGGTTACAGATATACTCCTATTCAATACCACTGCACTGCTTTGTATCCTAATAATTTCAAATACATTCATCATGAATATGCATTTCTATTTAGGTCAAATGTCAAGTTAAGTTATTTGAAATGTATCTACCTAAAATCATACTTCAATTTCATTATGTTATCCCCACTATAATTGAGATTGACATTGCACCAAGAGATTACTGCCACTGACCTTGATTTAAATGAATAGGTCCTGAGGAGCCGAGTGCAATCCATCAAAAAAATCCAGTGTGTAGTGGAGATGCCCAAGCTGGGCCTCTCTGAAACAAGTATTTATTTAGATCTTTTATATGCATGGAGCATATCATATATTCATGCAAAAAATGACCTGCACACAACAAAAGCTACACTGGCCTCAATTTATTACTGTTTACCACATGCACAGCAAAAACTTACCAGCTGTGCCAGATTGATTTTCTGCAGTGTTATACAAAATACTACATCTCCTCAAGCAAATTAATACGTATTTTCAGAAAAATAAAAAAGACCCAGTGGTACTTCAACGTATTTGACAGAATTAAACAGAAAATGCACAATAATCATGGAACAATGTCATCTGGGTGGTTCTTTTTTTCCTTATGTAAGATATTTCGAGAATAAAATTGCTTTAAATTGCTGTGCTAGAGGGGTTTTAAATCATGTAATGATTGGGGAGAAAAATTATGTCATGTCAGCAAATTATGGGCTCCAAACAGCTCCTCCAGGCATTGATCCAGTTACACAGATACTAGCATCATTCCAGTGGCTGCCAAAACTTGAAAAACAGGTCATTTTCCCCTGGCCAATGACTAGTTAAAAGGCTACAGAGGAGAGGAAACAGGCTGTGTACAATATTATTATCCAGAAATCATTTGGAAGTCAGGAGTATATAATGAAATGGTATTTAAAAGTACAAAATTCAAGCTCATGCCAGTACGAAGCAATACCAGAAATGCCTGTTATAAACTGGTATTTTAACAGCTGGAATCAAGCCAGGAGAAAAAGAGCCTAGTTTTAACAACTGAAATAAGTCATAAAAAATTAAAACCTAAAATATACTCAGAAAGACACATTCTTTCAATCGTTTCATACTTTCAATGAGTATTTTCCATTTCCTGCTGACAAAAAGCCTAAGAAGAAAATGCAGGAGTGAGGGCAAATGCCACAGCCCTCCTCCAGCTGTTGGTACATTCAAAGGTCGTTCTGTGCAAAACTGTTTCTTCCTCTCATCTCCTTCAGTCACAGCCATATTAAACCCCACTTTCTTAGAACCTCTGGGTTCCAAAAAAAAAAAGACCGTAAAACTGTAGAAAGCCGTACCATTTTCACTCTCTCACGGTGAACTGACAAATATCATTGGCTGTTTTTCACCATGCTGAACTTTGATTACTTCCTTCTCCTATGGGTACAGAAATTGCCACAGCATTTCCCAAAAGTGCTACTCTGCCTGAAGGGGCGTTGGGGAGATGCAGACGCCAGGCTGGAAATGCGGATTGAAATCCCGGGGCGGGTGCTGAGACAAAGCTCTCCAGAGGCAGCTTTGGAAGAGCCCCCACCTATGTGAGTGTCACACACAGGCAGCAGCTACTCCAGAGAGGAGGGCTCACCTCACACCCCTGAATATCCAGACACAGATTAAAGGAGACTCAACCCCTGGCTCCCAGTGCCTTTGGCCTTACCTTTTGTGCTGAAACAAGACTCTTCCTGACAAGGGGAAGTCTCCTGGTCGGCAGGGAGTTAGTTGTGCCCTGCCTGCACTTGGATTTGGTGATATCAACTAGAATATATCCTGCCAACAAGTCACTTGAAACTCCTGTGCAATGGTTTTGGAGAGACTTTTAAAAAAAATTAATCTTTCCACTCCTCAACAGTAACAGCACAGAAGACATGAGGACACATCATTATGCCTCTATCCAAATGCTTGTGAAATGATAACATGTTAAAAATCCGAGTGAAAAAAAGCCAGACTCCAACAGTAACAACAATATTTTACTTTCACAGCCACGTTCACCATAGTTTTGCAGACCAGTTGTTGCAGCCTAGTAAAAAGCAGAACAATCCCAAGGCCCTAGAGCTCAGACTTTGTTTGCAGTTCTGGTCCTACAGCACTGATCTCTATCTTCCCAAGCTTGACATCCCATGACCAGCTCCCTCCTCAAACCAACCCCCTCACAAGCCTCACATCCATTTAATGTGCAAATTTATCACAGATTTAACGGCATTCAGTTATTAACAATGTCATAGTAACATTCAAGACACCTAATTTGCAAAGAAAATACTGCCTTTCTTTTCCTTTTTATAAATATAATGATTTACAAGTCTTTAAGGACACTTTTAAGTCTCAACTATGATGCAGTATGATATTTTAATCCCAATAAAATATACCAAAAAAACCATGAAAAAAATGAACGGTTGGTTAACTTTTTAACAAAGGCAAAGCTGAAAACTTAAACAATGGATGAACCTTGTGCTTTTTTCTGGTCATTGACACATACCAAACACAACTGGGTCAGCTGTATCTCAGTATTAAACAGATTTGACAGAACCCCTACAATTAGAAGAAAGAACTCAGTCCTCGCTAATTTGATTTGTGCTGCCTCAGAGGAAGGGATTCCTCTCTTGGCAGGTCCACTGGAAATGCCAGCTCCTACAGCATTAAAATGTTTCTGATAAACGTTCATACAAATGCAGCAGTTATTCAGACAAAGGGAAACAAGGCCTTCTACCACATTTAGCTACTTCAGAAATGTCCTTGTCAGTAAAACGACACCTCATTCCTTTGAGAAACAACACCTAATGCCCGAATTAGAAGAATTTGGCTTCACATCACTGTCCTAACTCAGAAATCGTATCACAGAACTAAGCCAAAGAACAGTTTGGAATTGCAAGCTGGGTACAAATGTACCAGTGCAAAAAATCTCAATTATGGTCCATGTAATTTGTTCTTAATTCTGACCTGCAGATAAGCATGTCATCTGGTTACCATTATTGTGAGATTTAATTAACAGGGTCAAGGCCAGGTCCTTACAGGCACCAATAGATGCCAAACTACACAGATCATTAACTGAGATATGGTGGTGAAAACACACGCACAGGGCACTGCCCAGGAAGAATTCCTACACATTCTGCAACCCAGTCCTAAGTCCCTTTCCCTATTTATCACCAAGTTCCTATAGCCAAAGAGGTTCTGCGCCTGGAAGGAGGCAGTTACTCATCTCAAACACACAGACAGCTACCCAATTAAGCAATTGTAACTACAATTAAATTATTCATTGGTTCCGTCCTTCAGAGGAGACTCCTCTCACCCTTGCCCAGAAATGTTTAAACCCAGGCCAGAAAAGGCACACACTTATAGGAGTTTTATGGCAACTGCCTACACCAGGCTCCCTGCTAACCAGCCAGAGAAAACCTGGGCTGTGCCATTCCCTTGGTCTTAGATGACTGAACAACCCCTTTTCCATCTTTTACATTCATGGAACACTGTATTTTCTGGCTTAACACAATCAGGGATATGAAAGGTGCACTGATGTGTAAAGAAAAAATGTGTAATAAGAGTAAGGGGTTTTACTACACATCCAGTATTGCAATGGATATTGCCATGGGGGTGGAAATCAATGAAACATATAATCTAGACAGCCAACATGCATCTGGCTTCAGTAAAAAAAGGTCATATAAAAGCCATCCTCCTGCCCACAAACACCCATCGTTACTTCTCAAAATTTCCTTAAAACTACAGTAATAGCAGTGACAAACTACGAAAGCATAGACTGAAAAAGTAAAAGCCTACTGCACCTTCAGTTCATTAAAAATCCACATACATGAAGGGGAGTTGTGGCAGCACCAGAGGGCTGTGGGGTGATTTAGTGCTGGATCAAGCCCCCTCCCCACAGGGCACCATCCATCTGTGGGTACCTTTGTTCTGCAGCAAGGTACAAAGCACTGACACAGGACTGAGTTTTCTGCCTTGCACAGTGCATTAAAATGACATAATAGGTGACCCCTAAACTCCTGTAACAGTTTTATGGGTGTACTGTGAGAGTTATTGTCAGGCACTGGGGTGAGCTCTCTGGCTGGCTTTCAATTATGCTTCTCATAGCTACCAAATAACCTGCAAATCTAATTAATAACCTCTACAGCCAAATGTGGGCTTCATTTGTTAGCTATCAGTGTTCTTTTATGCTGCCATACTCCACGCAGTAATTTATAGACAGCAGTACAAATGGGCACATACATGCATAAAGATCTTTCTAACTCTACACAAATCATTCTATGTATTCCAAATTGGTATCAGGATATCTCGTTTAGAAACTAATTATGTGATTCTTTGTAAGGATGTTTTATATGCTGCTCCTCTGATTTAAAACAACAGCAGGAAATAAATAGGAGAACATTATTTTTCCTTCCTGAAATGGAACAGGACTACTGCTAAAATAAAAAATACACCACAAGTGTTTTGCCCTGTGAAATTTTAACTTTGTCTTTATTAATTAGTTATAAGGACAATCTGCATATTTTATTTTCAACAATCTGTGACTGAACTGAGAATCAAAGAAGCTCACCCTGTTCACAAAAGGTCTGAGAAAATTCAGCAAATACCTAACGAGCTGTAAAAATCAATTTCTCAGGAAAAGAGAGCCTTAGATTTAGATAAGAACAACACATGCAACAAATATAATCATGCCACTTGGCTGCAATAAGAAAATACTTGGGAGTCGACAACTACTGACAGTTTCACTCTTGCGCTTAGCAGGAGGTTAAGTTTGCACCACCCCTCTCTAGAATCCCTCGGGGAGTTAAAACCTTCCAGCCAGGGACCCAACACTAACCCCAAAGTGAATGATAAAGAACAGGGGTACATAAGGACAGACACAGACTGCAGCAATTGCTAAAAATTGCCTTATTTTGGTTGATCTTTAGGCAAAACGGCAGCATTATGGCTCCAATTTTAAAGCAAGTACAGGCTGCTCCTTGAAATGCCCTTTGGAGAACAGATCTTGATGTTTTACTGCTCCATGTCAGGGGTGCTGGTCACTACTGTTCAGCCTCAGACACTTACAGAAAACTGCTTTTAGACAATACAAAGGTATTGTAAAAATAAAAAAAATTAAATAAACTGAAGTGCAGAGCTAATCAGCATTTGCTGCATTTGTATATGAACAGCCAATCCACATAATCTATACAGCACAGTTCTGTAGCTCTGCACTCCCTCAAAATATTTTAATGCAAAATCAAACATTAGGATATACACTTAAAAGAAGAGCTTTGGCAAATATCTCTGCAGGGACACAGAACACATCACCAATTTCCAAGGACAAAGCAGCAAAACAGGGTCTGGGAAAGTAGGACACCACAGTATTCCCACTGCCCTATTTCTGGTCAACCAATTTCCACAGAAGGCATCAACAAAATCTCAATTACAAGGGAGCTAAGGGTAGATCCTGGGGGGAACAGGCAGTGCCTGTTACAGTCATTTTAGAGGAGGCAGTTTAACCCAATCTAGTCAGATCTAGGTGTCTCCACCAAGCTGCTGCTTCACAGTCAAGAAAAACTGTAACAGATTAGAAACTTTAAAAAATTTAACACACTGTTACCTAAGCTTTGTCACACATCAGGCTACCCAAGTGAGCTTCTGCTGGAAAAAGAACAATTACAGTCTAACCGAGAGCTTTTCAAACAAATTCTTATATATTTGTTTCAAATAATGCTTTGTTTCAGTTAAAGAGAAACACTTTATTATTTCACTAGCATGGCTGTGATGGGCACATGCAGACCACAGTGCCTGAACTGTCAAGCATCTGTACACGGGTTAAGAGGAAATGGAAATTATTTACCAGAAGCTCATTCATGTCAATACATGCATCATTTCAGCACACACTACAGTATTCAGGTGGCCCTTCCTCCCACCTTACTGGGAAAATTAAAAATAGAGCCTAAGAACACATTTCACACTCTATTCTGACTCCTCAGCGCCACATCAAGGAGGGGCTGCATCTCTTGAAACAACTGGATATGTCTGCTAAGAGCAGAACAAAACAACAATGCAGGAAGAGGTGCAAACCCAACAATCTGCTGTCATCTCAAACAAAAACACATCTGATTTCTACACATTCATTGTGTTCTGAAAACTCCCTTTCCCACTTCCTATTTCCCTTTGCCTTCCATACTGTCCACTTTCCTTCGCAGAGCTCCTTCCTCCCACAATTCAATCCATCCTGGAGTAATCTCTGTGATGATGAGTCCCTGTAATATTTTAGCCAGTGAGATCACTGATCATGAAAAAAGAGCAATACTTTTCTAAAGATGAGGGTTTTTGCAAGCCTCACACTAAAAGGAGTGGTGAATGTATCACATGGAATTAAATGCATTGAATCAAACCCATCAGGATGGGCACTTTAAAGGGACACTTCTAATCTAGCAGACTGAAAAACTGCCAGGGATTTGCCTCTGGGAAATTAGCATGATCCAGAGAAAACTTCAAGGTTCTAAGTAAATTAGTAGGTCAAAGACTAATTATTCATTTAGTTCAAAACAGAGCCCAAATGTAGTTTCATATTATAATAAAACTGTCTCAGACAGTATGGAGAAGCTGTCTGTCTACCGACATACTGGAGCAAGTGTTACATATTATACTAATAAGAACAAAGCCTTTTTCCCTTCTTGAAGGGATTTTGATAGGAAATTAAGTAAATAAATTAAGAAAAAACCCAACACACTAAAGAAATAGAATGCTTATCTCAATCATACCTTGTCCATTTTTTCCCAGCAAAAGTATTCACAGAGTTGGCACCACTTTTTACATAGAATTAACACTGCATTTTACTGATGCTTTCAGAAAAAAAGTTGTTAGTTGCATTTATTTACTGACAACAATTTCGTTTCACTTCAGCAGAATAATTATTTTCTTTCACTTTAACAGAATAATTATTTACCTTTTAAACCAACATACTTCGTGGGTTTATATTTTGTATGGATGTGTGTGCATATGTAAATACAAATCTTAAGCAAACAACAAGAGGAAAAGGAGGCTTGTTTTTTGAAGAGAGAGGTAAAGAAAACTGCAGAACATTCTTAATAGAAATCTTGTCCTCAAATATTTGTTGAAAAATATTAATTTATGCCTCATTAGCACTTAGGCACTGAAAGAATTTCCAAAGTAGTCAACAGGCATTATGTCAGTGTAAACCAATGAACTGCTCTCCCCACAACTTTTGGAATCAGTTCCTCCAAATTCAGAAGCAACTTAAAGGAAAGATGAAATTTAATCAGGACTAAATGTGGCCAATAGTCAACTCTGGCAAACTTGAGCTGCCACATTTTGAAGTGATACTTGCCCAGCATAAGGTAATGTTTCACACATGAGAAAGACTTTAAACACTCCTGGTACTTCCCAATGGATATTAAATTCCCATCCATCTCATTCCATGACACACTTGTACAGGTACTGATTGCAGCACTACCTTGAGTTAATATTAAAAAAAAAAACCAACTGACAAAACCCCACCACATTTCCAAAAAAAATGCAACTTTTTAATGCTTGCAATTACTTTAATGGATTTGGATTACTTTGCAATCTGGATGGCCACAGTATCCAAAATCTGTACTATTGCATAGGCAAATTACCATTTTGGCTTTTTCAATTAAAGATCTGTTGCATGTAAGAGAGGACCGATCTGATGAGTAATTTGAATAAATAAACAAAAATAACCCTTTCCTACAACCAACAGCTATGTTCTACCATTAGAAGTGGTTACACTTCCACCCAAGATCTCAGACCAGATGCATAAACAAACTGCATAAGCATGATAATCATTCCACAAACGTTGACAGGAACCAAATATTGATGAAATTAAGGTCCTGCAAAATCAATAAAATAAACCAGATGATCATAGGCTGTATCCCTAATGATTACTGCTGCATAATCAATGAACACCTTCCTGGAATGATCCTGCTTGTAAGAACTGCAGCAGAATGTCATCAGGCTAATCCATAAAGCTGCTAACGACTCAGACTCCTATCCAGTGGGAACACACCCCCAGGCACTTTGAAGTGCTCCTGGGAAGATACGGAAAATAGAAAGAAAATTCCCTGGTCTATATTTTTATGGGCTACCTGAGCGAGAACCATGAAATTCAGACAGGAAAGCAGCCATGAAGGTTAGATGGGATTTTTTTTTCCTGTATTCCTTTAACACTGCATGGCATCCATATGTCATTTAAAAAAATTCACTGCAATAGTGTTAAGTGCATCACATGTACTGCTGCAGGGCGCTCATTTGGTAAGGAGCTGCAAGATGTTTTTTTCACCATTAGATGCCTTCTTCACAAATTAAAATCAGGCTGTTTCATCACCCTAGACAGAACATGAGAACTCTCAGGACACAATAAACCTATGAGAATCACAATTACCATAGCAACTTTGCATTCTGATTTGCTGCTATTTTGTTGAATCAGCCAGCCTGGTTCTCAGAGCTGTGGTTACTATGGAAGACTGAAGCAGAAATTCACCTTCCTGGGGCAAGGGAGATAGGCAGCAGACAAGATGAAATGCTGCAGTCTGCAGAGCTTCATTATTTAGGAGTCATTTATTTTAAATACCGTCTTCTGTAATTTGAGGTAAGTGAGATAAATTATTAATATTACAAGAATAAAATCTTAAATAAAACTTATCTTTCAAATTAAGATAAATTTGCAAGTGAAAGAGATTAAAATAAGCAAGTAAATGCTAGTAAGAGCTCCTGAAACCTACAAAATAAAACAGCTTTGCCCAGACATTTAAGAGGCCATTATAAGGCTATTTTTTTCATTTCAGTTTACTCACTGGCTAATACTAAACCTGTAATGCTGCTCTTTCATTTTTTTTTTAAATCACTGCCAGTATCATTTTACCTTGCATCAGAGTTCACGGTATGAAAATATTAAAAATTCACACTTCATTACAGAATATTGGGGGGAAAAAGTAGAAAGGGAAGTATTAAAATCTTCATAATACTCTATTTTAAATATACTGTCTTAAACCCCACATTATATTACAGACCTTCAAGAAAAACAGGGAAGTGCCTATTAGAGGATAAGCCAACAACATGCATTTCTCACTCAGGGACTTTGCAATTAAACCTTCATCATTTAAACAGCAAAAATAAATCAGTCAGCAGCAGCATCTTGGCAAAATGAGACCATTTCTTGTAGAGAATTTCTAATGATTTGTCAAACCTGCCTCTAACAGTCAATTCACTTGGACAGAAAGAATATTCCAGTATCCTTGCAGCATGAATCATCTCATTTTTTTTATCCTAATGGGTCAGGTACAGGATTTGTCTTGTGAAATTCCTAGTAATGGCTTGTGAGCAGAATAAACTGAAAAAAACCTGGGCAATTTCCTTAATTTGACAACCCCATAATTTGACAGAAGGAGGAAAAAAAAACCCACAGGAAAACAAAGTAGCACCTGTTCAAACATGACATTTAATGCTGTGAAACCCTAAGACAGATATGCATCCACAGACTCCGTGGCATAATACACCCCACAAACCAGAAATTCAAACATCAGGGCATGTTACTCACTAACTGCAAAGGACAACTACTGTTGCATTCAGAGATATTTTTCAATAACACGCTGGTCTCTACTCCTGTCTGGAAATATTTTTCTTCTCCTAAAGCTGCAAAATCTCATACTACTCCTTCAAGAAAGACATTTGTAATGCTCCAGCAATGTCTATCTTTCACCTGCAGGAAAAGATCCTCTAATCCCTTGGAAGAAGGCCAGTGTATAAAGGCATATATGGAGAAAATAGAATTTAAAGTTTGCAGGACAACATTTCCTAAGGGCAGCTCTGTACGTGTGGAATGGGAATTTTTTATTGCAAGAGTTAGGAAATCCATATTGCAGCAACAAAACAAGAGCAGCCAACAAGCTACAGTCTCTTTCACATAGAAATTTTCATTAAAGTTGAGTTTCATAAAGTGAATGATCAAAGATCACAAAACAACAATGAATACAACATCAGGCATGAAATACGATTGCAGATTCCTACTTATTTTAAGTAAGTCTTATTCCTCAGAATTTTTAGAAGTTTCAAAAAAGAGGAAGTTCTGTCACAGCAGATCACAGGCTAAAGCAAAACAACGGAGCCAAGACTGCAGCACAGTAACGTAACTGCTCTGCACCCATGGATGCCATCCAGGTAAGTGTCGGTGCTGAACATTAATGATTCAGCCACTGCTGCTCGGAACCATTACTGCCTGGCTACAGCTCATCACTGGATGAAGTGCTCCAGGAGCCAGCTGAAGCCCCCAGCTGTGTTGTCTCCAGCACAAACACAAGTTCTCCCTTCTCAGCAGCTGGCCCAAGTCCTCTAGGGAGTAACTGGAAAACAACTTAGCGCCATGGAAACCTTTCTGGGACGATGGAAATGGTTTTATTGACACCGAGGCTAAAAATGGGGCAGTAAACACTTTCTTCTTCCCCCCAAATACTAAAGGTTCATTCAGCACCTCTGAGATTGTGCCAGCTGGACTGGGGGGAAACAAATGCACTTAAGTATTTCTGGGACAATCTGTTCCATGGAACGCTGAAGAATCCAGCAGACAAACTTGTTGAGGGACAGGTTTTCTTTACTGTGCTTAAGAAGAAACACCCAACAAAAACACAAAAGGGGGGAAACAACTGATTAAGAGGCAAACAGGCATGACAGATTCTTTTGCCCAACACTGCACCCAAACTATGCAGGATCTCACAAATGTTTTGCTGGGTCTCTATTCTGCTGAATTTAATTAGAGGATTTTCTCAACATCAGTGGTCTGTAATCCAAAGAAAATCTCTACTGCAGCCCAGTGAGAGTAAGTTTTCTCCTTTGCTCCCAGAAACAATGGAATAAGCTCCTGTGATATTTATCACAAGCCACAATTCATATTATTAACAGCTTTTATTGTTTCAAACACACAATCTACTGAAATCCTGCATTTACCCAATATAAAACTACTCACTGCTCCTGTTCAGTCACTTAATGAAAAGCTTGAAAACCGAGGAAAGATGTTTTCCACAATTACATGAAAACACTTTTTATAATTCCATTAGAGTCTATAATAGGTGGAGAGGGCAAGCACGTCCTTCTTCATCCCAGCAAAACGGCCAATATTTTCAAATATCTTGGCATCACTGACCTTCTCTCCAGTTTAGCTCACATTAGCACATACAAATCATCAACCAGATTTGCTACCTCACAGAAAATAACTTCCATGAGAACATTCCAATCAGTTTCTTTTGGAAGCCTTACCCATGGAGAGCCATTAATAATAAATAGATTTGGTGTCTTGCCAAGTTTCATAACCATGCTACACACTGGTATCTATCTCAGCAGACTGAGCCAACTGCATGCATCATATTTATGAAACAGCCCCAAATCTGCAGCAGAGGCTGTAATTCCACTTTGTTCCAATCACATGCATTAGGGGACAGCACATGAAAGACATGAGCCTTGTTTAACCTCGCAAAGGACAGGCTTTGGGGGCCCTACACAACAGCCTTCCCACACCCAGGCGTTTACCTGGGATAAAGGGCCAAGTGCTCTGTCAAAATGCAGGGCAACAAAATGCAGGATAATGAAGGGCAACAGCCACCAACTGCAGGGAAGGATCTGACTGGACATGAGGGATTTTCTTTTCTCTCTAAGGATAAACAATCATTGGAATAGGTTGCCCAGAGACGTTCCCCAGTCTTGAAGCCTTTCATGGCCTGACAGGAAAGAGCTCCTGGGTCTGAATTCAGTGCCAACCCTGCTTTAAGGATGCCCCTGATGGCCCCTCCAGCCTAAACACCCACCCAGTTCCAGATCCTCAGTTACTCTCAAGTCACAGAAAATAAAACCAACAAGTATCATCTGCACTTGATTGGTTTGTTTCAGCTGCTAATTTTAATATATTTAGCAAATCTGTCTCAAAGTTTTGCCAGGAGTACACCATCTTATGATAATTTGGGGCTCACAACCTGATGTAAATTCCATGCTTCATTATGGAAATAGGGTGGAAAGATATACTTCATCTTGCATGGCCTTACTCGATTACACTTTCAGTAAACGAAAACAGTAATACCAATGATTCTGAAACTAAAATCAGTTTGAGTAATGAAAGGGTTGCTCAGACCTGAAAATAAAATAACCTACACCACGAACCCTGAAAGCTACATGCACACTCCAGTTGGAAAGCTCAAGCGTTGAATACAGGTAAAAGATTCATGAGAAATAAAAAAAATAAAAGTAAGTGAAATACAAGAAAACGTTTCAGAAGAAGCAGATGAACTATTAGGGACCACACTGAAACAAACAAACAAAAACACCCAAACAAACAAAACCCACCTAAATTCAGCTCTTTCCTCCAAAATAAGCTGCATCATAATGAGTCAGTGCTCCAATTGATCTGCCTATAACCACNATCAACCAGATTTGCTACCTCACAGAAAATAACTTCCATGAGAACATTCCAATCAGTTTCTTTTGGAAGCCTTACCCATGGAGAGCCATTAATAATAAATAGATTTGGTGTCTTGCCAAGTTTCATAACCATGCTACACACTGGTATCTATCTCAGCAGACTGAGCCAACTGCATGCATCATATTTATGAAACAGCCCCAAATCTGCAGCAGAGGCTGTAATTCCACTTTGTTCCAATCACATGCATTAGGGGACAGCACATGAAAGACATGAGCCTTGTTTAACCTTGCAAAGGACAGGCTTTGGGGGCCCTACACAACAGCCTTCCCACACCCAGGCGTTTACCTGGGATAAAGGGCCAAGTGCTCTGTCAAAATGCAGGGCAACAAAATGCAGGATAATGAAGGGCAACAGCCACCAACTGCAGGGAAGGATCTGACTGGACATGAGGGATTTTCTTTTCTAAGGATAAACAATCATTGGAATAGGTTGCCCAGAGACGTTCCCCAGTCTTGAAGCCTTTCATGGCCTGACAGGAAAGAGCTCCTGGGTCTGAATTCAGTGCCAACCCTGCTTTAAGGATGCCCCTGATGGCCCCTCCAGCCTAAACACCCACCCAGTTCCAGATCCTCAGTTACTCTCAAGTCACAGAAAATAAAACCAACAAGTATCATCTGCACTTGATTGGTTTGTTTCAGCTGCTAATTTTAATATATTTAGCAAATCTGTCTCAAAGTTTTGCCAGGAGTACACCATCTTATGATAATTTGGGGCTCACAACCTGATGTAAATTCCATGCTTCATTATGGAAATAGGGTGGAAAGATATACTTCATCTTGCATGGCCTTACTCGATTACACTTTCAGTAAACGAAAACAGTAATACCAATGATTCTGAAACTAAAATCAGTTTGAGTAATGAAAGGGTTGCTCAGACCTGAAAATAAAATAACCTACACCACGAACCCTGAAAGCTACATGCACACTCCAGTTGGAAAGCTCAAGCGTTGAATACAGGTAAAAGATTCATGAGAAATAAAAAAAATAAAAGTAAGTGAAATACAAGAAAACGTTTCAGAAGAAGCAGATGAACTATTAGGGACCACACTGAAACAAACAAACAAAAACACCCAAACAAACAAAACCCACCTAAATTCAGCTCTTTCCTCCAAAATAAGCTGCATCATAATGAGTCAGTGCTCCAATTGATCTGCCTATAACCACACCGTGTTTAGTAAAAGCACCCAAGCCAACACTCAGGGGCACAGGCTGAAGCCCTCATTAATCAAACGAAACAGCACAGACCTGAGAGCACTTTTGGGGTGCAGTGATCACATCAATAATGGCTTTTAACCACAGTGTGCAGGGGACACATTGAAGTGGCTCTGACATTCTCTCTATTTTTCTGCTTCCTGACCTCCTAATGCACATGGCTCAATACCTGCCTCACACTCACACCTATAAGCACTGCATCACGTTCAACACACACAAAACCCCCCAACATTCCCCACCACAGCTGTCATGCATCTTAACTTGCTATAGCTGCCAGTGGTTCACGTAAGACCCACACCAAAACCACAAGATTTTTCAAAATGGGACAGGGAATATCAGAAGGTAGAGGGACAAAATTGTTTTTTGCTCTCCAACCCACCACAAGCCACAATTTATTTCCTGTAATCTCAGTGAGAGGCCACCTCTTGCCTCTTCCCTTGGTAGCACTGCAGTTTCTCAGGTACCTGGCACTATCAACACTAAATGCAGAATGCTGGAGAAAGGGTCATGTGGGAAGTCCAGCAGGAGGAACTGACCCTGTAACCCATCTCCTTCAACTGTCTCCTTTCCACATTGTGACAATTGCGCCCTGAAGTCTGACTTCTTTCAGGCAGCAGAGACTCTCTACGAGTCCATGTGATGAAGCATAATCAGGGAAGAGAACGAAGGACGAGAAATTGAGGGGAAAGAACAAGGGTTCATGCCTGCCCTTGGTGAGGCTTAGGGGGCTTATGCACACACAGACAGGCAAGAACATCGCTCCCAGGTCTGCCCACCCCAGCAGGGCACACAGGGTGGCTTCCAGGAGCTACATCAGACAAGGCCACACATCACCAGGGTGATGCCACGCAAGTGCCATGAGCTGCAGACCTTCCACTGTGGTGTTTACCAGAATGCACGACGTGCTTACAGTCAGAGAGCATGCAGAGTCATTTCCAAATTTAGGGCAGCTGTTCCCACTGAGATGGGAGGAGGCTTTCTCCACATCCTCTCCAAACTACTGACAGCTGCTTGTGAAGTTCACAGCATACGATTTTTTACTGGACAGAACTGCTGGTGGCACACGTTAGCCCTGCATTCTGCCTGAGAAGCTGTGTTAAGGTACGTGGTGCTTTGGAGGGTCCTCCACACACAGGCCTATCCTTGCTGATGCTGCTCTAGTCACAGGAACCTGCTCACACCACAGTCCATGTGCTCTCTCCTAGGGAAGATCTAAGAGTCATCCCTTCCTGACCTAAATGCCCCCTCAAAACGACAGGGCAGCAAACTGCACAAAGGTTACCCCCTGTACAGACTGTGTCTGTGGTAGCTGCGACAGGGAGATGTGGTGGGGCTGCAGGCTCAGAGTCTGGAAAGACTGCCCTTTCCCAGGAACCCAGCTCTGCTCCTGAATGGATCTGGAATGCCTTTTCCAGCTGAGTACATCTTGAGTGAAATCTGCCCTACTGAACACTGGGCTTAGGGACCTCTGCCAAGATTAATTCCTTCTCTGCAACTTTCTAACCCCGAATTCCCTAGCACAGGTTCTCTCAGCAAACACACTTCCCCTACTGCTGATCATAAAGCTGTGCACACTCACGTCCTCCCCTCAGATGTGTGCTAGCAGGGAAAGTGTTCTCAAACCTCGCGTCTTCTGCTACAGCTAGTGCCAGAGAAGCAAAGCAAGAAATGTAACAGCTGCTCTGCAGCCTGCTGAATACAACTTCTTGTGGCCACGTATGGAAGGTGGCAGGTTAGGAGCACTCAGGAGCTGTGCTGGAACACCCCTGGCAGGCCAGGGTTAGGCAGGAGGAACTAGACCCGCTTGTTTCAACCTCCTGAACACAGAAGAGTTATTTGAGAGTACACTAACTCTGATGGTTCAAGGGAAATTGTTGATCACAGAACCTGGGTGCTCCTACAGCACCCCAGATGCAAAAATCCATGAATTAGGAATGAGACACAGTATGAAGAGTAATAAAGAGGACACACTTGCTCTGTCACATCGTGCCTCAAGTCCCCATTCATTACACAAGGATACAGTGATATAAAAATATGCAACTTTCAAGACAACAAAGTAACCTGCACTGTTTTGCTAAGTTTGACACACCAAGAATTAAGTTTATTTTGAATAAACTTTCCTCTCAGATCTTTGCCTGTGTCTTCAAAGACTTCGTCTACTGAGCTAGTTCACAGAGAAAGCATGCTACAGATCCCCAGTGACCCAGATAGCAGCTGCATTCCAAATTCTCAACCTTTTTCTCAGCCTGACAGTAATTCTGTGAATGTTTTTGCATAGCAATTGCCCTTTGATGGTGTACTTCCTGCCAACAGACTGACAAGAAGCAAACTTTAGGAAAACAAATAAGAACTGCAAAAACTACCACCTTGCAATAGGTGCCAGTTCCTGCCATCATTTATCCCTTGTTTCCTGCCACTTCTGACCATGTAACCATGGGCCCTGATTCCGTGAATGCTAAAACACATTGTCTCTCTCTGTTCTTTACAATGAAAGCCACCATCAAGACAAGTTTCTTGGAATCTAGCTTTCTGATGTACAGAGCATGATGCTGTATAATGTATTACAGGCTTCAATAAAGGCAAGCTTTCAGCTCAGGAGAGATCTCCTACTCTTCAGAACTCCTCAGTACCCTTGTGTTTATGCAGATTCTCTTCCTGGAAAAAAAACAAAAACCCAGTGCATATTTTTTTCATGTGTGCTTTACCACGACAAACCCCAAACTCCACTTTTTCTTGTGTTAGCAACTGAGTGACCTATATCCTGGAGCATGTGCATCTATCAATATTTCTTTTTCCTTATTCATTCCCATTTCAGACTGCAGATGCTTTATCCCCTCTCAGTGTCCTAATGCCCTTGCTGATATTTTGTTGCATTACTAAGTCTTAGAACAGCACAGAAAGCTCAGACACTTAAGAACATCATCTCCAATAAATCAGGACAAGTCTAAGTCTTGCATTCTTTCTCACCTAGCTGAGAAGCCATTACTGTAAATACCAAAGGCTGGGGAATCCTGAGAAAAATGAACAGCAAATCAAAGGTAATTTCTGAGCTTACTTCCATAGGTGGAGTTAGCTGCTTGCACCAAACCTTTTGGCCGGGGTGTGCATGTAACACCTCTTAACTTGAATAGAAGCCTTTTCCCTGACACCAGTTACATTCCAGTGTCTACAGGATAAGAGGGTTGTGCTCCTGCTTGTGTAAAACAAATAATGCCAGGTCTGATCAGAAGTCTCTGCTCAGACAGCCCTGGCTTCTTGAGCAGGAATTGTATCCTACATAATCGCTGAGCCATGAAAATGACTGAATTTCCTTCCTTGCTGGAATGCTAAAGAATCTCCCACACAGCTTTTAATTCCTCACTCATTCTCTTGGAGTATCTGACTGCAACAAAAGCTCCAAACAAAACTAGATTTATTGCTGCCATACTAATCTCCAATCCAGTGACTTTGGAGACAGTAAGTTTGACACACCAAGAATTAAGTTTATTTTGAATAAACTTTCCTCTCAGATCTTTGCCTGTGTCTTCAAAGACTTCGTCTACTGAGCTAGTTCACAGAGAAAGCATGCTACAGATCCCCAGTGACTTGTTCCATCAAGTGACGGACAAGCCAGTCACACTACACCATGGGGTTTTTAAAGTGCATTATTACGTATTATTGCTCAAATTCAAACCCAGATAAACATAACAAGATACCAGGACCGAATGCTACTCTACATACCTAAGTATCAACTATGCACAAAATTACAAGTCATTAGGAAAAATATTCCATGGCAAAAAACATGGAACACCACAATTAAAAAAGCAGTAAGTCACACACATTGTTGTTTTGGAGAAATATTTCTCTTTCAGTATCTCAAATAAAAAGGAAGCATGAGAAAGTTTCCTCCTTCTTGAATGGTCAGGAAGAATAAGACAACACAGAAAAGAGTTTAGAAAACTCTGAACTAGAAATGACTTGTCTACAATACGGCCTCACATGAGGCAGCCACTCATCATCACATGCAGGCAGACAGTACTGAGAAATGGGCTCAGAACCAAATTCCACGAGCAGCATCCAGGCAGTGTATTTGTCTCCAGCAGGCAAAAAAAGTAATCTCTAATTTTCTTCTGGGTTTGTCAACAATCACACATTTATCTCCTCTGTCTCAACAAACAGGGGTTTGTGTATTAACAAATAAATGCACATAGCAATTCCAATTACCCCCCTCCTTTGTTCAGCACCACTGTTAGCTGCTACAGCTTTTGAATTTCACCCTACAGAACCAAGCTAATCTCCCCATCGCATGCAAAGCCATCTGCCTAAAAAAAATATATATATATATACACACCAAAGCAAAATAAACTCGTTTTTCCCTGAATTCTGGAATGCGAGGCAGATTGGGCATGGTCTATAAAAAAAAACATGGCAAGGTTTTTCTTGTTCATGCTGGGATTACAAAAGGTACAGGGACTACCCACACTTGAAAAAAAACACCTATTTTAAAACATGTTTCAAGTCCAATTTAATGTCTCAACATGGTAAAAAACCTCCAACGTGAAGATGCTGTATGCCACCCCATGCAAAGTGACAGCTTCCACTGACACAGCTGCTTTTCCTGCAAAGCATGTTGTTCATTCTGTACATGTCAGATCTGCCACAGAGCTGACGCAGATAACTATCATTTATTCAATTAGTGGTCTCTGCTCTATTTATAGCACAATATCTGCATTATAAAGAGAAGATAATTCCCCACATCAGGACATCCCAAGTCTCATGAACATTAAAGGACATAACTCTCAGCTCCTATAAAGAACGCACCTCAATGAAGATAAAGAAAAGGGACCATGGAAAACAAAACCCGATTTGCCTGGATCAGAGCCAGGACTATAATTCACTGAATTCTGGCTGCAAGCCCGCTGACCTCAGTGATGAATATCCGAAGCTCCCAGCGGCTTCTCTTCAATTGCTCCTGCACACCAGAGCCCAGATTTCTAAACTGCCACACGGAAAATGCAAAAAATCACTACGAATAAGGAAGAACCAAGGCAGGTTCTGCACTCCAGCAATCACCACCCTAACCAGAGAGGCCTGTCTCTCTCTCTCTCTCTCTCCAATTTTTAATTTTTTTTTTTTTAATTTCAAAGAATGCCTGTATCTGTTAGACGAGACAAGTCAGAATAACTCCATGAACTGGGTGCCTCTTGTATGTGTTCTCTGCCTTGTTAAAGAATGTACTTATTTCTCTTGGCAGTGGTAAGTTTGCTGTTGTTTCTAGGGGAAAAGAAAGGGATGAACAAAAAACCCTTCTCAGTCACGATGTGCCACTACCTTCTCACCGCTGCACTTCCATGTCGGCACAGAGTGTGCACCCCAGACACCACACACAGCTGTGCTGACTTCAGCATCTCTCCTCAGACAGCACAATAATTACACTGGCAGAAGTCAGTTAATCCAGGAGGGAATTGATCTGTAAAACGGTATAATGAGCTTCGACAGAACAGGGCCATCGATACAGGAACCAACGTCAAGTGACAGCAGGTTGTGAACTCCAGCCCCAGCTCTGCACCCTCCCTCGCCAGGGAGGATAAGCCTCCTTTGCTGTGGCAGCACCGGGATCACAAACACACTGCACAAACCCAAATTCAGCCAGACTCCTCCTCGCCTGCCTGCCTGACAGCTCCCAGCACAGGACCTGCAGCTGCAGGAGTGGCCTCTTCAGAGCACTGCCCTGAGGGATTGCTCTGCTGCCAGTCCTCTGCTGGAGAGGCAGCAGCCATTTATCCTGCCTACCTGTCAGCTGTAAACTATCAAATGATAATTTAACATAAAAAGACATTAGTATCCATTAAATATACATCTGGAGTCACATTCTGCTTTTAAAAAATGTCAAAAATGCCAATAAAGCAAAAATTACTTACATGCTTAACTGAAATACCACGCAAAAAAACTAAGGCGCTTAGTAGCTTCTTCAGAATAATGAAAGTTTCAGAGCAGTAATTAGCTTGTCTTTTTCAAAGTCCACTATTGGCTTTTTTCAGTTTTTATAGAAGAAAAAATTAATCAAGATCATTTAGAAATCTAGCCAACAAGTGAAATAAATCTTTAACTGTATTTAAGCATAACATAAACAAATGCTGACAACCAACTCAAATGATCACTTTTACATTCATAAATTGCAACTGATTATGAAAGCTGTGGACTAGAAGACACTTTCTGGACTCTCATACCTCAGAACCCATGATGCCAAATGAGCAAATAAAAGAAAGCAGCAAGAACTGGGCACGTGGGTCTCCAACAAAAACAGCAAGCCAACAGAACAGGCATCAAAATGTTAGATACCAACAAAGACCTTGGCCAGGGCTGAAGGAGATAAGGTAACAGAGCTTCTGGAAAAGAAATCAATACCTGAAACCAAAGAGGATCATTGAATTAGAAAAACTGCCCTTTTTTTTTTTTTTGCCACTCAATTTTTAATGAGCAAAATGTTCACTGCCCAAGTCAGAAATGCTGCCAATGCCTTTTAAGCGGTTTGATGGTGATCAATGATATATTCTACTAAAAGTATGATAAGAAGCAAACTAATGAAAAACCATCAGTGAAAATTAAAAACAAGGACCAAGATGTTCATCAAATGCCCTTTTTCAAAACGCTACAGTTTTAATGTTTGGAAAATAATGAAAAACACAAACCCAAACCCCCACCTAAAGAGAGACCTAAAGAGCAAATCAAGGCATTTTAAGTGTATAAGGAAAAATTTAAGACTGTTCATATTCTAACAAATCTAGTTACTTGTTCCACACCTTAAAGAAGTTGCAAGCAAATACTGTAATTTAATATCTTTGCTTTCCTAATTAACAAATACACTTCAGCAGCTTTGTAAATTGTCTTCAATTCAGGAAAATATTAACCATCTGCCTAAAACTAAGCACATTTTATACCTTCCTGAAGTCAACTGGAAACAGAAGCATGCCTATATGCTAAAAATGAAACATATGCTCCAGTGATATGCCGAAAAGGAGCCTTGGTGTTAAAAGGTCTTAAATAATTCATGTTTGAAACCGTCTTGAAATTCTTTGGTGAAAGGCAGTATGTCAAGAAAAATACTGGGTTTATTGTCATTTGAGCCACTAAACTTCAGACTATACACATATTTTTTAAACTAGATGACAGTACAGACACCTCATCATTTGCTCTGGTTCTGCAAAGAGGCACCCTCAAATATTTGACTGCAAAACTAAAGCCTGAAGCTGGAATAAGCACATTATTTTCGAGGTCTTGGATAAGCAAGGTATCGTCCATTCCGCAGAGGGGATGCAAAAACTAACGAGCTCATCAGCCCCATCATGCATTTGACAGGCTCAAGATGCTCGCACACGAATCAGCTGGTTTATTTTTAAAGCGATACAAATATATACAGAAATAAATATATT